>AMCV02000008.1:2489233-2549545 GCA_000350065.2 Colletotrichum orbiculare MAFF 240422
TTACTTTAGAAATATTTAATAGTTTCTCCTAAAGTATTTTATAAAAGTTTAGAAGTTTCTATAATTCTACTTATTATTATTCTTTCTAATTAGAACTATTTCTTATAATAAAGCTTTATATAAATATAATTATCTTAATATTCAATTTCATTAAGTATAAGTTAAATATTAATATACTTCTAGTAGTTATTATGAATAGTATTATTTATACTAGAGTTATTTCTATTCTTAAGCTTTCTAATATAAAAAGTTATTATCTTTCAATAAGTATAAACCTTCTGGTTTTAGGGGTTATTTAATATATCTTAAATTCTTCTTAATTTCTTATTTTAAATAGTAGTAGTCTTTCTAATTAGTTTTAATACTTTCTACTATCTATTCAATTAGTATAGTTTTATTAAGTATTTCTACTAGTTTCTTTTTCATAGTCTCTTTATTTATAAGGAAGTATATTTTTCTTTTAATAAAATAGTTTTTGAATAACTATAATACCTTTCTTTTTATTATTTTAAAATATATTTCTTCTTAGTTTTAGAAAGTCTTTCAATAAGTATCCTATAAATTTTCAAAGTAGAAGTTGTATTCTTTTTATATTTATATATAATAATAGATATATATATTATTAATATTTCTATTTCTATTAGAAAGTATAATTTATCTTCCCTACTATTTAGATATAACTTTGTAATATATATTAATTAGTATTTTTACTCTAGTTTGTTAGAATACTCTTTTATATTTATTAGTATAAGTTATTATATTCTAATTATTTTATATTTCTCTAGGATTATTAAGAGGGTTTAATAAGGAAGATATAATTTAAAATAATTAGTTAAGATAGTATCTATATTTAGTATAATTTTATTATATCTTAACTATAAATATTTCTCTAAGAATTATAACTTTAGAAGTATATATACTTATTAGACGAATTATAACTATTAAGTAGAAATCTCCTTTTAGTAGAACTCTATATATATCTTCTAACTAGAACTTTTAAAAATGCCTTAAAGTAAACCTAGTCTGATTATTATATTTAACAATATAATATATATACGTAGATATAGTTAACTAGGGCTAAGAATAGTATTAATATTAGTATAATTATCGACTTAATCCTTTTTAGCTATAACTATATAACTATACTACTAGTAGTAGATAGAGATAATAAGGGATAAAAGCTAAATACTACGAGTTGTTATTATATAGTTATTAGTATATAGAGTAATACTTCTTCTTAATATCCTATAGAGGGTAGTTTTAAAAATAATAACTATTATATTTACTAGATAGCTAGTAATATCTATTTTATTAAGTTAATATATAATAATCCCTACTTATACTATCTCTTATATTTATCCTCTTTCCTTATATTTTAGGTTTCATTATTAACTTATTAGGAGTTTTCCCTTGTTAATCTCCTTTTTAATAACTATATTTAGCTAAGTAATAATACGTCTTAGTATCTATTTAGTTCTTCTTATATTATTTAGTAAGTAATATTTATTAGTCTTCTTATATTATTAGTATACTAATAGACACTTAGAAAAGTAAATATCTAGGGAATACTTAGGGATAGGAATAATAGATAATAGTTTCATGATAATTTTAGCTTTAGTATGACTTATTATAATATTATAAGTTTACTAGTTTTCTAGATATTTTTACGGAGTATTTATTATAGGTATATATTATATAGAGGGAACGTATTTTAGGTATAGTTATTGTTTTTATATTACTAGCTTTTCTATATTATTTCCTAAGATCTCTTTATTAAATACAATCAGGTTCTTTTTTAAGATTCCTTTTTTTATCAACATCATATTTAGAACTAATTCAATTACTAAAGTTTAATATTAATTTTAGATTACTTGTAGGTTTTAGGTTGTTATTATTAGGGGAAGGTTTATTATAGTATTATAATTATTAAGTTGATTTTAATTATCTTTCTATCTATTAAATATATATAGAAGATTAGGGGATAGTAGTAAGGAATAGTAATTTACTATAGATTCTCTTTTATGTTAATCTTATTATATTTACTATTATATTTTTACTTCAGTGAGTTAGTAGGGATTTTAATTCTTAGTGTATTATATAATAGATATAAATAATATTAAGTTAATAAGTTATTATAAGTTTATCTTCTCTTTCTATTTTTACTATATAGGTTTCTAGAAGTTGTATTAATATTTTAGTATAATATATAGTTGTAATAGTTTCAAATCTATCTATTTTTACTATATAGATCTCTAGAGACTTTCTTAGGAAGTATTATAACTTTATTTCTTTAGATTAATCTTTAATAATTCATAGTTAGGTCGTAGTAAATAATACTAATAGTAGTAAAATACTACTTATTGGTATTAGTTTATAACTAATAAATATTATAATCAATTGATTATATAAATAATATATAATTAGTTATCTCTATTCGTAATATTTATATATAGATTATAATATGTATATATATACTATATACTATAGGGATAAATCTATATAATAATCCTTCTACTCTTATTAGTCTAAATTAGTAGGTCGACTACTTAGTTACTTATTACTACTACTTTAGCTATCTTATTACTATATTTAACTTAGTATATAGTTATTCATATAGAAGAGGAATATAATATACTTCTTAAATTAATAATATAGCCTTTTTATAATAAGTTGAAAACTAAAGTATTTAAAACCTACTTCTAAATAGTAGTATTATTAGAGAAGAAACCTTTAAAAACTATATAATACTTTATTAAGATAGTAGATTCTACTGAATATTTAGTAATCTAGTAGTATGTCTATATAAATAACTTTATGAAATTAAATATATATTAATATATAGTTATATTAAAGATCTTTAATCTATTTAAAGTTATATGCCTCTTGGGAATTGTTTAAAGGAAGCTACACCTAATAGTTAACTCTTAAGTTATGAATCCTATAGATAATACTAAAGCTGATGAATTATTTAAAGAGAAAAGACCTTAAGTAGTACTAATATAATTAATTAATATCATAGGTAATAAATAGGGAGAATATAAACTTATCTATCGTAATTATTCTATTAAGAATTATAGTAAAGTAATATTAATACTAGCTAGCTAATAATATCTATTACTAGCTATTAATAATTACTAGCTATTTCAATAGCTATTAGTAAGAGCTAATAGCTAGTAGTAATTACCATACTTAGTTTATATAATAAGAAGATATATAGCTACTAGTCGCAATTACTTGCTATAGGATTTAAACTTACTACTCTTACTATAAAATAATGAAAACCCGCTAGATATTAAACTACTACGTCAAGCGGGTAAATATTATCTATATAAAAATATTAACTGTATTATACCAGAATAGCTTGAGATTAAAGTAGTTAGTAATTATTATAAGGATTTGAAATAATATACTTATTAGAATAAACATATAGATCTTATAGTTATCTAATACCTATTAATCTCTATAGATAACTAGTTAAACCTTAATTTTTAAAAGATATTTGTATTTATTAAACTTATAAATATCACCCTAATAGTATTTTAAAATTTCCAAATTCCTTATAACAATCTTACTAATCTTATTCTAAAAATATAATTTAATATAATTCTTAATATAAATCTATTTAGCTACTACTAGAGCTTTAATATATAAATAAATCAATATTACCAAGTACGATATAAGTAATAATAGTAATTTCTACCATAGGACTCCTAAAATAAAAGCTTCTACTCTCTTATACTTTAAGTACTTTCTAATATCTAATTTATTTTATAATTAAAATCTATTATTAGAAACTATAATATTTATATCTTAGAATTCTGAAGAAGATTCAAGTCTTAAGGCTTCTTTTAATTAACTATTAATATTATTTTATAGTTATAAATTGGAGTATTTTAAGACATTTTAAAATAACTGAAGATTACTACTTCAAAAAGTAATTTTCAATAAAGGTTTCCTAATTACTTCAATATTATATTTTATCTATTTATTATTTTTAATTCTCTCTAAAGATATTTAAACTTCTTACTTCCTTATAATCTTATCTATATAAGTAAGATTATAAAGAAATATAATAAATATTTCGAAAAGGATTATTAATATAAACTTTATTATTTTAAATAGTACTTGATAAAGTTGAGAAGTAATTACTATATAAATATTAGATTTCAAATTATTATAATTACTTCTTATTTTAATTCAGACTACCTTATTAGATTTTTTACTTAAGCTTAAATAGGTACTTAAACTAACTTTAAGTAGCTTTATTATAATTATTTACTCTTATAATTCATAAGAAACTTGAATTAAACTATTTAAAGTCGTCTTATAGAGAGATTAAATTCCTATTAAAGAAGAAGGTTTTACTCAAAGAGATATTATAAGCTATTATATTTTTATTTTAAAATAAGCTCTATATTTAATACTGATCAATTAAAGTGTAGCCAATTAAAAAGCTAATAAAAGTATATCCCTTAAGATATATTAAATAGTTATAAGCCTTTCGCTTCGTATAGAGAATATTTAGCATCTAGCTAGGACTTATACCCCAACCCACCTTATACTAACCACTATAGCTATAATTACTTTAAATCTTTAAGTATTATATAATAATATTATACTAGTAGTATATAATACGATATTTCTAACTTTAAGTTATCTTACTTAATAATACTATCTTAAGCTTTCCTAACTATTAGCTAATAACTATAAATTACAAATTTCAATATATATCTTTTTAAAAAAAGATAGAATAATACCTAATAAGCTACCTTTAATATATATTGAAAGTATTTAAAATTATTACTAAATATCCTACTTCTAGGTATTAGATTCTTTTTTATTCTTTTAATCTTATTCTTTTTAGCTATATTAATAACTTTATCTACTAGTAATATTTCAAGGTTAAATTTAATTATAACTATTTTAAGAAGGCTAAAAAGGGTAGTAAAATTGCTTTTATATAAATTCAACTTATTTAGACTTTTATCAAAGTAATTATAGTCTTTATAGTAATTAATAGCTTTAATAAGATTGATAATAATCTTAAAATTATAGGGGTTAAATATGGATAAATAGTAGCTAGGAGTAGTCTATATTCTTATTATTATTATTATTATTAGTAGTAGTGGTAGTATTATTACAGATAGCTATTGACTTGAATATATTAAAGAAGAAAGTTGTTAACTTATATTCTAAGGATAAAGAGAGGGCTAGTCTTCTATTACTCTCTTTTATCTATGAAACTAGTATTATGAAAATATACTAGTACTATTATTAGTAACTAGCTAGTATAAGTCGATATTATAAGTATTATTATAGTAAGCTTAATACTTTAAAGCTACTACTAATACATTAAGCTACAACTTACTATTAATACTATTATATAGCTTATACCAATTTCTAGATTAAAGCTAGGTTTAAATTAAATACTATACTACTAGGTCTTTTTGATTATATTTATTTATAGAGATATATATAGGCTATAGTATATTACTAGGCTTTTTGTTATTATATAGATTTTATACTAAGTATTAAATAAGGCTACTTACTAGGTAAGGGGAGGGCTAGATATATAATATATTAGAAAAAATATTATTAGAGTCTTTTTTATAATATACTTACTATATAGTATTATAACTATTTTAATTAGAAGACTAATTATATAATTACTATTATCTAAAGCTCTGAACTTTCTGTTAGACATCTTAATTTAAAATTAGTAATTGTTTAATTCTCTTTTTAATTAAAGTATTCAGTATTTAGCCCTTATAGGCTAACTAAAAACATATATAGTAATAGTATATTAAAATAAAGCTTAGCTTATACTTTAGAAAGTACAGAGATTTATCTAAACTTTCAAAATATCTCTTATTATTTTAAGTATTTAAAATAATAACTAGAGTTTCTATTATAGTAGTAAAAGTATTATTGCAAATCTCATTATATCAGAAGGCTTTAAAGAAGAAATATATTATATCTATAATAGCTAAGTTAATCTTATCTAAAAATATAGAATTATTTAATTATCATTTAAAACTATTTGAATTCTATATATAAGACTTAATTAATAAAAAAGTTAATACAATTATAAGATTAAAAATTTAAAATGTTTGAAAAATGGAAAGATTATAATTCACTATTCATACTTTATATATAATATCTTATTACTTCTAAAAGTATATTTTAGTTACTATTTTTCTAATAAAGAATTTAAATCTAGAAGACTAAAGTATTTTATAATATATTAGAGTAGTATTTTAGAAGTATAAATTATCTTTAATATTAAAATAATTATAGAGATTAGTTATTTATATTATTATATTTTCTTTCTATATAATAATACTAATATTTAAATACTTTATTTATATATCTAAAGATTTAAATTATTATATAGACTTAATTTAAGTACTTATTTTAATATTCTTAAGTTCTTAAGATATGAAAATCATAAAAAACTATATAAGCTTTTAGACTTTTCTCTATAAAGTCTATAATATCTTTTATATAGACTTCTTATTAATCTTCTTTATAATTAGCTTATATAGGAGTAAACTCTCTAAAAATACTTAATTTAAATATTTTAAAGACTTATTAATACTATGTAGTTTTTAAAAACTTACTTAAGAGTAATTCTTGAAGAAGTTTTAAGATAAAACTTTCATAAGTAGTTATTTTAAAGTTAAAATAATCCTATAAGTTATAAGATTTAACTTCTATCTAAAAGGTGTTATATTAAATAAGCTACTGATTAGCTTTTTTCAAAATTAAAAAAAGGGATTCTTAGTAGATATCTTGATATTTAAAACATATTAAATTATCATAATATTTACTTTTAGCCCAATAATTCTTTAGTATTATGAAATTTTAATTATTACATATAATTAGGAAGTAAAATCTAGTATGTATTATATATAACTAAATATAGCTTTATATATTATATATAGCTTTATTTTAAGTAGTTTAAATAAAGCGAAACCTATAGAAATAGCGTTAGTATTAAAGGTTTAACTAGTATAAATTCTACCTCCCAAATATGTTACTCCTAACAATCATTCCTAATCGAAAGTATCTATAATATATTATTCTTAAGATAATAAGTAAGCTAATAAATAGGGGGAATATTAGCTAACTATCTTTTCTTATTAGGAAAAGTAAATTAAGATTAACTAACCTTCTTTAATAAATACAAAGACCTATATAAACATTATATAATCTAGACTTTATAATACTTCTAAGTTTTTGAGAATTATCTCTAAGTTAATTTAGAGTTACTCCTAAAGCCTTTCTAAATAGCTTTCGAAATAATAATAAATTAACTTTATGATACTCATTTTTTAAAATCTTATATTTAATATATTTCTTGAAAAATTAGTATTACTATATATAATCTATTTATAACTTATAATAAACATATATATAAATAGATGAATTACTTATTCAAATAAGAATATTTAGTAATTGTTTTTGAAATATTGATAAATTTATATTTTATCTTGATAATAACTATTTATTTTAATATACTACATATTTTTTACTTTAAATATAGAAGATTATATAATCCTATTTCTTTTCAAATTATATATATAATTTTATAGTCTTAAATACTTTAAATAAATTTAATTTATAATAGAAAAAAAAACATTTATTAAGAGATTTAGAATCATTTCAAAAGACTTCAGAAAGATTTTAAAGAGACTTTTAAATTTGATTTTAATCAATAGAATAAAATCTACTAATTAAAGTAAGTTTACCCTAGGTTTTTTTAAAGTTAATATTATTTTAGAATTTTATAGATCCCTCCTAGTTAGGAAGGAAGGTCAGCTAACCTCGATCTACTCTTCTTAATAAGGAAGGATAGTCAGCCAATACCCCCCCCCCCCCCCCCCCCTCCCCACCTGTCAGTTAACATGCCGTCTCGTCGTTCTCTGCCCTGACAACTGCCTGTGCCCCTTGCTCATTGTTATGGGGTTCATTATCAGTGACTTGGTCGGCTACTGCCTGTAGAATAGAAAGCGCGGCATTCTTGTTCGAAGTGCTCGTGTCGGCACAGGGGTGGATCAATGACAAAATTGCAAATCATCCTCGTCCTGCAGACTTGTGTGTTGCATCTCGTTGTTGCTGGTTTCTTCTCGAAGGCAACTAAATCTTTCCAGCAACAGCAGTAGAACGACCTGCATGGCGGCGATAGTGCAGAACTGGGGTACTGGTCTGGCTCTTACGGCCTCAGCGAGCGCGTTTGCCATGTGCACGTAGTCGTACTGGTCACCAAGAAGCTCAGCGAAGGCCAAGGTACCGACAGTGCTGTGATCCGGAGCTAATAGGCGGCAGTTGTTGGGGTATCTCAAAGACGTCTTCGGATTATGTCAGCCACGGGCGGTTATATATTTGCCTGCAATGCATTCTGGATCTTCGTTACGACAGATCTTCCCATTTACAAATTTGGCGAGAATCGAGTCCGCAGGTCGTCCGTCCAGGCGAAGGTCAAGGATGCCGACGCAAACGCACTTGGCAGTCGACGTACGATGAATTGCCAGCACGATCTTGTGAGCTTTGACAGCAAAGAGGGGACGGCCACCGCCAAGACTGCAGCGGCTTCTTTGTAGGCTCTGATACTGGCATTGTTGCCAACGCAGCGCGGGTTGTCAGCGGATGAGGGGCAGGAGGATGAAATCTTCTTGCAGACAAACGGCTAGATCCGGGGCTTGGAACTCCGTTCAACCATGCACAACAACCCAAACAGTGGTTCAAAATGTGTGCCGAGATGCCGTGGCCTGCGATCGGTGACCAGGGCTTTTATCAATCAGTCTTCCGGTGTCCAGTCCCACTCATCGGCAGTGAATAGAATGCGAGCCATCTTATCAGCATGAATATAGCCTTCATATCGCAGCCTCTGATCAGTTGCCAATCCTCGAGTGAACTCAAACTTATTCGCCCCCCTATCTGACATAGCAGTGTTATTGCTGGTGATCCAGCTAGCAGCAACGCGGTCGTTCTTCCAGTCTGCGTGAGATATCGAGAGAACCGTAGAGGACAGCATCGACCGTACAAAATCCAGGATGGGTTCAATACGCGTTCGGATGCCGCAATTGGTGTGATTTTTATCGATTTGATAACTCGGGACTTGCTTCAGATTTGACAGGATATCCTCAATGTCAATAACCGACGGGTCAGGAATATTTTCAAAGGAATTCGGTCCGAAGTCAACCACACCAATTAACTCCTTGCCCGTGAAGAACTTAAGCATTTGACCGAGCTGGAAGGAGTCGCATGCGGAGCTCGAGTCATAACCCAATTGACACTGCCTCTCGCGAGAGGAATAGAGTGCCAGAAAGTGTCGCTGTATCGATGCAATGGTATTCAGGATGCATTCCCGTCGATACTGTAGCTCTCCTGGTTAATGTCAGTGTTATGAGCCTCTCGACGGGACAGGGACGCGGCACTTACGCTCCAGGCTGTCGGGAAGATTCCACCACAGCTCGGTGCGAGTGAGGTCTTCTGAGGACAGCATGTTCCACTGAACCGAGCCATGTAAGATTATTTCTCTGGTACATGTACGCAGCTTGGGCGGCTGCTCTAGAAGCCATGCAACCAGTATTTTTTGCCTCAGTATGTTCTCAACGTCCAGCGCCATGTTTGTAGTAGTAGCTTGGCCATATTTGGTACTTGTCAGAGGCCACTTGAATTTCTGGTTGATGCTGAGATATCTCGAGACTACAGCTCGACAGTCAAATCTATCCGCCAGGATAGCTAGGACGGTCACGTGGCGCATGGTAACAGGCGTGGAAGTGAGAGGTTTTCCATGTACAATCCGCATCAAGTCTTCGAAGACCTTTTCTCGGCCTACTGATCTGGTGGACTCATCATCATCGACGATGTTAACCCACGGTAAGTCCGAGACATCCACTTCGTCCATTCTAAACTCCGCGGCCCTCAGTCGCGCGAGGGCGGCTTCAACATGGGTAGCTTCAGAAAATTGCCTGTTCCCGAGGAGATTGGCGAAGTATTTGGAGTGTTTCTTCAGGTCATATAGCTTGACTCGGTAGGCTACGTTCATTCTTGGACTTGGGTCGGGCTGGGGCTTGCGGGACTCTGCGGTCTTCTTGTCCGCAGGGTGCTGGGTCTTGCGAGCAACAACAATCGGCTCTCTCAAGGTCTCAAACGTAATGTTGAGAATGACGTCTCCGTCGTCGGCGACGAGTACAACCGGGAGTAAATTGCCTGACGGAGAGGCCATAGTACTGCCCCAGGTAGATGCCCGGTCTCCAATGATGTAACAGCCAGGAGAGACAGTACCCAATAGAAAGTCATTGAGTTGTAAGTTTCGGAGTTGTAATTTTCGGAATTGGCAAAGGTTAGGGAGCGTTTGGGGTAGCTGTACAGATGTTGTCAGATTGAGAGAGATATACCTTATATATATACCTCGCGGGATATTATTTATAGACTCCTATAGAATATTAAGTACTGCTATAGCCTCTTGAGTAGTTTTAAATTATACTAAAACTCTTATATATATTACTAATAATTCTATTCAGCTATATTTACTCTATATTTAGAATAATATCTAAGCCTTTTATTTTATATATAATTTTATTTTTAATATTAGCCAATAATAGTATTTATATGAATACTAGCTTATGACTACTTCAAATAGTAATAGAATTACTTATTATTATAAATATTAATACTTTCAGATTTAATATTTAATTCAATAATAATAAAAAACTTTATAGTAGTAATTTTTACAGACTTTTTTATCAAACTAGAGCTTATAATTATCGGTTACGCTATACTATAAGATATATAGTAACTATACGTATTACTATATATATAGTAATATACCTTCTATACTTTACTAATAATAGATACTAGATACCTAGTACCAACTATAACTAAATATATAGCAATTAGTAAGTAATTACGTTACTTTAGATTTACAACTTCATATAGTATTATATATTATATTATATATTAATAATAATAATAAACAACTAGAATACTACTTTATATATATATAGTAAGATTATATATAGTATTTATTACCTTCTAGATAAATTAATGTTAATTAGTAGTTAACGTTTATATTAATACTATGCTTTAGATTAATAAAGTAGACTATAATAAAAGAAGTAATTGGAAAGTTCTATCCTTGAACTTGATATAAAATAAAAGATTATAAGATTTATTGCTCGAATACTTTAGACTATTCTTTTTCTTAAACTTTGTTAGATATTTCTAAGTTATATATTAGCTTCTTAAAGAAACCACTTTCAAGATTTAATTTAATAAACTTTTAGTATAATTTCAATCAATTTTAAATATTTCATATAGTAATATTCAGACTTTATTTGATAAGTTTTTAGTATTTACTAATCAGAGAGTATTTAGTAAATATAGTAATATTTGCAAAGTAGTATTAAAGTTTTATAATACTAGGAATTATAGTACTTCTAGTTTGTTACTTTTATAAGACTTATATAACTATTTCAAAAAAATCTTTTCCTTAATTAGATTTAATTAAAACTAACAATACTACTATACTTTATATATTTCCTAATTTCGAGAATGATTTCTAAAACTATCTTTTAAGCTAAAGAGCTATTTTTAAATATTTCTAACATTAGTAAAGCTTTAATATTAAACATAAGTATTATATTACTTATAGAATTCCTCTTCCATATAAATACTAATTTTTCTAACAATATTTAAGGGACCAATTATAATTATTTATTAAGAAATAATATTTCAAGAGGTTTACTTTTCTTAATTTATTATATTGTTTTCTATTAACATGAAGAAATACATAGCTAGAAGGGTTTTTGAATATTCTAGAGGGATTTTGAGGAATAATCTAAATTGACTTAGTAATTTAATAATATGATAATAATCTACTATTTCTGAGATTACTTTATTCACTATAAGATTAATATTAAGATAAATAGTAGTTATGTTTATAAAGCTTTCAACTAATTTACTAAGTAGAAGGACTTTAATATTTAGAGTAACAATAATATTAAAGACTTTGGGAAATAATTCCTGATCTTTTAAATAAATTTCAAAAGTTTTCTAGGGTTTTCTAAAAACATTATACTTACAGAGTAATGTATTAAGGTATTTTTCTATAAAGCAAAATTTAAAGTTTAATAAGTAGAGCTTATGAAACCTTCTTTATAAGTAACTAAAGAAGGATAATAATAATATAGCTGATTAACTTTTATATTTTTAGTATTAGTATTTTACTTCCCACGTTCTTTATTAGCTTTACTAGTATATAGGTTATTTAGTATAGGGCGTTTTATTTAGAGGAAGTACATTAGGAATATAATAACTCATAGTTTTTAAAGTAAATTAAATACTTCTTATGTATTACTTCTACTATTTCTTTTAATAATATTCTAATAGAATATATTATAGACTTTATAAAATTATATAATAAAAGTATAAAGTATAGTAAAAGCTTATATAATATATTTAAAAACACGATTTATATCTTTTATAATTACCATTTTATCCACTTAACATAATAGTTTAATATCTAGCTAGCTTTTACTATTTTATAATAAGAATAGTAGGTTTAAATTCTATGGTAAGTAAGTATGACTAGTAATTATAACCCTTCTAGTCATATAGACTAAATAAAGTAACTATTACTAATTATTAACTCCTACTAATAGCTATTTATAACAAGTGATTGTTAATAGCTAGTATCAAGTATTTATAGCTAGCTAGTATCTAATATTATATAATAACTTATTATAATCTTTTAGAAAATAACTATAATAGATAGGCTTGTATTTTCCTACATACTTACTATATTTATTAGATATTATATTAACTAACTATATTTACCACTTAAGATTTCTTCTATTCAGATAGTCCCTTAGTATTAGTAGTATCTATAGGGTTTATGAAATAAGACTTAATTATTAAGTATAGCTTCTTTTCAAAAGTCCTAAGAAGTATAGAATTTTAAATAGATGAAAGACCTTCAATAGAACTAATAAGTACTATTTTAAGTTTAGTATTTCATGTTATAAATAGATAGATATATTTTAACTATATTAAATACTTAGGCTTTTAAAGATTATTTCAAATATCTAAGTAAGTAATCTTGGCTTGAATTTGTAATTTAAATAGATAATTAACTATATTAAAATTTCAATTCTAGGAACTCAATATTGATAGTTATACGTTTCTGATTAGTAAAATATTATTTTTAGAGTTATTGTAGTTAAGAATTCTGAAAAGAATAAAAAGGAAGTTTTTCAAGCCTTCATATTAAAGTTAATATACATCTAGAAAGCTTTTCTATCAAATTTCAATCTAGATATAATATTTTGTTTCTTACTTATACGTATATAGTATAGTATATAGAGGTATTAGTTAGCTTTCTTTAGCTTTATAGTATTTTCTAAGAGTTTCTATAATTAGCTTTAATTACTTTTAAGTAATACTTAATTAATTCAAGAACTATAATCTATCTAGGACCACAAAGATAATAACTAGAAGTAAGTTAATAATCAACCTTAAATCAACTATATATATGATTCCCATCAAGAATACCCCTTAAGTATTAGATTATGAAATAATTCATATTTTATTTATATTCATATTCTATAGTATTTATACTTATTTTTATCAAATAGAATTTGTTTGTCTGTTATATTTATATATATTTATTCAAATAAAAGGTATTATACTTATAGTAAAATAACTTATTAGTCTATAAAGTATATCTTTACAAAACATATATTTCATATAATCAATATAAATTGAATACTACTTCTAAAATATACTCTCTAATAGTATATCAAGTTTTCTTCATAAATTATAAAGGTATTAATAGCTTAGATAATAATTCTGAAGATTTTCTTAAACATAATAAGTATAATAATACTATTATATAGTATTAAGTATAGCATATTTTCAAAGATAGAATTACTATATTCTTTAAATAACCTTTAACATTATTTTCAATAAAAATTCTATCGTTTTTAATAGAAGTAAAATTACTAACATCTTCTAAGATTAGGTAGTATTTTATATTTCTATAAAAGAGGGTATTTCTAGCAGTAAAGATATTGTGATAGTTTCTATATCTACTTTTATATTTAAAAGCTATTACTTGAGTATTATGTTTCAAGGTATTTTACTTGATTTAAGTATTACCAGTTTCTCAACTATTAGATATGTATAGTTTACTATCTTTAAGTAAATACTTAATTCTTTCATTATTCTTATATGTCGATAAAGTAAATTAGTTATAATAAACTTGAGCAGACCTTTTCTTATAATGGCTTTTAGAATAATTATATACTTAAATCTTTTAGTAATACTTAAATCTATATAGTATGATATAATATTTTCTTCTTATTCTATTTTATAGATATTAATTATTTGATTATTATATCGAATAATATTTATAATTAGCCCTATTAAGATCAAAGGTTTATACGAATTATTTGAAAATAGGAGTACTATGAGTAAATTAATGTTAGTCTATTACGTTTTCTGATATCTCTATATTATAATTTAGATTATAATATAGTTGTATTTATAAGAAGGCTTTCTAAAGGCTTTTATGATAAAGTATTATAGTCCTTCTATTTAATTAATATATTATAGTTTTAGTTCTATCTTAAGGTGTTTCTTCCTATTAATATCTCTTTAAATTTATATTCTTTATTAGTTTTACTATTTTCCTTAGTAGGGATTAGAATGGGGTTAAATATATATCTATACATTATTAAGATAGTAAAAAATTATCTTCTATTTATTTAATAAGATTAATATAGAATATTAAGTTAATACTTATAGAGATATCTAATATAATATTTAGTAACTTTAATATATTGATAACTTGATTTTGAAAAGTTATTTAATTAAGTTTCTTATTTAGCTGATTTATTTCAATATAGTATAGTCATTGTTATACCTTATTTCTAATTTAGAACTTCTTAGCTACTTATTATATCTTATTAATATTTATTTTATTATATTACTATATATATACTATTATTACTTAAGCTATAGTAGTACTATTCTTAAGATAAGATAAGAATACTAAGACTTATCCAAAATTAGAATAAGTAGTTTATTCTACTATTTAAAAGTATAAGATAAATATAATATTAAACTTATTTAGAAGCATATTTAAACTAATTCTAATAACTAAAGAATTCTTATTCTTTAGTATTAATTAGTATATAGTAGTATAAATAAATTAGTCTAATTATAAGAAGGCGATATACATGTATAAAAATATTTAAATTTTGAATATTACCCTCTCTATCCTACTATCTTTCTAGAAGTAAAATAATACTAATAATAATTATTAGATTTGTATTAATTAATATAGTATTATCTAAAAGATACTAATGTAGTCTAAACTATAATTAGTAATAATTGATATAAAGAAACTATAAACCTACTATTAGGTATTTTAGAACTTCTCTATATAAATTTTAATAGTTATTAATATTATAATATCTAATTAGATATATTTAGATAGCTAATTTATAATTACTATTAGGAGTTTTAGGTTCTGTTTTCTAATAGATAGTAGTTCTATTATAAAGTTAATAGAAATCTATAATTAAAACTTATTAAGAACTAGTAGGAGTTATAATAAATCTTAGTAGTATTTGTAGCTTTAATATAAATACTAATAGATATTATATATTTAGATACAATATTTAATATTTCTTAATATACTATCTTCATATTAGTCTTATAAGAATATTATAAATATTAAGTTAATATTAAAGTGATTTAAGA
The DNA here is from genome assembly GCA_000350065.2 of Colletotrichum orbiculare MAFF 240422. NCBI lineage: Eukaryota > Fungi > Ascomycota > Sordariomycetes > Glomerellales > Glomerellaceae > Colletotrichum > Colletotrichum orbiculare. The sequence continues at coordinate 2,505,008 of AMCV02000008.1, forward strand.
TTAGGGAATTAAAAACTATATATAAGATTATAGTTATTAGTAATTTATATTTAGACATTTAAACCTAGTTTTAATATAATAAAGTCTTATTCCTCCCTATTCTATAATTAGGTATTTATATCTATATTAGAATTTCTAGTAAGAATATCCTTATTATTTAAAAGATGGTTTCTAAATGAATTATATATTTTCATATTATGATAATTACCTAGTTCTATAATACTAATAATATAACACTTTGGAATATAATAAACCTATCTGATAGTTTATTAGTAATATAATAATAGGTATCTTCTATTTATATAGCCCCCTCTTGACTTCCTTCTATCTATATACTATAAATTAGGAGTATTATAAAAAACTTACTTTTATTTTTAAAGTTAACTTAAAGAAGTTAAAAGACGTTTATTTAAAGGTTTAGTTTTATTATATTATCTTAGTCTTATTAAGAAAGAGTATTAAGATACTTTATAAAATAACCTAAATAATATTTTAAAATAAAACTAAATTTTGATAAGGTTTCTACTTATTTAGCTTATTGTTTTAAGATAAGTCTTAGACTTATAAAGTATTCTAAAGTTGTATAGTTAGATAGGATAGTAAATCGTTTTACTATACTTTATAAGTTTAATAATTATATTTTTAAATATAATATAACTATTAGTAGTCTTTTATTATAAACAGTATAATTCTATTGAATTAGAATAAGTCTCGCTAAATAATTAATAACTTATTATAATATCTTCTTTCTATTCTTTATAAGAAATAGCTATTTAATACTATTTTTAAATAATCTATTTCAATTACTATATATTATTTTAGATCCTATTCACTTATAACTAACTCTAAAATAAATATAAGCTTAAATATTTTAAATACTTATTAATATATAGTATCCTAATAGAATAATACTTCTATCTATATTAGCTATATAAGCGACTTTATTACACTAGAGAAATAATTAACTAAATTATAATAAAGATCTATAAAACTAAGGAAACTCTAAATATTATCAATATTTTTAAGACTTTGTGTTCTTATATAATCTTACCTTTTTAGAATTATAATAGATATCTTTCCCTAGCTTAATAATAAAACTTAGAAATTTATTTTATTTTAAAAAGAATTTATCTTTCTCTAGATCTAAATATAAGTTAATTTTCTATAACTATTTAAGAACTTATTTAACCTTATCTTTATAGTTATCTTTTAATTTATAATTATAAATGAAAGTATTATCTAAATAAGTTATAATATAGTTATTAAGAATACTTTACGATATATTATTAGTATAGTATTAGAATGTTATAAATATATTTATTAGCCTAAAAGAGGTAATAAGCTATTTAAACAAGCTAAAGTATTTCTAAAAAGTAGTATCATACTTATCTCTTTCTATAGTCTAGATTTTATAAAAGGTTATATAAATATTGATTGTTATAAATTATATTAATTTAGATAATAAGCATAAAGTCTTTTTAATTACTAATAAGAAGTAATAACTATAAGTATTAATAGTATTCAAAGTATAATAATCTATATAGAACTACTCTTTTGCCTTAGGCTTTTTAATAAAGAAGATAGATATCTTAATTATAAATAAGTTTATTTAGATTTAACTCTTATTTGTTAAGTCTATAATCTAGTATGAGACTTTAAAGAAGTATTCTCTTAGTATATTATAAGATAGTCCTTATAATAAGTCTAGTTTCATTCTATCTAGGGTTTTTTTAGGTTAATATAATAGTTAAGTAGCTCTTAATAAAGTAAGAAGTTAGAAGCTTTATTTTTATTAAATAAGTCTATAGAAGGAATATAAATAACAAATAAGATAGATATTAATTATTCTAAAGTAACTAGTAATATAACTATTAGAACTATATTGATTTGTACTAAGTTAGTTACTGACTACTTATACCCCTTTGTTTTTAGGCTAGAAGATATTATAACTAATAACTCAATAGGATTTATAAATTTATTTATATATATATCTCTTAATATATTACTAATAGCTTCAATAGTAAGACTACTAATTATATCTATTTTTATCTTCTTCTTTATAGAATTTCAAATATTCTTTTAGTATTATAATTATACCTTCTTAAAAGTAATTAGTTATACTATTTTTAGAATTATATGGAATAATATTTTAAATATCTATCTATTAAGATTAATATTTATTCTAACTATCTTAACAATATAAGTTTCCTAATTAATATTTAGAATAATATCTAATTAGTTTAATTATAGTAATACAATTAATATAAATTCTACCATTTTATAAATCCCTTACTAATTACTTTATAGTAATTATAATTACTATTAATTTCAATAGAAATAAAAGACTTATTATTTATTCATATAGAAATCAAGAAAAATAGCTTATCTATTTATTTCTATATCTCTTTAGTTTTATATAACATTAAAGTATTATTATCAATAGTTATATTAATCTATTCCTTAAGAAGTCTTTTCAAAAAGACTAGGCTTTTTCCTTGTTATTTATTATCTTTTTATCTAACTATAAAATTTGAATATTAATATTAAAAGATGCTAATAGGTAGGTAAGATATAACTTATATTTAGTAATAAAATAATCCTTAGTATTATAATATATATAAGTACTAGCCTATATCTATATCTAGATAGTTAAAAAGTCTATTTAATAGGTTGTATATATATTTATAGTAAGAATTAATTAGGGCTTACTTATTATAGCTATCTATCTATTTAGTTTCTTAAAATAGAAAGGAGTAGTATTATAATAGCATTATATTAATAGTAAGATAATTTAAACTACTTCTATACTTATTATCTATATTTTCCTTATTTAATTAATTATTAATTTTAGCTAAGATAGAAGTTATAATTTATTATACTTTTATAATTATATATTAAAAATGTTAAGGTTTATTATAATTATATAGTAGTATTAAACTATAGTATAATAGTCTATCTAGCTAATATTATATTTAATAGTAATTATTTAAATTTAATAGGAGAAAGCTTATTAGAAATAGTTTAGTTATATGTCTCCTATTCAGGAATATCCCCCTATTTATTTAATAGTTAATTCAAACTAAATAAAGAATTTAATAAATATCTATTTAAGTTTCCAATAGAAGTAGTAAATCTTCTTTAAAGCCTAAGTATTATAGTAAAGATTCTTATAGTATTTAATAATATACTAGAAGAATATATTAATATTTTACCTATATCAAAATTCCTATATTATATAAAAGTTACTAATCTATATCTAGACTTTAAATAAGAAATTAGTTTATAGGAACTATTAGAAATCTTCTAATTCCCTAATAAAAGTCTAATTAACTTCTAATTTATATTATATAGTTATTTTCCATATAGGAAAGTAGAAAGTATTATTATTAAAAGAAGTATTAATAAGAAGTAGTTTCCGCTTTATATAAGATATTTATAACATTTATAAAGCTATATTATAATCTTATTAGAACTATATAAATACGTTTTAGAGGGATTAGTTTTTATCTTCTATTAAATTAGTCTACTATTAGTCTATTAGAACTCTTATTAGGAGTTCTATAGTATTAATATCTATTATTATGTCTTACTATTTTCTATTTCTTTTATATAGTTTACTATTTATTATTAAGTTAAATTTAAATAAGAAGTTTATTAATATTAGAAGCTAGTTATAAGAGATATTTTAATTATACCTTAATAGTATTATAATAAACTTAAAGAATTTATACTTAAGGTGAAAACTCTTTACTAGATTATAAGAATAATAATTATATAGAACTCTAATAGTAATATTCTATATAAGGCCTAAAGCTTAGGTCTATAACATTTCATTATAGCAAACTCAGGTTATAGTAGTTAAAACCTAAATATTACTTTTCAGATATATTGATATTTTTTTAATATATCTAGAAGGATAGAAAAAACCTAAGAGTCTATATATAATACTTTAGTTCAACTAGACTATAGAATAAAGTCGATATTTTAGAAAATATTATTTAAGCTATATACCTAAGTAGTAAAAGTCTATCAAGCAAAAATCTACTCCTAACAGTCTAGGAAGAATTAAGAGTTTAACCCTTTATAATAACTTTAATAACAAGTAGCCAATACCTTAATAACTAGTTACTATTTAAATATACACCTTCTAGACTATTACAAAAACAGGCTTTATATATTAAAAGATAATATAAATTACCTAATAGCTTAGCTTTAGCTTTTTATAAAACTTCAACTCCTATTAAAATTAAATAACATCTAAAGTAATATCCCTATACTACTAGTAAGACAAAGTATATAAAGTATAAGAATTATAATAAGTAGGAAGTACTATAAAAAAAGGCAAATCCTACAATCTTATTTAACTTCATAGCTATACTTATTATATATAATTAGGAAGTAAAATCTAATATATATTATATATAACTAAATATAGCTACGTATGCCGTATAAGGTCCTATTTCAAGTAGTTTAAATAAAGTAGAACCTATAGAGATAGTACTAATACCTAAGGTTTAACTAGTATAAACTCTACCTCTTAAATATATTATTCTTAATATATCCCTCTAGCCTTAAAGGCTCTAGTTATAAGTTAGCCTTTTTAAATAATACTAATTAAACTTTCTATTTATATCTTATAAGAAACTCTTTCTGTTATTTTATTATTCTTATTAAACTTCTATTCTTATAGTAGGAAGAATAATACTATTTATAAACTATTTAAATACTTCTTATTAATTAGAAGATACTTCTAATACTTTTAAACCTTTTATTTAACCTTATTATTATAATAACTTAAGATCTATAGATCCTAACTAGTTATTAAAAGTTTTATTAAAATCTTTAAATACTAGAAATCTTTTTTTAAAATTCTTCTTCTTATTATAACTTTAAGTAGTTTAATTAGTCTATTATATTAATCTAAATAATAAAAGTACTAAACTAATAGTTTCAAAAAAGCTTTATAAAACTATTAGCTATAAGATCTCTTAAAAGTATATATTTAATCTTAAAATATCTTTATATAATTTCTAATTATAACTAGTAGTTATAGATATCTATATATTATAACTTTATATATAGTTATATTATTTTAGTAGTTATAAAGTATATAGTTTACTAGTTATTATATTAAATTTAAATAGTAAAGTAAAGCTTGTATACCTTACTTCTACTAAATATATTTATTATAAGATCTATTTAGAATATAATAATAAAACAGCTAGTAGAAATAGCCTCTTAAGTAACTTAAGATAATACTAAAAACTCTACTTTAATTATTAGAATAATAATAATATCTTATTTATTAGCTTATTATACTATTAGGCTTCTAAAGAGATAGATAGTATATATTGAAGAGTTCTTTGAATTATTACTATTATCTATAAAACTAGTATCTATAGTAACTATAAAGCTATTAAATAGATCTCTAACCTTATAGCTAAACTTAAAATAGAAATTCTTTATCTTATTAAAATATTATATTATTTATTCAACTTCTATATGATAGTTATCTAAAAGGTTTTAGTTAAAATATAATAATTAGCTTACTATATTAGTAATATCTAGTCTTATTATAATTATAGTATAATTAATAAAGCTGACGTTTTATTAGTAATCTTTAATCTCTATATAAAAAGCTTAATTATATTATAATAGTAGCTCTTTAGCTTTTAGAAGAATTTTAAAATATTTAATATACTATATATACTTTATAAGGCACTTAAGGAGTTTTTTAATATATATTATTTATAAGAACTATAGCTATTATACTACTTAATCTTAAATAACCTTAATACTAAGAAACTACTATAAATCTTTACTTCTTTCAAAATAATACTTCTTTTAAAAATCTATTAATAATATAAGTATTTTAGATATATCTTCTAAGTGGAATAAGAATATATAGTTATGAATATAAAAAAAGAAAATAATATACCCCTTAAGTTAGTAATTTAACTCTCTTATAGTAAGTCTAAAACTAAAATACTTAAAACCTATTTCTAAATAGTATTACTATAAGAAGGGAGATCTCTATAAGCTATATAGTACTTTATTAAAATAATAGATTTTACCTAATATTTAATAACCTAGTAGTATCTCTATATAAATAACCTTATTAAATACTATATATATGAAAATATTAACTATATTATATTAAAGTAACTTAAGATTAAAGTAGTTAGTAATTACTATAAAGATTTAAAATAATATACCTATTAGAATAACTATAGAAGTCTTATAATTATCTTATAGCTATTAATCTCTATAGATAATTAGTTAAACTTTAATTTTCAAAAAGTATCTATACTTATTAAGCTTATAAATATAAACCTAATAGTACTTTAAAACTTTCAAACTTCTTATAAAAACCCTACTAACCTTACTCTAAGAATATAATTCAATATAAGTCTTAAGATAAGCGTATTTAATTATTATTATAACTTTAATATATAGATAAATAAATACTATTAAATAAGATATAAGTAATAATAATAACTTCTACTATAAAACTTTTAGAATAAAAACTTCTACTCTTTTATATTTTAAGTATTTTCTAATATCTAATTCACCTTATAGTTAAAGTTTATTATTAGAAGTTATAATATCTATATCTTAAAATCCTTAAGAAAGTTAAACCTCTAAAACTCCTTCTAATTAACTATTCATACTATTTTATAACTATAAATAGGAATATTTTAAAATATTTCAAAATAACTAAAAATACTAGTTAAAAAAATGACCTTTAAATAAAAATCTCTTAATAACTCTAGTATAATACCTTATTTATCCTTTATATTTAACTCTTTCTAAAAATACCTAAACTCCTTACCTTCTTATAATCTTATCTATATTAATAAGATTGTAAAAGAACGTAGTAGGTAACTCTAAAAGGATTATTAATATAAACTTCATAGTTTCAAATAGTACCTTATAAAACTCTAGAATAACTATTATAAAGATATAAGACTTCAAATTATTATAGCTACTTTTTATTTCAATATAAACTACCTTATTAAACTCTTTACTAAAACTTAAGTAAATAGTTAAACTAACTTCAAAAAGTTTTATTATAATTATTTACTCTTATAACTAATAAGTCACTCTATTAGAATTAAACTATTTAAAGTTATCTTATAGAAAAGCTAAATCTCTTTTAAAAAAGAAGGTTTTATGAAAAGAAATATTATAAGTTATTATAACCTTATTTTAAACTAAATTCTATACTTCATATTAATTAGTTAGAATATAACTTATTAAAAAGCTGATAAAAACATACCTCTTAAGACATATTAAATAATTATATTTAAATTTTATATTTATAGTAAGAATAAAGTATTTATAACTATAAGTATAGAAATAAGCTAAATCTAGCCTTATAATATTATCCTTTTAAGTAGTTTTATAAAACTTCTAATAAAATACTTATTAGTCTAAAGAATATATTAATATTTAATTATAAAGAAATACTACTACCATTAAGGTTTCAAGCTAAAGTTTATAAAGTAGTTTATTCTTATACTTTATAGGTCTTATATATATCTTAATAACTACTCTAATATACTTAGCACTTCTATTTTAGTCCTAAGTATATGGAATAAATAGCTTAAGATATATATTTTAGAAAGTTAAATTATATTTAAAGCTCTTATATCTAGAGACCTTATTATTATACTTAAAAACCCTAATATTAATATTATACTAATACTTAAGGAGTATAATAAAGCTTTTAAATCCTCTTTTAATAATAACTCTAGTATAATTAATAGAATAGAAGTCTTAAGAGTAATTAATAGTTCTATTTATAAATATTAGAACTAAAGTATAGCTACTATAGTTCTAGTAATAAGAATAGAAGTTAAAAGTAATATATTCCTTAGGGGTAGTATATAAAGCATTTTTATACTTTATATAGTAGATCTTATATTTTACCTTATTAATACTATAAATCTTATATATCTCCTAAATAAGCTAATACTTATTATACTACAAATAGCTATTAGTAATATAAATACTTTATATAACTAAGATAAAGTAATTAAAAAGCTTTCTATTAGAATACTCTAACTATTAGTACTAAAGCTATTTATTATTTTTTAGGAGTTTTTAAATAATATCTATAGTATACTATTAGTAGAAGTAGTATCTAGGAGAAAACTTCTATTATACTAATTATACTACTAGTATAATTAATTTCTTATAAGATATATAGTATTTATAAACTTACTAGTTATATTAAATATCAATAATTATAATTTTAGAATAATTATTCCTCTATAATTAAAATAGGTAGTTTAATTTAATATTTTATTAGTAGTCTTACTTTTATAATTATTAAAAAGAAATAAAGTTTATAATTAGAGTAATATAAAAAGTAATATTATATAAGTATAATTTAACTTCTTTATTTTTACTAGTTATAATAAAGATCTTAGTATCTCTATAACTCTTAATAAGTATAGGTTTTATATTATACTAAATATAATTTCCTATAAGAATTCCTTAAAAGACTATATAACACTTTATATCTTGGAAGATGTAAATTAAAATATTTAAATTAAAAATAAAAAAGTCTTAAAGAAAATATTACTAAAGTTCCTTTTTATAACATATTTACTATATAGTATTATAATTACTTCAGTTAAAAGGCTAGCTATATAATTACTATTATTTAAAAATCTAAACTCTCTTTAAAAGGTCTAAATTTAAAACTAATAATTATTCAATCTTCTCTTTAATTAAAATATTTAACACCTAGTCTTTATAAGCTAATTAAAATATATAATATAACAATATACTAAAGTATAACTTAGCTTATATTTTAGAGAGTATAAAAACTTATTTAAACCTTAGAAGTATCTCTTATTATATTAAAAATTTAAAATAATAGTTAGAACTTCTATTATAGTATTAAAAGTATTATAATTAATCTTATTATGTAAGAAAACCTCAGAAAGATATTAGATTACTTCTATAATAATTAAAATAACTTTATCTAGAAGTATAAAGTTTAAATAACTTCAGATTAGAAATATATAATCTTATATATAAGATTTAATTAGTAAGAAAACTAATAAAATTATAAAATTATAAATCTAAAACATTCTAATAATAGAAAGAATATAATTAACTATTTAAACTTTATATATAGTATCTTACTACTTTTAAAACTATATTTTAATTATTACTTTTATAATTAGATACTTAAGTCTAAAAGACTAAAGTATCTCATAATATATCAAAATAGTATTTTAGAAATATAAATTATTTATAATACTAAAGTAATTATAGAAATTAGTAATTAATATTACTATATCTTCTTCTATATAGTAGTACTAATACTAAAATGCCTTACTTATATACCTAAAGATCTAAATTATTATATAAATTTAATTTAACTACTTATATTAATATTCTTAAGCCTTTAAAATATAAAAACTATAGAAAGCTATATAAACCTTTAGATCTTTCTCTATAAAATCTATAATATTTCTTTTATAAACCTCTTTAGTAGTATTTATAAGAAGTTATTAATCCTTTTTATAACTTATTCTTATAAGAATAGAATTCTTAAGAATATTTAATTCAGATATTTTAATAACTTATTAGTACTTCTTAGTCTTTAGAAAGTTACTTAAGAGTAGCTTTTAAAGAAACTCTAAAAAGAAACTTTAATAAGTAGTTATTTTAAAATTAAAATAATCTTATAAATTATAAATTTTAATTTCTATCTAGAAAGTATCATATTAGGTTAGCTATTAATTAGCTTTCTTAAGGATTAAAAAAGGGGTATTTTTAATAGATATCTTAATATTCGAGATATATTAAATTATTATAATATATATATTTAGCCTAATAGCTCTTTAGTATCATAAGACTCTTAATTATTATATATAATTAGGAGGTAAAATCTAGTATATATTATATATAACTAAATATAGCTATATATATCACGTAAAGCTCTATTTTAAGTAGTTTAAATAAGGCGAGGCATATAGAGATAGTACTAGCGCCCGAGGTTTAGCTAGTGTAAACTCTACTTCTTAAGCGTATTATTCCTAATAATACTCTATATAGTATACTCTTAAGCCTACTATATATTAATCTCAAGTAACTATATATTTCTAAAGTAAATAAAAAGATAGTAATACTTTAAAGAGTACTAAAAATACTTTAAAGACATATTTAGAATCCCCTACTCTTTATAAAAATATTTGAAAAAAACAGGAGAAACGATTTTCAGATAGTAGAAACTATTTAGAGTTATTACTTTTACTAAATAACTATATCTAAAAGCTTAACAGCCCTATTACCTTCACTTTATAACCTAATAGCCATATTGCCCTCACCTAGAAATAATTATTCAAATATATTAAATATATTCAAATAATTCTTTATATTTAGAAAACTACTACAAATAGCTTCTCTAGCTATTAAGATAGTCTAATACCTAAAAGGCTATATAATAAAATAGATATAACTATATAAGCTACGAAAATAAGGCTATAGGCTACGCTTTAAAGTGACGTTTCAAAAGCTTTAATATCCTATATATAACGTATTTTAATAGTAATAAATAAGCTATTTTACTTCCTCATACACCCTCTATATAATATCTAGAGGCCTCTTTAAGTAGCCCTCTCGATTTCTCATAGAAGTAGAATTTAATATATATTTAATATAACTAAATATTACTATAAATATTATATAAGAGTTTATTTCAACCGGGCTAAATAGGATAAGGCTTATAGAGATAGTAATAATACCTAAAGTCTAATTAGTATAGATCCTACTTCTTAAGTATATTATTCCTAATATATTTCTCTAGTTTGGAAGGTTTTACTTATAAGTTAGCTTTTTTAAATCATACTTAATAAACTTTCTATTCGTATCTTATAAGAAATTCTTTTTATAGTTTTATTATTTCTATTAAATTTCTATTATTATAAGAAGAAGAATAATACTTTTATAAACTATTTAGATATTTCTTATTAAGTAGAAAGTATTTCTAATACTTTTAAGTCTTTTATTTAATCTTATCATTATTATAATTTTAAGTTTCTAAATTTTAACCGCTAGTTAAAAGTTTTATTAAAACTTTCAAATATTAGAAGCTTTTTAGAAACTTCTTTTTCTTATTATAATTGAAAATAGTTTTACCAATTTATTATATTAATCTAAATAATATAAATACTAAATTAGTAATTTCAAGAAGACTTTACAAAACTATTAGTTATAAGGATTCTTAAAAGTATATATTTCATTTCAAAACACTTTGATTAAATTCTTTATTATAACTAATAATTATTGATATCGAAATATTATAGTTTTATATATAATTATATTATTTTAATAATTATAAGGTATATTATTTATGAGTTATTATTTGAGATTTAAATAGTGGGATAAGATTTATATATCTTATTTCTATTAAATACATATAAGAAATTCAAAGGGGCTATTTTAAAGAGCTTTTAAGTACTATATAGAAAGTATATAAAGACGTGAAATAGCTTATATTTACTATATATACTTAGGAGGTAAAATCTAATACATATTCTCTCTAATGAAGTATAGCTATATATACTATATAAAGCTCTATTATAAAGAATTCTAATGAAGTAAGACTTATAGACATAATACTAATACCTAAGGTTTAATTAGTATAAACTCTACTTCTTAAGTATATTATTCTTAATATATCCCTCTAATCTCAAGAGTTCTACTTATAAGCTAGCTTTTTTGAATAATACTAACTAAACTTTCTATTTATATCTTATAAGAAACTTTTTCTATTACTTTATTACTTTTTTTAAGCTTCTACCTTTATAGTAAGAAAAGTAGTACTATTTATAAGTTATTGAAATACTTCTTATTAATTAGAAAGTATCTCTAATATTCCTAAGATTTCTAATTAATCTTATTACTACTATAATCTAGAATCTATAGATTCTAACTCATAATTAAAAGCTTTATTCAAATCCTTAAATACTAGAAACTATTCTTAAAATCCTTCTTCTTATTATAGTTTTAAGTAGTCTAATTAATCTATTATATTAATCTGAAGAATAGAATTACTAAATAAGTAGTTTTAAATAAGTTTTATAAAGGTATTAGCTATAAGATATCTTAAAAGTATATATTTAATTTTAAAAGATTCTTATTAGGCTTCTTATTATAATTAGTAATTATAAATATCTATATATTATTGCTTTATATATAATTATACTATTTTGATAACTATAAAATATTTTATTTACTAGTTATTCTATTAGATTCAAATATTAAGGCGAGGTTTATAGATCTTACTTCTATTAAATATATTTATTACGAAATCTACTTAGTATAATAATAAAGTAACTACTAAAAATAATCTCTTAAGTAACTTGAGATAATATTCAAAGTTCTTATTAGTTTATAATTAGTAGATATGATACTTAAGCAATTATATAAATAGTATATAACTAGTTATCTCGACTTATAATATCTATATCTAGGTTATAGTATATTTATATACTTTATATTATAAGGATAAATCTATATAACAATCTCTTTATTCTTATTAGTTTAAATAAGTAGGTCGACTACTTAGTTACTTTTTACTATAGCTTTAGTTATCTTAGTACTATATTTAATCTAATACTAGTAATACTTTTCTTATAGCCAAAGCGTATCAAATATTAAAACTAGTATAAAATATAAAAGTTATATAAAATGTAAAAGTAGTATAAAATAAAAAGGTTGTATAAATTATAAAAATAACGCAGAATCGTCTCTAGTAATATATATCCCTTTTATTATATTAAAGACTGTCAAAATGCTGTAAATGGTATTTCTGTATAAAGATATACTTCTTATTTAATACTATATTAAATATTTCAGATTCTAATTATAATGTATCTTTCTCTCTCTCTATTACCTCCCTCTTAGTATTTTATATACTCATTCTTTATCTTTTCTCTCTGTCTTATTACTATTAATAGCTTTTATAACTTATCCCTCTATCTATATTACTACCTTAATTATTCTTATAAACTCTTTAAAAATTCAATTTCTAGACTTCTTAGACTTTGTAAAGTTACTTTTACTATTTAACTAATAGATTTTAAAGATCTCCTTCTATTTAAACAATTCCTAAAATACTATACTATTAATTAAAAAGTATGTCTCTGTAGTAGTACCTAATTTAATAAAATACTTATAAAGGAAGTTAGTATAAACTACTATTAATATCGTTAGTATTTCTATGTATTTAGTCATTTATCTAAAAAACAATAGAAGTTATATATTTTATATTAACTCTTATAGTTATATCATAGACTTTAGAAGCTAGTATATTTTATATAACTCTTTTGAATTTAATAGAAGAAAAATAAACCTATTATTTGAAAGTTTAGAAGTATCATTATCACTATTATTTTCTTCCATCTTGAAGATAATTATAAATTCTAATTTAGATATTGTATTTCTATTATTAATAGACAATCTAATAATAAAAGTTTAAAACTTAATTTCTCAATATTAGTAAGGATAAATATTAAGTTTTATTCTAAGTTATCTATTTATTATATAAAATAATTATTAAGTTTCTTAATATTTTCTTCTATCGAATCTTAGTATTAAGCTATAATAAAGAAGTTGGAATATACTTCTAGTTAGTATATAGAAACTATATATACTTCTTATACTTATGATTTAATATATATTACTTTTACTTTATTAAATATATGAATTATAAGTCTAATCCTCTTACTTTAGCTTCTTTAAATATAAATTATATTACTATTATCTTTAAGAATAATTATACTTCTATTAAATCTTAAAGACTTATGATTTATAGTAATTCTCTTCAGGAGGGGCTAATAGCTTGCTCTCTACTATGACTATTAGTAGATATATTACCTCCTGAAATATAACTTTAGCCTTCCTATCCTCCTACTAACTACTATAGCTAACCTCTAGTTAATTTAGAGTTAAACCCCTTATAGTTATAATAGCTAGTATACCTATCCTATATTAATCTTTTTAATAATAAATAACTAATAACTCTTTTTATAATAATCTTACGCCTTTACGTCTTTACGCATTTATAGCTATTAATATATAATTTAGATATCTCAAGATATTTAATTACTACTATCTATAAGCCCTATCTGAAATATTTATTATAATTCCAATATCTATAATTTTAACATTCTTATTATAAACTAAGTTCTATTTCTCTTTAAGATAAGGTTTTATACTATTAATATAAAAGTTCTTTACTATTAATATAAGCTAAGTTATAATTCCTATATAGATATAATAAGATTCAACCTATTTTCATTAGTAAATAATCTTAATATCTCAATTAAGTATAGCTAATATATAAATAATATTTATATAGATATAGATACTTCTAGTATAACTAGATAGTTTTGAAAATTTCTATAAGTATATTACTATGATATTTCAAAGTATCTAATAACTAATATTATCATAATATATTAATATTAGAGTATTATCTAATTAATATTTAGTCTCTAATATTATTAACTTTATATTATAAGTTATAGGTTAATGAAATAATATATCTTCAAATATCTATAGGCTATTTATTAATTATAATATTTAAGATAGTTTTATTAAGGCTTATTCTAATAAAGGATTAGCTTTAATTATAATAGTCATAACTAGATATCTTTATATTTATTCTATAGTATTCTTTTTATAAGTAGCTATATAATTTTAAAGAGATTTTAACTGTATTATGAAAGATATAGAAGAATAATAAATAATACAATACCTAGCTTTTATATGTATTCTATTTTATTCTTTCTTAAAGGAATTTATAAAAGTCTTCAACTTTATAATTTTAGTAGTTACTTTAAGCTATATATATTAAGCTTTAGGTTTAATAAGATTCTTCCTTATTATTATTATGAAGTCTTCTATTACTATAGAGTTAAATATTAGACTTAGAGGTATAATTATCTATAATAATAAGCAATTCTATTACTACTTTAACTAGCTATAAGCTAGTATTAGTATAAATACTATTGATATGTAAAGTCTATAGTTAAATCTATATATAGGGTGAAGAGCTTAGATATTATTCTAGGTATAGAGTAAAAGTAACTAAATAGATATTATCTTTAGCTTTACTATAAATCCTATATATTAGAATTCTTCTTCTTCTTTATCATTAAACTTAGGTAAGTAAAAGCTAAAAGTATTATATATCTATATATTTATAATACTAAAATATAAATTATCTAACCAGGAATTATCAAGTATAGATTATATAATAAAGTCTCTATTCCTAGCCTATTTCTATAATAATTAGAATGTATTATATATTAGGATTTATCTAACTTTATAATACTATATAATGATAACATAATAATATTAATAGTATCTCTAAGTATAGTTACTATAAATTGATAAATAGGCTTATTAATATAAAGTAGTTTAGTTATATTTCTACTTATAGATATATCTAAATAATATTATAGAAATAGATTTCTATATGAAGATTAAATTACAATGTTACCAATAATACTAATATAAAGTTATAACTAACTTATTATATTATATCTACCTATATAAGAATGTTAGTCCTCTCCTAATTATTAAAATTCTTAATAACTAGTAATAAGTCTTCATAAAATATATTATTAATACTCTTAACCTTATTCACAAATCTAAAGCTAAGAATTCTTATTTATCTATATTCCTCAATATCAAAATACTAGAAATATAGTATTCCTTTTACTAATAAGATCTCTTACTTATTAATATATAGTATTTTCAAAAGTCTATCTAGAATTATAATAAAGCTATATTTATAAAGATTAATAGTCTGAACTAGTATTTCTACTTCTTTCAATATAAAGTAGATATTATAATATATTTAGTAGTTATATTAAAGGTTTTTGATCTATTTAAAGTTATATACTTTTCAGGAACCCTTTAAAGGAAGCTATACTTAGTAGTTAGCTCTTACCTTATTTATCCTATAGATACTACTAGTACTAAGGAACTATTTAAATAGAGGAAACTTTAAGTAGTAAATATAGTTAGCTAATATGATATCTAATAAGTAGGGAAAGTATAAACCTATCTATTATAATTACTCTATAAAGGATTATAGTTATATAATACTAATACTAGCTAGCTAATAATAGTTATTACTAGCTATTAATAGTTACTAGCTATTTTATAGCTAATAGTAGTAGCTAATAGCTAGTAGTAATTACTATACTTAGTTTATATAATTAGAAGGTATATGCCTACTAGTCGTAGTTACCTACCGCAGGATTCGAACTTACTACTCTTACTATAAAACAGTAAAAGCCAGCTAGACGTTAAACTACTACGTCAAGCAGGAGATATCATAATATATAATATTAGAAAAATTACTTTTTATAATAAAGATATTATTCTTATATAATTATCTTTATTATTTCAGCTTCCCTTTAAATATTATCATTATAATTATTTCTTCTAATAGAATTTCTCTTTAACTTTATTATTATAAGAATTCTAATCATTACTTTTTTTCTACTTAAACCTAATAATATAGTCAAATTACTATTATTATAAGCGTATTAGGTTTATACTTTATCTCTATAAATTATATCTTACTATTAATCAAGATAGATCTAAAACGTCTCGTTTAGCCTTAGTATTTTTACTAGATATATAAATCTAATTATACTAAGAATTAGTAAATAGATATAATAAAAACACTAATATAGTTATTTAAAATATTCAAGACTTAATACTATATACAGATCTCATATACTTCTTCTAGTACTTTTTAAATAACTACTATATATTGTATTGTATCTAGAGATAATAATAATAATATATTAATATATAAATATACTTTAAAACTAAGTAAAATTAGTATAAAGCCATTAAGGTCATTAGTATTATTGATTACTTTAATTATACTTTGAAATACCTCTTTTCTTAATATTTCTAATACTTTATTATACGTAATCCTATAAGCCTTTTATGAAGAAATATAATACTATTTAATTTTATTAATACTATTATGAACTTGAATTGATATAATCTTTACTTTACTATTTATACTATTAACTTCTTTTTTAAAACCTTTAATAAAAGAATTATATTTTATATTAGTAATAATCCTATCTACGAAACCTTAATATATATTAATCTAATATACTTTTAATATATATTCGATATTTTCATTAGAAATTCTCTTTATAAACCTTATAATTATTAATACTATTAATATATCGATTATATATAGTATAGGCTTATTATTATGAAAATATATAATCTTAATAATCATCTCTATATAAAACTTATAATTATCTATCAGGCTCAATTTGAATCAATATAATACTTTACTATTTATTTAGTATTAGTAGTATTTTCTTATAATTACTTTAATCTTATTAATAGTTATTATTTAACTTTTTCAGCTAAAAATAGTATTTAACTTTTAAATACTGAGGTAGCTAAATCTCTAATAATATTACTATCTTCCTATTTCTATAAAGGATTAATAGTTTTCGTATGAAGATCTTCCTAGACTAAGAATTACAAAAACTTATTACATCTTTCTATAAGTAGAAATACTCCTTCCTATTAAGTTTCATTATTAAAATTCTTAAGATAGATTTAGAATTAATCTATATTACGAAACTAAAATAAAATGAAAGAAACTATTAATAGATTTTAAAAGGTAATATATCTAGAAAAGAATAAGGATTTAAATTATACTAAGGCTTATAAAGGTTTACTTATCTCTGAATCTTATATTTATTTTAAAGTAGTCTTATTAAGTTAGATATTGAATGTAATCCTCTAAAAGCCTTTGATCATTAAATATTTAACATTGATAATTTTACTATTCTTATATAGAGAAATATACTCTTAAATATAATTCTAGAAAACTTTAAAGTCAAGAAGGTTTCTAATTTAATTAGTATTATAGAATAGTAATAAGTATAGTTTTAAAGAATCCCTATAAACTTCTTAAGATTAACTATTCTAGTTTGACTATTAATTATTATAAAGGGGATTGCTATAAAATCCTTTATTAATATTTTACTTATAGTATTATATAGTATCTCTGTAGCTATTTCTATCAATATAATATTATTAAGGTAAATAGTAATGTTTATTATTAGTTTTTTATTTATAATAAATACTTTCTGAAAGTATAATACTATTATTCTATAGTTCTTAGTAGTATATCTTATTAACTTATATTCTATTACTAATCTTAAGTATACTTCATATTTACTATATATATCTCTACTTTAAAATCTCTTATAAAATAGCCTTAAAGTATTATCATTACCTGCTTGATATGAAGATTAATATAGTTACTAGTAGTTGAAATATTAGCTATACCTTTAGCTCTTATATATATAATTAGCTAGAGATTAACTGTAATCTATAATATAGTTATTCTTTTATTGAAATCATTATAGTTAGTTTCTAAAGATTTCTATAATCTATTTATATAATTTTTTCATAGATAGCTTTATTTACTAATAATATTATAAAAGAGATTGATTATATTATATATTTAGTATATAGTTATTTATATCTCTTTATTAAGCTTCTTCTATAAGCTCTAAAGATTCAAATAGATATATCTAAATACGTTAATTCTATTTACTATTTCTTTAAATAAATTCACAATGTTAATGTAGTTATCATCTTTAATATATATCTTAAGATTTATATTCTTCTATTCTTTATTATATTTATAATAAATTATAGTAATCTTAAATTTATCTCTTGTTATCATAATTATTTAGCTAATTCAGATATTATCTTAGAATAATATAATTAATAATTTATAGTATATATATATTTTTTTAATTGATATATTATTAAATATTCTTCTACTAAGATTCTATCTAATATTATAGTTAATATATCTAGTAATGAATATCTATATCCTATCTTTCAAAATATAATCATCTTTACCTATAGATTTATTACTTGATTAATATATTTTACTAAATAATACTTCAACCGTCTTATATAATCAATTAAAAGTCATATCCTATTTTAGGGATATTTGGTAGTTTCCTCTGAAATATATATAGAGCTTTAGGGGTTTCTATAATCCTAGCTATTATTCTTTCTAGTTAGAGCTCTCTTTTATAATAAAGCTTCCTAAAATAAGTATAATTATCTAAATATTTAGTTTAGCTCATTATAAATCTAATACTAATATACTACTAATAATTATTATTAATAATACTATTTAAATTAGAATTGTTTCTATTTTAAACTATCTAATATAAAAAGTTATTATTCTATAATAAATATAGACTTTTTAACTTTTAAAATCTTTCTAATATATTTCAAAAGAATTTCATCTTTTATCTTAAATAGTAATAATTTCTTTAGTCAAATTCAATGTTATTTTCGATATATTAAATTAATATATCTTTATTGAATGTTCCTGCTAACTTCTCTTTTATAATCTCTTTATTTATAAGGAAATATATGTTTCTATTAATAAAACAAATTTTAAATAATTATAATACTTCTGTTTTGACTATATTAAAATAGTTTTCTCTTGATTTTAGAAACATCCTTAGTAATTAGTTTATGGATTCTTAGGATAGAAGTCTTATTGTTTTTATACTTATATATAGTAGTAAATATATATATTATTAATACTTATATTTCTATCAGAGAGTATGACTTACTCTCCTTATTATTTAGATATAAGCTTTTAATATATATTAATTAGTATCTTTATCTTAGTTTATAAGAATTTGGCTACTTTTACTCTATATTTAGAATAGTATCTAAACTCTTCATCCTATATATAGATTTAACTATATATTGTACCTAATAATAGTATTTATAGTAATACTAGCTTACAATTAGTCAAAATAGTAATGAAATTACTTATTATTATAGATAATTATACCCTAGTTCTAATATTCAATCCTATAGTAATAGAAGACCTTATAGTAATAATCTATATAGAGAAAGCCTTATTTAGACTAAAGCTTAATATATATAGCTAAAAGTAACTACTAAGGTTGAATATTAGAACTAGAAGTATAATTATCTATAATAATAAGTAATTCTATTATTGGTTTAGCTAATTCAAAGTTAATATTAATATAAATACTATTATTAGGTAAAACCTATAATTAAATCTGCAAATAGAGTAAAAAGCTTATATACTATTTTAGATATAAAGTAAAAGTAACTAAATATGAGAATTCAAACTTCTTAGATAATTACTATATAGAAACTAAATAAATGATATAATACTTAAAAAAAGGAGGGGCTAATAGTTCGTTCTCTACTGCGACTATTAGTAGATATATTGCTTCCTAAAGTAAGCCTCTTATAAATAGAATAGAATAAAATACTAACAACTTGGTATTCTATAATCTATTATACTTCTATATCTTTTATCATAGAGTTAGAAGTTCTTTGAAGTCTATATAGCTACTTATAAAAAGAATATTATAAATTAAGTATAGAAATATCTAATTATAACGATTATAATTAATACTATTACATTATTAGAATAAACCTCAATAGAATTATTTTAAATATTATAATTAATAGGTAACTTATAGATATTTAGAAAGGAATCATCTAATTAACCTATAACTTATTATATGAAACTAATAACATTAAGGACTAAGTATTAATCAAATAATACCTTAATATTAATACACTATTCTAAAACTAATTACTAGATACTTTAGAATATTATAATAATATAACTATAGACGTTTTGAAAGCTGTCTAGTTATATTAGAAGTATATCTATATATAAATAAGCTTTATTTATATATTAGCCATATTTAATATATTGAAATTATTTGCTAATAAGAATAAACTAAGTCCTACTATATTTATATAGAGATTATAAATTAATTCATATTAGTAGTAGCAAACTTTCGTGTTAATAGTATAAAATCTCATTTTAAAAGTAAAAAGGGCTTACCTTTAATAAAATTATTACCTTTATAGATATTAAGATTATAATAGATATTTGAATAGAATACCTATAGTTAGTAGTAATTAAATATCTTAAGATATTTCAATTATATCTTAATAGCTATAAAGGCGTAGGGGTATAAAAGCGTGAGGTTATTATAAAAAGAGTGATTAGTTATTTATTATCAAAAAGGTAAATATAAAGTAAGTATACCAACTATAACCATAAGAAGTTTAACTTAATATTAACTTAAGGCTAGTAATAATAATTAGTAGGAAGGTCGGAAAGCCGAAGTTATACTTTAGGGGGTAATATATCTATTAATAGTCGTAGTAGAAAACGAATTAGTAGCCTTTCTTATATTTTTTATTTCAGTATTATATCATTTACTTAGCTTCTACATAGTAATTAGCTAAGGAGTTTGAATTCTTATATTTAGTTACTTTTACTTTATACTTATAATAGTATATAAGCTTTTTACCCTATATATAGATTTAATCATAAGTTCTACTTAATAATAGTATTTATATTAATATTAACTTATAATCAGCTAAAATAATGATAAATCTACTTGTTATTATGAATACTTATACTTCTGGTTCTAATATTCAACTTAATAGTAACAGAAGCCTTTATAGTAATAATCTATATAGGGAGAGCTTTATTAAAGCTAAGGTTTTATGTATATAGCTAAAAGTAACTATTAAAGTCATAAGGTTAAGAACCTTTTTAAACTTTTTCAAGATAGGATAAAATAAGATATCTCTCCAATTTAGGTATTCTACAACTTATGATTTTTCTATATCCTTTATAATAAATTTAAAACCTTTCTGAAATTTATACTACTCTCAGTAAAAAGAGAAGTATAGGATAAGTATGGTAATATCTACTTATAGTTCCTACCATTAAAATCATTAGTTTATAAGATAGAGCTTTAATAATATTATTTTAAAAACTATAATTAAGAAGTAGTTTGTAGATATTTACAAAACAATCATGTAGTTATTTTATGAGTCATTATATTAAACTAAACAAATTAGGAATTAAGTATTGATTAGATAATACTTTAATATTAGTATATTCTTATAATATTCACTATTAGATACTTAAGAATATAATAATAATATAATTATAAAGGTTTTAGAATTATGTAATATTAGAAGTATATATATCTATATAAGTTTTATTTATATATTAACTATATTTAGTTGATATATTAATATTATTTATTAATCAGAATAGGTTTAGTCTTATTATACTTATATAGAAATTATAAGTTAGTTTCTATTAGTAATAGAGAACCTTTATATTAATAGTATAAAGTTTCATCTTAAGAATACATAAGATTTAGTCTAAAATAAAGATATTAAGATTATAGATATCAAGGTTATAATGAATATTCAAATAGAATACTTATAGTTAGGAGCAATTAAATATCTTGAGATATTCAAATTATATATTAATAGTTGAAAAATAGTATAAAGATATAAGTATATAAAGACGTAAGGTTATTATAAAAGGAGCTATTAGTTATTTATTATTAAAAAGATCAATATAAGGTAAGTATACTAGCTATAGCTACAAAGAATTAACTATAGATTAACTAGAAGCTAGCTATAATAATTAGTAGGAGAGTAGGGGGATTAAAATTATATTTTAAAGGGTAATATATCTACTAGTAGTTATAGTAGAAAGCAAGTTATTATTTCTTCCTCTTAGTTAAAATATAATAATTAGCTTACTGTAGAAGTAATATCTAGTTTTATTATAATTATAATATAATTGATAAAGTCAATATCTTATTAGTAATATTTAATTTCTATAATAAAACGTATGTAGCCACATAAGCCATGAAACTAAGCTACAAGCCACACCCCAAAGGCGATATTTCAAAGGCTTAAATACCTTATATATATTATATTTCAATAGTAATAAAACAAGCTATTTTACTTCCTCACATATTTTTTATATAGTACCTAGAAGCCCTTTTAAATAGCTTCCTTAATTTCTCATAATTATAAGTCTAGTTTAAACCCCTTTTTTACTATTTAAATAGTCTATAATAATTTTAATAACCCTCTTTTACTTAAATTCAAACGCCTATATATATAAGAACCTTTTTTCAATCCTTTCTTCTAAATATATATATAGTACTACTCATCTTAAGGTACTTCTATATATTCCTTCTAATATATATATAATACTATTTATCTTAAGATACTTCTATATATCTCTTTTAATATTAATACTGTTAACTTCTCAAAAATACCTTTATAATACTCTTATTATACTATTAAACTAGCTACTTCTCCCTCTTTTAACTTTACTCTACTTTTTAATCTTTTACTTCTCCTATCTATATATAAATTAACTATTATTTAAAATAGTATTCCTTTAATTATAATAAACTTAACTTATAGTAATTAAAAATCTAAATATTATTTTTCAAACGTACTAATATTATTTAATATATCTAGAGAAATAGAAAAAGCCTGAAAACCTATATAATATCCTAATTCAACTAAATTATAAAGTAAAGTCAATATTTTAATATTATTTAAACTATATGCCTAAAGTAGTAAAAATCCAACTTTAAAAAAAAACTAATCCTAATAACCTAGAAAGAATTAAAAGTCTAACCCTTCATAATAGCTTCACTAAGTATTTAATACTCTAATACTTAAATATATACCTTTTAAACTATTATAAAAATAGGCTTTATATATTATATAAATTACTTAATAATTAATCTTTAGCCCTTATTAAATTTAAATTCCTATTAAAATTAAATAATACTTAAAATAATACTTCTATACTACTATTAAGATAAGATATATAAGGTATAAGAATTATAATAAATAAAAAGTATTCTAAAAAAATAAATCTTATAATCTTATCTAGCTTAATAGCTACACTCTATATAATATACTTTCAAACCTTAATCTTAAGAAATAAAAATAATAATCTCAAATAGCTATACATCCCTAAAGTAAAATAAAAAAGTAGTAATACCTTATAAAGTATTAAAAATACTTCTAAAGCTATATTTAGAATCCTCCTACTTTTTAGAATATCAAAAAAGTAAGAAAAACTATTTTTAGATAGTAGAAACTATTTAAAATTATTATTTTCACTCTAAAAACTTAAAAGCCTTATTACTTTCACTTTATAACTTAAAAACCCTATTATTCTTATCTAAAAAATAGTTATTCAAATACTTTAAATATTTAAAAGTTATTTAAATACTTTTTATACTTAGAACTCTAAGAATAACTTCTTCTAGCTATTAACTATATCTAATACCTAGAGAGCTATATAATAAAATATATATAGCTATATAGGCTATAAAACTAGGCTACAAGCTACATTCCAAGAGCAACATTTCAAAAGCTTAAATACCCCGCATATACTATATTTTAGTAGTAATAATACAAACCATTTTACTTCCTCATATACCTTCTATATAGTACCTAGAAGCCCCTTCAAATAGCCTCCTCGATTTCTCACAATTTCTATATAAGAAGTTTAATTATATTATAATAAGAACTTCTTAGCTTTTAGTAGTTTTCAAACTATTTAATATATTATATATACTCTATAAAATACTTAAGAAGTCTTTTAATATATACTTCTTATAAACACTATACTTATTATACTATTTAACTTTAAATAGGTTTAATAACTAGAAGTTCTTATAGGCTTTTCTTTTTAAAAATAATATTTCTATTTAAAAATCTACTTATATAATATATATTTGAAGTCTTTAGCTTTATATAGAGAATATTTCACTCCTAACTAAGACTTATACCCCAATTCATCTTATACTAATAGTTGTAACTATAATTACTTTAAATCCTTCAATTATAATATATTTAACTTTAAGCTTTCCTTACTATTAGCTAACGACAACTTCTATAATAAGTAGATTTCAATACACATATCTTTTTAAATAATACTTCATAGGCTACTTCTAAGATATATTTAAAATATTTAGAGTTATTTTTAAATATCTTATTCTTAAGTATTAAATTCTTCTTTATTATTTTAATTGTATTGTTTTTAATCCTACTAATAGGTTTATCTTCTAGTAATATATAAAGGTTCAATATAATTATAAGTATTTTAAAAAGGCTAAAAAGAGTAGTAAAATTACCTTTCTATAAAACTAGTTTTTTGAGTTTTTATAAAAATAATTATAATTTTTATAATTATTAATAAGTTTTATAAAATTAATATTTATATTAAAATTATAGGAGGAGCTGATAGCCCACTCTTTACTACGACTATTAGTAGAAATATTACCCCTTAAAGTATAGCTTTAGCCTTCTTACCCCCCTACTAACTACTATAGCTAGCCTCTAGTTCATCTAAAGCTAAACCTCTTATAGCTATAGTTAGTATACCTATCTCATATTAACTTTTTTATAAATAATAAATAACTAATAACTTCTTCTATAATAACCTTATACCCTCATATTTTTATAACTATATATAATTCAAATATCTTAGGATATTTAATTACTACTAATTATAAGTCTTATATTTAAATACTTATTATAACTATAATATCTATAGCTTTAATATATCCATTATGAATTAAACCCTACCTACCCCTAAGATAAGACTTTATACTATTAATACAAAAGTTCTCTCCTATCAACATAAACTAACTTATAATTTCTATATAAGTATAATAAGACTCAGCTTACTCTTATTGATAAACAATATTAATATGTTAAGTATAACTAATATATAAATAATACTTATATAGATATAGATATTCTTAATATAACTTAATAGCCTTTGAAACCCCTATAATAATATTATTATAATATTCTAAAGTATCTAGTAATTAGTATTATAATAGTATATTAATATTAGAATATTATCTAATTAATACTTAGTTTCTAAAATCTTTAGCCTAATATAATAACTTATAAAATAGCTAGATAATTATTTTTCAAATATCTATTAACTACTTTTTAATCCTAATTTTTAGGATAACTTTATTAAAACCTAATTTAATAAACTAATAGTTTTAATTATAAGAGTTATAAGTAAATATTATTATATTTATCTTATACTTCTCTTCTTATAAGTAGTTATACAGATTTTAAGGGGGTTTTAAATCTATTACAAAAGATATAGAAAAGTAATAAGTTATAAAACACCTAGTTCTTAGTATTCTATTTTATCCTATTTTTACAAAGTTTAAAAAGGTTTTTAACCTTATGACTTTAATAGTTACTTTTAGTTATATACATTAAGCCTTAGTTTGAATAAAGCTCTCCCTATATAGATTATTACTATAAAGTCTTCTATTACTATAGCGTTAAATATTAGAACTAGGGGTATAATTATCTATAATAATAAGTAATTTCATTACTATTTTAACTAGTTATCAGCTAGTATGAACACGAATACTATTTTTAAGTAAATTTTATAATTAAATCTATATATAGGGTGAAAAGCTTAGATACCATTCTAAGTATAGAATAAAAGTAAATAAATATTAAAATTATAGACGTTAAATAAAGTTATAGTAAGTAGGTTTTATTACTATCATTATAAGTAGTAGTATTATTATAAGTAAGAATATTATTATAAGACAGTTAGTTAGTCTTCTATTACTTTCTTTTATATCTATAGCTAGTATTATTAAGATATATTAATAATATTATTACTAATATAAGTTAATATTTCAAATAGTACTATATATAAACTATTATAAGGCTTAGACTGACTTCTAAATTAAGGCTAGATTTAAACTAGTAATTATACTACTGGGTCCTTTTAACTATATTTATTTGAAGAGATATATATAAGCTATAATATATAACTAGGTATTCTTATATTATAACAATTATTTACTAGGTATTATACAAGGCTACTTACTAAATAAGGGGGCTAAATATATAAAACTCTATATAATATATATTTCAGAAGTACTTCTTTAAGAAACAGAGAATATATAACTTTTAATATAGAAAAAGAAGATAGTAAACTTCTTAAACTAGTAATATAAATTTCTCATAATAAAATTAAAACTAAAACTTTTAAGGTTTCTTTCTAAGTAGTATTACTATAGGAAAAGAGATTCTTCAAGCTTATATAATATTTTATTAAAAGAATATACTTTATTTCATATTTAATAAAAAAGTAATATTTCTATATAAATATTTGTATTTAATATTATATAGATAAAAGTATTGATTATATTATATTAGAATAACTTCAAAGTAAAGTAACTAGGAATTATTATCAAGATTTAAAATAATATACTTATCAGAATCATTATATAGGTTTTATGATTGTTTTCTAATCATCAATGCCTATAAATAAGTAGTTAAGTTTGAACTTTTAAGAAGTATTTATATTTATTAAATTTATAAAGAGAAATTTAGTAGTATATCAGAATCTTCAAATTCTTTATAAGAACTTTACTAATTTTATTCTAAGAATATAATTTAATATAATCCTGGAAATAAACTGGATGAGTTACTATTATACTTTTAATATATTAATAAGTAAGTACTGCTAAGTAGAATATAAGTAATAATAATAGTATTTATTATAAGATTCTTAAAGTACGAGTTTCTATTCCCTTATATTCTAAATATTCTTCAATATCTAGTTTACTTTATAGCTAAAGCTTGTGATTAGAATTTATAATATTCTCATTTTAGAATTTCTAAGAAAGTTAAACTTTTAGGATTCTCTTATTTGACTATTAAGTTTTCTTAATAGTTATAAATAGGAGTATTTGAAGAGATTTCAAAATTATCAAAAAGTACTTATTAAAAAGGTAGTTTTAAATAAAGATCTCTTAGTTATTCTAATAGAGTATATTATCTATCTTTCATATTCAACTCTTTTTAGAAATATTTGAAATCCTTATTTCTTTATAGTCTTATTTATATAAAGAAAATAATATTTTCAGATATCTAATAAACTATCTCTAAAATACTTTTAAGTTATTTAGAATTATGTTTCAATACTTTACTCTTAAGTATCAAATTCTTCTTTATTACGTTAAGTTTAGTTTTTTTAGATTTACCGATAGCCTTATCTTCTAATAATATGTTAAAGCTAAATATTACTCTAGTTATTTTAATAGAACTAGAGAAAGTAGTAAAGTTGCCTTCATCCAAACTTAACCTTTTTAGGTTTTGTGAAAGATAGTTATAACCTTTATACTTATTACTAACTTTTATTAACTTTATACTTATATTATAACTATAGGAGTTAAATATAGTAGTAAGTAGTAATTAGGAGTAATCCACTTTTACTATTATTATTATTATTATTCATAGTGTTATTACAAATAGGAATACTATTGGAAAATAGGTAGTTAATCTATAGTAGTCTGTCACTTTTTTTATATCTATAGTTAGTATGATGAAAATATATTAGTAATATTATTAATCGTTAGCCAATATAAATTAATATTATACATATTGTTATAATAAGCTCAATACTTGAAATTACTACTAGTATATTAAATTATAACTCTCTATATAAGCTATTATAAAGCTTATACTAATTAGTATCAAAATTATAGTTACTATATATTTAAGTGTTAACAATAGTCAGGTGGGTACAATGTATCTTTTATATTTTAATATGAAATTCTCGTAGTCAACCCAGTTGATTTATTAATAAATAGAATAAATCTATCAAATCTATTATATATCATAGGAGCTATAGGCCTATATAAATCTAAGCCGATATAATCTAAATATTAAAGGGTTTGCTTTTGTTTTTTATTATTTCTATTAAGATTATTAGTAAAGCTTCTTTTAACACAAGCTTTATAAATAGAAAGAATATTTAATTTATTTATTTTATAAGATAGATTTAAAGTATTATCTTTCAAACTTTTAAAAGCTTTTATATTAGTATGACTTAAATAGTTATATTAAAGCTAAATATATTGTAATATAGTAATAGAAAGAATAATATTCTTTTGTAAAATAGGAATATCATATTTATTTAAGTTATCTGTCTTAAATCCCACTATTAAGGTAGAATTCTTTTCTATATTATATAATATAGGTGTGTTCTAGAAGATTAACATTATTCTTATAGGATTAAGTTTGCTTTGAGATAATAAATCTCTAAAACTTTATTACCTTTAGTTATTTTAATATTTGGATATTCTATTAGAAGCATAGTTAATATATACTTAAGGGCTAATAATAGTCAGTTGGCTATGATATACCTTTTATACCTCAATATAAAAGAATATCTTTAGATAATTATATCAAAGTTCAAGACTTTATTTGAGACTATATAAGGCTTTAATTAATAATTGAATAAAAGTGCAATTTTGATTATTTCTATAAGTATTCTATTAGATTAAATATAATATTAAAGTAGCTAAAACTATAGTAATAAGTAACTAAGTGGTTAACTTACTTATTTAGACTAATAAGAATAAAGAGACTTCCATATAGCTTTATCCCTATAGTATATAGTATATATATATTATAACTTAGATATAGATATCATAAATAGAGATAATTAGTTATATACTATTTATACAGTTAATTAATTATAATATTTATTCACTATAAATTAATACTAATTAGTAGTATTTTACTATTATTAATTTGATTTATTTAGTAGTTATATTAAAGGTCTCTGATCTATTTAAAGTTATATACCTCTCTAGGACTTTTTAAAAGCAGTTACACCTAAGTATTAGCTCTTACCTTATTTACCCTATAGATACTGCTAATTCTAAAGAATTATTTAAATAGAAGAAACTTTAAGTAGTAAATATAGTTAGTTAATATAATTGCTAATAAATATAGAAGGTATATTATAAAATGAAAGTATAGGCCTATATTTATTATAATTACTTCTTTAAAAGATTATAATAAGTTCTTATATAATATTAATACTAGCTAGCTAGTAATACTTATTACCAATTATTAATAGTTACTAGCTATAGATAGCTATTAGTAAGAGCTGATAGTTAGTAGTAATTACTATTCTTAATTTATATAATTAAAAGGTTTATAACTACTAGTCGTACTTGCTTGCTATAGGATTTAAACCTACTACTCTTACTGTAAAATAGTAAAAGCCAGCTAGACGTTAAACTACTACATCAAGCGGGTATTAATTTTATTTATTACTATTTAACCAAAGATTAATAAGGAATAACCTAAAGAAATAGAATCATAATATTTCTTAAGGAAACTTCGAAAAGCTTATATAATAAAAATAGATAGTTTAAAGTTATTATAACTATAAATTACTCTAATATATTAATATAATCTTTAGAAGCCTATATAGTAAAAATAGAGAAAGAAGGCAAACTTATAATAACTTATTGATTTAATATTATTTATATCTTTTATATAATAAACTAATAACTTGGATGTTTACTTACTTATTGAAATTAAAGCATAGTGTTGAAAGGTAGGTAGGAAGATAGCCTACATCCAGTAAAGTAGTACCTTACGGTAAAAGTATATATACTAGATATTCTTAGGGAAAGAATATATAGTATAAAAGAGTGAATAATAGTTATATTTAGTAAAGAAATGTTGTTGTTAGTCAATCTAAATTCATGCTAAAAAGGGGCATAAAAGCCTTCTTTTATAGTACTATATTTAGTTCTAAAAGATTCTAATTAGTAATTATTAGAATATTCTCAAAATATAGACTTATGTAAGTAATTACGAATACTAAAGTTAATTATTAGTTAGTACTTTGTAAAAGAATGAGGTAGAATGTTCTACTAAATATTTAATTATAAGTCGAATACTACTATAGGGTAAATACTTATAGCCTAATATTTTAATACTCCCATTTTTACTATATAGTAATAAAAGGTAAATAAGTGAAAAATAGGTAACTAGTACCCTATAAAAGTAATATCCAAACAAGTATCCTATAAAACAATAGGTACCATAAGTCATTAGTCTATAATACCCTATAAAAGATATTAAAATACTAATAATAATCTATAGTACTTAAAGGGATATATTATAATTAGAGTAGTAGTATTATAGTATAGAATAATAGTATTAAAAATAAGCTGAAAATTTCAGTAAAATTCCTGAGTATTTATAGTATTAGTAAGACTTATAAGCTTAAGGAATTCAGTAAATTTCGGACTAGGAAGAAGTTTGGTCAGCCTATTAGTACGTATTTCACAAGTTGATAAATATCGAACTTCTATACTGATATTTTTAAATAAAACCTCTTGTCGAGTGAAAACATAGTCTATAGCTATATATTTGGTATACTAGTAGTACTTAGGATTAGAAGCTAGAGCTAGAGGCTTATTATTATTAGTATAAATAGTTAGAAGTTATATAGAAATATTTAGTTCTATAAGTAGGCTTTATATTTACATAACTTCTCTAATAGTCTCCTATAGACTATTAAACTTAGCTTTAGTAGTAGATAAGGCTACTATTAACTATTTTTTTAATTTTTATAAAATAAAGCTACTATTTATAGTATCTAAATAGCTTCTAGTAGACTTTCGAATATTATGGTGACTAGGCTAATCTGAATTAGTATGACTTATTAAATTTATAATAAGACTATTTCTATAAGTAAGTATTAAATCAGTAGTAGTAGATAGGTATCTAAATATACTTATAATTATTCTTGATAGTTTCTTAGTAGGTCTATATGAACCCTACTAGTAAAAGTTATTAAAAAGGATAAATTAGGCTTAGTTATAACTATAATATATATAAGGCTACTGATCAGGTATTAATATTACCATAGTAAATCTTTTTTAGAATTATAATTAGGATTTTCTTCTATAAGAAATAAATCCTTTAAGACTCTAAGAGTAAGAAGGAATTTAGAAGACTTTATAATAGTTAAATTATTCTTAGATAATGACTATTTAATATAGTGAGTCTAAGATATCTATAGAATTCTTTAGGCTTAATTTTAAGTAATATTAAACCTTAAGAAATATAATACATCCCCTAAGTCTTCTATATTGATAAACCTTTAAATAGAAGATTTGAATTTAATTGTATTATTTTAACTTTTTTTGAAAGTTAAAAGATTATCTATATAAGTAATTAAATCCATAAGATCTTCAAAGCTATTATTATAACAAGTAATCTTATTAGATTTTAGAAGTAAAAATCCTAAGTCCTAAAGAGGTTTTTGAATTTTCTTTTACTACTATCTAGGGCTCTATTTAAATCTATATAGAGCCTTAAGTAGTAATAAAACCTACTTTAAAGTAGGGTTTAACCCTATAATATTTAAATTAGGAAACCTTTCAAAAGATTCAATAAGGAGTAGTTAAGAGATTTCAATATAAATCTCTTCTTCTTAATCCTCATATAAAAAGGTTTTAACTATATCAATATAGTAGATCTCCTAGCTTTTAGCTATAATTATAATTAAAAGAACTCTAAAAGTAATTAGATTAGAGCCTATAGTAAAAGCCTGGAAATAATCTATATTATACTTTTACTATAAGCCTTTAGCTATTAAATAACCCTTCTATTTACTTATAGCTCTATCTAAATTAAGCTTATACTTAAAAGCCTATCTTATAGTTATAGTTTTTTTCATGGGACTTTTACTTTAGAGCTATTTAGTAGAAATAGCCTCAAAATCCACTTAGCTAATTAGCTGGCTAATTTTAATATAAATAGCCTCAAGTTAATTATCTCTTTTAGTATTATTTAGAGCCTATTTTAATATTTAAAGGTTTAAATCAGTAGTAAAAGTATAGGATATAGGAGAGATAAGGCTTCTATAATCACTATAATAGGCTCTAGATAATTAACACTAGAGTCTGAAGTAATAGAAAGTACCCCCCTACTGTAATATTAATAAATTTAAAATAAGTAGTAAATATTAATGAAAACTTATATAGTCTAGTTAGTATAAGGATAGGAGTAAGTTTAGAAATACTCTTATAGGATATATAAGAGCCTTCGTCTATAAAGATAGTAAATCTAATACTATTTCTGCGTTTTTTAGAAGGATAGTATATTAAAACTTTAATACTTATAAACTATAAATCCTCTAAATTAGACTTATTATTATTTTCTAGGAAGGAAAAATCATATAAATCTTATAAGAGGGTAATTAAAAGTCTTATTATAGTAGTTAAGTAACTAGTTTAACTACTATAGATATAATAGCATTTTAAATATAGAGGAATAGTCTTTCTGAAAGTAAAATAGTATAGGTCTTTTCAACTAAAACCCTATTAGTACGCTTTATAATACTATTTTGTTTAGAAGTATAAGATATTAAGGCTTCTATAATAATACTCCTTTCTTAAGTATAACTCTCTAAAAGTTTAAAGTTAAATTCTCGGCTATTATTAAGGCGTAGAATAATAGGATAGAATTCTGATTATGTTTTATAGTATTATAATTAAGCTATAATATAACTAAAAAGGATCATCTTTTTTAACTATAAAATCTATAGTTCTATAGAAGCTATAATTGTCAGTATAAGGAATAGTGTAATTATTTCTAATATTATTAATAGGCCTTACGTTAATCGAATTAATATAGATTTAATAAAGTGGTTTAGTAGTCTTATTATAGCTAATTCTTAACTATTACCTTATAATTTTACTTTTAGTATAGTTAAAATACTATAAATCACCTTTTCTAGCTAATTTATAAGTATCCCTTTTATAATTCTAGCTATTTTAGTTAGAAAGGAATAACTAGGGTGCTTTAGGCGATAATATTATTCTATAGTAATAGTAGTTGATTTAACCTTAAAATTAGAAGTCTAGCTAATTATAAAAGCCTCAAGATTTACTATAGCGCCTTCTATAACTTAAGTAGGACTTTATAACTTAACAGAACAGTTAACTAAACTCTGAGAAAGCTTTGTATTATAGTTAGTAGATACTATAAGTCCTACTAAACTATAATTAGAATTATCTATATATTTAGCCGACTTTAGTATAAATATAACTATTATACTATACTTTTAGAAAGTTTCCTTCTATATTTTCTAAAAAGAACAAGAATTATAATAGCTTTCGATAGGTAAAGGTTCTAAAAGCTCTTTTATAATTATAGGTAAACAGAACTCTCACTATAAATTTAGAGTTATAAAAGGGTTGCCTTTAGTATTATATAAAGGGTATTAGTTAATTTTATAGGATTTATAGAATTCTTATAATATATAGGTAGTTTTATAGTATTTATATTAGAGGGATTTATAGGACTTCTACCTATAAATAAGAAGATTAGGTTTTATAAAATATCTATTTCAATACAAAACTGAAGACTATTAGTTATATAAATAGTAGAGCCTAAATTATATAGCCAGCGACTTTTATTGGATTCAAATATTATATCTTTAGGCTTAATAGAAGGCCTTTTAGTATCTAATAGTGAATCTTCCTAATAGATGGTACCTATAGATATTATAAAAACCTTATTTATGAAGTTATTAGGGTTTATTTTAATTATTATAACTAAAGTAGTAGAAGTTATAAAAGCCCTAGAGGTAAGCTTTTATTACTTATTAGAAGGCTTTGAGACTTTCAAATAATCCTTTTGGTAGGATCTTCCTTCTTTAGCGTATTTATAGTACTATGAATAGGGCTTTTAGATCTATTTTCAAGCTTTTAGGTCTTTTAGAAAGGTTAAGGATAGTAGACTTTCTAAGGGGCTTTTTAGTAAAATCATTCTATATAAAGGTATTAAGTTCCCTATAGTTTTGATCTAAGATATTTGCTATAAGAATTTATAACGTAAGGAGCTCTTTTAGCTTTCAATTAGACTTTTGATATTCCAATTATACAGAGTAAGATTACTATAAGGCTGCTATGAAAATAGTTTTTTAGTTAATATCATCTAAATTAATACTTATAGTAGCTAATTTAGATAAGTATCCTTTAAAAATACTAATACATTTAGTAGGAAAGCTATCATTCTCGAATTCTATAGCGTAAACTTCAAGATATAACTATTATTCTAATATAAGTCTAATACTCTTATAACTAGCTTTTAAAAAAATTATAACTATATAGGGGTCTTATAAGTTAAAGATAAAACTTAAAAGCTCTATAGTAATATTTTGTTATATAAGTAATAGAGTCTGAATTCTTTATTTTTTAGTTCTAGCTTCAAAGGCTTCCTTATTTTCGAAAGAATTGAATACATTTAGAAGCTTCAAATATAGCTTTAAGGACTTAAACTAAGAAGACTAGTCTTTGATACCTAATAACTTCTATTTTTCAGGTATACAGTAGCTTAGAATAGTTTTGATAATATTAGCCATAGCTATTAATATAGTATACTTTTAGCTCAAAGGCTTCTAAAAACACCTGACGAATTAGCTAAGTAGTAAGGCTAACATACTACTCAATAGCTAAATAATATTACTAATAAAAGATTGGTTTAACTTTGAAAAGTTTAATTCAAATAAGTTGAATAAATATCCTATAAAAGAAGTAGAATAACATCAAAATAGTAACTCTCTAGTTACTAATAAGTTGAAAAAAAAGAAATTCAGATATATAAATATATATAATATAACTATATTTAATATCATATTAACTGAGACAAATAGTCGAAGTTCTTTAAAATATATTAGATAATTTGATTATTGAGTTTTATATAATTTGATAAAAAGAATCTTAAGATTCAATAGAATAATACAAATAATAAAGCTTTGGGTTTATAACTTATTAAAAAGTAAGTAGGGAGGTAGCCTATATCTAGTAAAGTAATACTTTATATTAAGAGTATATATATTAAATATTCTTAGGGAAGAGTATATAATATAAAAAGGTAAGTAATAATAATATTTAGTAAGGGAATGTTATAGTTAGTTAATCTAAATATATATCAAAAGAGGGTATAAAGGTTTTCTCTTACAATACTACACTTAGTTCCAAAATATTCTAATTAGTAATTATTAGAATATTCTAGTAATATAGGCTAACTTTAGTAATTATGAATACTAAAGTTCACTATTAGTAGGTATCCTGTAAAAGAATGAGGTAGAATATTCCACTGAAGATTTAACAGTAAGTCGACTGCTACTATAGAGTAAACACATATAGCCTAGCATTTTAACATATCGTAATAAATATAATAAGATTAAGATAAGAAATAGAGAAAGGTCTATAGCGAATTTTTATTCTTTATTACTATCTCTTAATATTTTAAATATATTTAGTAAGTAGAAAGATGATAAAAGATTAATTTAGTAACTATCATACTATAATAAACTTTCTCTTAATAATAATAGTTTAAAAACTGAAAGATTTCTAACCTTTGGAATTCAAATTATAATATATTAGTTAGTTTAAGATATTATACTAATGAGAAGAAGGAGTCTTAAAAAGGTCTTATTTTATTCAATAGAGAAAGCCTGGGAAATAATTTGGAGATATTAATATTATAAAATAATAATATCTACTTATATAATACTTCCCTTCTATATAGTATATATCTATAGTAAGTATCCCATAAGGATATCTAGAGAACTAGTAAGTTGATAATATTATAATAAGTAATACTAAAGTTAAAAGTATTATAAAGTTATTATTTAGTACCCTTTTTTATAAGTATCCCTACATATTTACTTATATATTAATAATATAGAGGATTAATAGATATTACTTATAAAATAAGATAAGAAGTATTAGATAGATATCTAGATATATAGCTACCTAGCTAGATATAGCTATTAAATTAAGTACAACTACCTAGCTAAGTATAATTACTATATATCTTAGAGATATAAGAAGGAAGATATTTAATAGCTAAAAATCAGACCTAAAGTATAAGGGAGAAGAATAAGTATATGAAATAGTATAAGAAGAGAAGAAATATACTAACTTGAGAAAATAGATATTACTATTTATTTAACAAGTATAGTGACTCTTATTTTTAAATTTACGTTTTATAAAATATTAAGAAAAAGTATTATTCTATATATTAATAAGTATATATAATAATAACTTGAGGTACTGATTCTTTATCTCTTATTATTTCTATTTACTACTAGTAGTAGATTTATTTAGTTATAACTAAGTAGATTAGCTTAATAACTATTCTACCTTTGATTCTATTTCTAATTCTAGCCAATTATAGTGTTCTTATATATATCATTAAATATATTCAATTTACCTTAAAGGATTCTTAAGAGTTTAGATTAGAAGATATATATAGAGTTTTAATAGAGGGAAACTTCTATCTAATAATTATAATTTATCTAATAAATATATATACTTTTAAAACCGTACTTTCTAGAGACATATTGATATTTCAAATATAATAAAGTTATATTAATTATAGATACTCTCTTAACTTGTTATTTTAGACTATATCTTCTTCTCTAGACTTTATTAATAATTTTAGAGAAGTATAGAAATCAAAAGATAATAATTCATATGAATAAATATAAGAAAGTATTTTAATAGGTTAAAATAAGGATACTAATTAGTATATACTAGAAAGTTATATTTAAATAATGATGAAAGTAAATTATACTTTTTAATAGAGATGTAATTATTCATAATATACATATCTATTACTATATATAAATATAAAAAGAATA
This sequence comes from Colletotrichum orbiculare MAFF 240422, assembly GCA_000350065.2. Taxonomy (NCBI): domain Eukaryota; kingdom Fungi; phylum Ascomycota; class Sordariomycetes; order Glomerellales; family Glomerellaceae; genus Colletotrichum; species Colletotrichum orbiculare. Next base: position 2,542,515 of record AMCV02000008.1, read on the forward strand.
AGACTTCTATTTTAAAAACATATCAGATACTTTTTAAGAAGACTTTTCAAACTAAGAGGAAGTATATTTAATACACTAGAAAGAGGAGTATTATAATTAGTCAAGGATTACTTTATTGATAGAAAGATATATTTCGTTATAAGCAAGAAGATTCTAAAAGAGAAATCAATAGGACTATTCAATAGAGATATATTAATTAATAGATAGAAGAAAGTATTGAATTTAATTAGAAATATTATGAATATTTAAAATAGAAAATTGAGAAGGATTTAGGATATATTAAATAATCTTTAAAAATTAGAAGTTTGATATTTATTATAAAATAATAGCTTTGTCTACTAAGTAACTTAAGAGTAAAAATAATTCTAACTTAAATAATACAATTAATATTAATTCTGAGCAATATACCAATATTAAGCTTATAATTAGTTAAATTAAGTATTAAGATAATTATATTTATATTATAAAGTCTTGTTATAAGAAATAGCTTTAATTAGAAGGAATAATAACTAGAATTATAAAACGTCTTAGACGTTTATATATATTTTGAAAGACATTACTAGATATCTCTAAAGTAGTATATTATCTTCAATTAGCCTTATAAGAAAGTTAAGATATTATTTAGTAGAATATACTAATTAAATGATAAGTATATAAATAAAAGCTATAATATCTTTAAGAATAGAGTACAGATATTTATTACTAAGTATATTAATTATAATATTGAATGAGGTTTTATTATAGAAATATTTGATAATATATTAGTTGGATAAATATCTAGATATTGTAAGATATTAATTAGACTAATTTGAAATGACTTCTTAATTATTTAAATAGTTTTTATAATTAGAAATCAATTTAAAACTTCTTTTAAGATATAGGCTATAGTTTAGTTTTATAGCCTATATAGCTATATCTATTTAATTATATAGCCCCCTAGGTATTAGATATAGTCAACGGCTAGAAGAAACTATTCCCAGTAGTTTCTAAATATAAGAAAACATTTGAAACGTTAAAATTATTTAAAAATATTTAAATAATTATTCTAAAGTAAGGATAATAAGGCTCTCAAACTATGAAGTAAGAATAATAAAGCTCTCTAGCCTTTGAATTAGATCTATAACTTATTATGCTATAAAAGTAATAATCCTAAATAGCCTCTACTATCTAAAAATAGCCTCCTCTATCCCTTTTAAATATTCTTATAAAAAGTAGGGGGATTTTAAATATAGCTTTTAAATATCTCTAGTATTCTTAGTACTACTACCTTCTTATTTTACTTTAGGGATATATAGCTACTTAAGATTAATGCGTAGGCTTAAGATTAATATATAAGCTTAAGAGTATATTTATTAAAAGCGTATTATATAAAGTATAGCTACTAAGTTGTTTAAGATTATAGGATTTACCCTCCTTTTTAGAACACCTCCTACTTACTATAATTCATATGCTTAATATACCTTATCCTACTAGTAGTATAAAAGTACTACTTTAGATATTCAATCATAATAAGAGCTAAAGCATAATAACTAAAGCTTAGCTATTAGGTAACTTATATTTTCATATATAGAACTGATTCTTATAACTGCTTAGAAGATATATATTTCAGTAGTAACTTACTATTAAAGCTGTTATAAAGGGATAGACTCTTAACTTTTTCCAGACTATTAGGATTAGCCTCTTTTAAAGTTAGATTCTTACTACTTTAGGCATATAGTCTGAATAATATTATTTAAAATATCAACTTTATTCTAACGCCTAGCTATATTAAATCAAGGCTTTATATAAGCTTTTAAGCCTTCTCTACCCCCCTAGATATACTAAATAATATTAATATATCTGAAAAGTAATATTTAGATAAGTATTTAATTTTTGACTACTATAAGCTAAGTCTATTATAGCTAAAGAAATACTGTTTTGAAAGTAGTTAATCTAAGTATAAGTAGGTTGGAGAGGTAAAAAGTAGAGTAAAGTTAAAAGAGGGAGAAGTAGCTAGCTTAATAGTATAGTAAGGGTGTTATGAGAGTATTTTTAAGAAGTCGACTAATATTAAAAGAGATATATAGGGGCGCCTTGAGATAGGTAGTACTATATATATATTAGAAGGGATATATAGGGGCGCCTTAAGATAGGTAGTATTATATATATATATTTCAAAGGAAGGATTGGAAAGTAGTTCTTATATATATAAGCTACATTTGAATTTCATACTACTAGTGTTTGAATTTTATAAGAGAAAGTTATTAAAGTCGTTATAACTATTCGTTAAATAGTTTAAATAATAAAATAGGAGTCTGAGCGTTTAAAAATACTAAAGAATAGGTTTATAACTATAAGGAATCGAGGAGGCTACCCGAAGCGGCTTCTAGGTATGATATAGAAGATATATAAGGAAGCAAAATGGCTTATATTATTACTACTGAAATGCGGCATATTCGGGGTATTTAAGCCTTTGAAATATTACTTTTAGGCGTAGCCTGTGGCCTAGTTTTGTAGCCTATATAGCTATATCTATATTATCACAATTTACTAATAGTAATAAGAAGAAGAAATAAAAGTAGAAAGAAAGTATATAAGAGAATAAGAAAAAGGTAATAAAAAAAGGAAAAGATATATTATAATAGGAACCTAAAGTATTAAATATAACATTAAATAAAAATTATATTTTTATAGAGGAATACGATTTATAGTATATTTATAGTTTTTAGTATAATAAAAGAGATTTATATAACTAGAGGCAATTCTATACCATGTTTGCGTTTTATATTACTTTCCCGTTTTATACTGCTTTTGTGTTTTATATTATTTTTATATTTGTTACTACTTTTATATTTTATATTACTTTTGCATTTTCTACTAGTTTTAGCATTGAATACACTTTAGCTATAAAAAAGAGTATTACTAATATTAAGTTACATATAGTATTTAAATAGCTAAAACTATAGTAATAAGTGACTAAGTAGTCGACTTATTTATTTAGACTAATAAGAATAAAAAGATTATTATATAGATTTATGCCTATAGTATATAGTATATATATACTGTAATCTGAATATAGATATTATGAATAGAGATAACTAGTTATATACTATTTATATAGTCGATTAATTATAATATTTACTAGTTGCAAACTAATATATTTAAATTTATATTTAGATGAAATTCTGAAGAATTCTTCTTTACATTAAAATAAAGTCTAATGAGTAGATAAATATGTATAGACTTATCAACATCAGTCTAAGTCAATACTATAGTAATATTGTATTATGTTAAAGTCTATCCTAAATAAATAGAAAGAATTATTATATATTTCTAATTTTTAGACTTATAGGTAGTATGAAAGAATTCCAAAAAAACTAATGTCTAAGTATGAATTATAGCCTTAAGCTACCTATCTAGTTATATATATAGTTTCTTTAGTTATATTATTTGCTTTTAACTTATAAACCTATTTACCACTTAGAATATTAATATTCCTAATGATAATGGTAAGTAAAGGTATTACTTTCTAACTATTGATATATTTTACTTATTCTATTTCTTTTACTATAGCTAGAATCTAGTTCATATATCTAAGGGATTCAAATACATAAATAAAAGAAGTAGGACCTTCTACTTTATTCATTAATAAAATATAAGAAGCTTGATTATCTTTATTAGTATTTTAATATAACTATATATATCTATTTAAACTGATATAGTCTAAAATAGTGGAAATAGTAGTCTTTTTATAGGTTCTATAGACTATTTTAGCTTCGTCTGATATAGTAGGTAAATTAATATATAGATTGGACTTTCCCTGAATATTATTATTGTTTCCTGTATTTAATTCTGATACTTTATTACTTTTAGTCATATCTGGAATTACTCCCGTTATGTCTTGAACTTTAGTAGTAGGATTCATTAAAGAATTACTATTATTATTACTATGATTATTATCATTTTGCCCTATACTAGAGGTAGATTTATCTGGATTTAAAATAAGATTATTATTCGGCTGACTAGACTTATACTTATCAGAATTCTTTTCCTGAATAATAGATAAAGGTAACTCTTTTTTCAAGTACAAAAAGTATTTTCTAGGATATATACACTTTTAGACTAGATAGCTCTCATTTTATTAAAATCCTAAATTTTATAGGAAGGTTGATAGATAAAGATAACTCTTTTTCTGAAGTATAAAAAGTATTCTCTACAACCTTTATATATCTAGACTATATAGCTCTCTTTTTTATTGAAATCCCAAATCTTATAAGTATTATTTCTATGAGTTATAATAATTTCTTTCTAAATCCTTATATCTAATTTTGAATTTTAATCTCTTTATTTTTATAATAATAGAGATTACTCTATATTTCAACATTCTTAATATCAGGCTTTTTTGTTTAACTTATAGGGAATTCTGAGATCTATAGAATTATAAGGAGCTCTTATATATATATATATATATATAAACTATTAAAATACTCCCTTATGAATGATAGGATAAATTCGAATAAAGCATTAGAATTCTAATTTTATTAATTAGAATCCTTATTATTCTTTCCATTAAACTATTAGATTTATAAATATAGAGAGGTCAAAAATTATAAGTAAATATTAGAATAAGAATAAATGTTTTTTGTTAGTAGATTTATTCCTTTTATTAACATTCAATTCTTTTACTTCTCTCTTATTATTCACTCTATTTACTTACTGTTCAAAATTGAGAAAAGCTTTTGAAATTTCTTCAGCTAATTTAGTTTTCAATAAAAGTTTCTTAGTAAATCTAAGTAATTCATTAATACATGGAATAAGTTTATTTAATCTATATATATTATAAGAATTATAAGTCTATATACATTTTAAGCAATATAGCTTCAATATAATATATTACATATTAAGCTTCCTACTTAATAAGTAGCTTTATATAACGCCTAGTATAAAATCTCTATAATAGAAAAGAAACCTAGAAATATACTATAGCCTATATATATCTCTATAGGTAAATATGATAAAAAGAAGCTAGAAGTATGATATTTAGTTTATATTAGGAATAATGCACTCGAGAGGCAGAGTTTATACTAGCTAGACTTCAGGCGCTAGCGCTATCTCTATAAACCTCGCCCCACTTAAACCGCTTAAAATAGAGCCTTACGTAATACATATAGCTATATTTAGTTATATAGAATATATATTAGATTTTACCCCCTAATTATATATAAAAATTGAGAGTTTTATAATACTAAAGAGCTATTAGGCTAAATATATATATTATAATAATTTAATATATTTTGAATATTAAGATATCTACTAAAAATACCTTTCTTTTAGTCTTTAAAAGAGCTAATTAGTAGTTAATTTAGTATAATACCTTCTAGGTAGAAGCTAAGGCTTATAACTTATAGGGCTATTCTAATTCTAAAGTAATTATATATTAAAGCTTTTTTTAAAGTTTCTTTAAGATCTACTCTTAAGTAACTTTCTAAAAATTAGGAGGTTTTAATAAGTTGTTAAAATATTTAAATTAAGTATTCTTAAGAGTTTTACTCCTATAGGAATAGGTTATAAAAACGATTAATAACTCCTTATAGATATTATTAAAGAAAGTTATATAAAGGATATTATAAACCTTATAGAGAAAAGTCTAAAAGTTTATATAGCTATCTATAGTTTCTATATTTTAAAGGCTTAAGAATACTAATATAAATAGTTAAATTAAATTTATATAATAATTTAGATTTTTAGATATATAAGTAAAATACTCTAGTATTAATATTACTATATAGAAGAAAATATAGTAATATAAACTACTAGCTTTTATAACTATTTTAGTATTATAAATAACTTATACTTTTAAAATACTATTTTAATATATTATAAAATACTTTAGTTTTTTAAATTTAAGTGTCTAATTATAAGAATAACAACTAAAGTATAATTTTAGAAGTAATAAGATACTATATATAAAACTTAAGTAGTTAACTATACTCCTTCTATTATTAAAATATTTTAAATTTATAACTTTATAATTTTATTAGCCTTCCTATTAATTAAATCCTATATATAAAACTATATATTTATAATCTAAAACTATTAAGACTTTATATTTCTAGATAAAATTATTTTAATTATTATAGAAATAATCCAATATCTCTTTAAAGCTTCTTTATATAATAAGATTAGTTATAATATTTTGAATACTACTATAGAAGTTTTAACTATTATTTCAAACTCTTAAAATAACAAGAGATACTTCTAGAATTTAGATAAATTTCTATATTTTCTAAAGTATAAACTAAACTATTTTTTAATATATTATTATTATATATACCTTTAGTTAGCTTATAAAAACTAGATACTAAATATTTGAACTAAAGAGAAGATTAAATAATTATTAATCTTAGATCTAGACTTCTTAAAGAAAATTTAGACTTTTAAATAATAGTAATTATATAGTTAGCCTTCTAGCTAAAATAGTTAAAATATTACATAATGAGTATATTATAAAAAAGGACCTTAGTAATACTTTTTCTAAAATTTATTTATCCTTAATTTGAATATTTTAATTTATATCTTCTAAAATATAAAGAACTTTATAATATTTTAAGAAGTTCTTATAGGAGATTATATTTAATATAATATAAAATTTATATTTATTAAGAATTATAGAAATATTGAGATCTTTANTTATAACTAGTAAAAATAAAAAAGTTAAATTATATTTATATAATATTACTTTCTATATTATTCTAATTATAAATCCTATTTTTTTATAGTTATAAAAATAAAGCTATTAGTAAGATATAAGGTTAAATTATCTATCTTAATTATAGAAGAATAATTATTCTAAAATTATAACTATTAATATTCAATATAACTCGTAAGTTTTTAAATATTATATACGTTATAAGAGATTAATTATTTTAATAATATAATTAGTATAGTATAAGCCTTCTCCTAGATATTACTACTACTAGTAGTCTACTATAGATATTATTCAAAAACTTTTAAAAAGTAATAAATAGCTTTAGTACTAATAGCTAAAGTAT
>AMCV02000008.1:2551974-2577442 GCA_000350065.2 Colletotrichum orbiculare MAFF 240422
CCTCCCCATATAGAAATTAAGTATTACTAATAAAATATTAGTTTTATTAATTATACTATAGTTATAATAAGATCAAATATTACTTATATAGTAAGCTGATTATTATATTTCAACTAAAACTCCTTAGATAACTATTATATAGAAACTAAATAAATAATATAATAGTTTAGTAAGATAAAAAGTTTCTATTTTGAGTTTAGCTATAAAACTAGAGATCTATTTAATAGCTTTATAGTTATTATAAATATTAGTTTTATAAATAATAGTAATAATTAAAAGAGCTTTTAAGGATATTTTATATATTTCTTTAGAATTTTAATAGTATAGTAAGCTAATAAATAAGATATTATTATTATTTTAATAATTAAAATAGAGCTTTTAGTATTATTCTAAGCTATTTAAGAGGTTATTCTTACTAGCCGCCTTATGATTATACTTTAAATAGATTTCATAATAAATATATTTAGTAAAAGTAAAATATATAAACTTTACCTTACTATATAAATCTAATATAATAACTAGTAAATTATATATTTTATAACTATTAAAATAGTATAACTATATATAAAACTATAATATATAGATATTTATAATTATTAGTTATAATAAGAAGTTATATAAAAATACTTTAAGATTAAATATATACCTTTAAGAAACCTTATAGCTAATAGCTTTATAAAGCCTCTCTAGAACTACTAGTTTAATATTTTAATTATTTAAATTTAATATAATAGATTAATTAAATTATTTAAAATTATAGTAAGAAGAAGAATTTTAAGAAGAATTCCTAATATTTAAGGATTTTAATAAAATTCTTAATAGTTAGTTAGAATCTATAGATCTCAAGTTATAATAATAATAAAGTTAAATAAAAAACTTAGGGGTATTAGAAGTACTTTCTAACTAATAAAAAATACCTAAATAGTTTATAAATAGTATTATTCTTCTTATTATAAGAATAGAAATTTAATAAAAATAATAGAATAATAGAAAGAACTTCTTATAAGATATAAATAGAAAGTTTAACTAGTATTATTTAAAAAGGCTAGCTTATAAGTAGAACCCTTAAAACTAGAAGGGTATATTAGGAATAATATATTTAAAAAGTAGAGTTTATACTAACTAAACCTTAGGTATTAGTACTATCTCTATAAGCTTTACCCTACTTAAACTACTTGAAATAAAGCCTTATGTAATATATATAGCTATATTTAGTTATATAGAATACATACTAGATTTTACCTTCTAATTATATATAATAGTTTAGACTTAGCCCTAACTAAGAAAAACATATATAAGTAATATAAAATAATAGAATAGCAACTAGATAGATAAACTTACTAGTATAAACTATATAATAGTATTTATAGTAAGTTATAATTTAACATACTAGTAGTAGCTTTGAAGTATTAAACTTACTTTAGTAATACTTATAATATTGACTTATAATAGCTAGCTACTAATAATACTATTAATATATCTTAATAATACTAACTTTATAGATAAAAGAGAATAATAGAAAACTAGCGCTTTCTTTATCTTTTGATACATTTAAGTTAATAGCTATTTATAGAAATACTACGACTACTCCTCATAATAATAATAATAAGAATAAACTATTCCTAACTAATACTTATTACTATACTTAACCCTTATGGCTTCAATATAAATATTAATCTTATTAAGACTATTAATAATTATAAAAACTATAGCCGCCTTAATAATAATCTAAATAGGCTAATAGTATATAAATATAACTTCACTACCTTTTCCAGCCTTCTTAAGATAATTATGATTAAGTTTAGCCTTAAAATATTACTAATAGATAAAGCTATTAATATAATAAAAAAACATAAAATTAAAAGAACAAATAGGAATCTGGCGCCTAGAAGTAGGATATTTAGTAATAATCCTAAGTACTTTAAATATATATTAGAAATCGCTTATTAGATATCTAAAAAGGTATATATATTAAAATCCGTTATAGTTATCAGCTAACGGTTAGAAAGGCTAAGATAACCTAAGGTTAGAAATATTATATTGATTTGAAAGCCTAAAGTAATTGTGGCTATAATAGTTAGTATAGAGTGGGTTAGGTTATAGGTCGTAGCTAGGTGCTAAATGTTCGTTATATAAAGCGAAAGGCTTATATAATTTCAATATTAAAGACTTTTATTTTATTTTATACTATCTTTATTGATATTGTTAGTAAAGCTTCTTTTAATACAAGCTTTATAAATTGAAAGAACATTCTTTTATTTACTTTATAAGATAGATGTAAAATATTATCCTTTATATTATTCATAGCTTTGGTACTAATATAATTTGAATAGTTATATAGAAGCTAAAGATTCTATAATATAATAATCGAAAGAAGAATATTATTTTATAAAATTAGAATACTCAATTTATCTAAGTTATTCTTCTTAAATCTTATTATTAAAATAGAATTCCTCTCTATATTATATAATATAGTTTTCTTCTGGAAACATAATATACTTCCTATAGTATTACTTTTACTTTAAGATAATAGATCAACTTTTAATTTTAAACTATAATAAACTTCGTTTAATATAAAAGTTTAATGTTTGAGAAATAACTTTAAATCTCGTATTATTCTAGTTCTAGAATATATAATACTTCTCTATTTAACTTATCTTAAATTTTATTTTATATCAAATAGAATAGATAGATCCTTTCCTATATCTATAATAATAGCTGTTTGGTTATTTTTACTCTATACTTAGAAGAGTATCTAAGCTTTCTACTTTGTATACAGATTTAACTATAGATTTTACCTAATAAAAGTATCTATATTAACATTAGCTTATAATTAGTTAAAATAGTATTAGGATTACTTATTAGTATATATAATTATACTTCTAATTCTAATATTCAATTCTGTAATAAGAGAAAACCTAATAATAATAATTTATATAGAGAGAGTTTTATTAAAATTGAGGTTTGATATATATAGCTAAAAATAGCTACCAAGGTTATAAGGTTGAAGATTTTAATAAACCTCTTAAAGATAGAATAAGACAAAGTACTAAAAACTAGGTACTTTATATTTTATTATTCTTCTATAATCTTTATAATAAAACTGAAATCCCTTTAAAGTCTATATAGCGATTTATAAAGAAGTAATTATAAAATAAATGGAGAAATATCTAGTTATAATTATTATATCTAAAGTTTTTAATATATTAAAATAGGCTTCAATGAAATTATCTTAGATATTATAATTAATTAGTAGCTTATAGATATTTAAAAGGAAATTGTTTATTTAGCTTATAAGTTGTTATATTAAACTAGTAATATTGGAGACAAAGTCCTAATTAGATAATACTTTAATATTAATATTTTATTATAATACTAATTACTAGATACTTTATAGTATTATAATATAGTTATAGGAGTTTTGAGAGTTATCTAATTATATTAGAAATATCTATATCTATATAAGTATTATTTATATATGAGCTATACGTAATATATTCAAATTATTTACTAATAAGAATAAGCCTAGTCTTATTATATTTATGAAGATATTATAAGTTAGTTTATATTCATAATAGAGAATTTGTACATTAATAGTATAAAGTTCTATCTTAGAGGTAAGTAGGATTTAGTTGATAATAGAGTTATTTAAGTGATAGATATTGAAGTTATAATAAATATTTAAATAGAATGCTTATAGTTAGTAGTAATTGAGTATCCTAAGATATTTGAATTATATATAGTTATAAAGCCATAAGGGTATAAAAGTATAAGGATATAAAAGTATAAAGACATAAGGTTGTTATAAAAGAAGTTATTAGTTATTTATTATCTATCAAAAAGTTAATATAAGATAGGTATACTAACTATTATAGTTATAAGAGGTTTAGCTTTAAAATAGCTATATACTAATTATAATAATTAGTAAGGAAGTAGGAAGGTTAAAGTTATACTTTAGGTGGTAATATATTCACTAATAGTTATAATAGAATGAAAGCTATTAGCTCCTCTTATAATAACAGCTATATTTAAATGAAAACAAATGGTTTTATCATTTTCTCTTTTAACTAAACTTCTAGAATTTCTGGTAATGTATTAATTTATTAAAGAATCTAGAGTTTTACTATTATTATTATTTCTTTTTATATAAGGTCTTCAGATACTTCTTTCACTCCTAAAGGTATTATCCTTTTTAGAAAATATATTGAGATATATATCTTTAGAAATACACTCTTTAGATTTAAAACTTTCTTTATCTTTCAATAATTTACTTTCTATTTTAATTTTCTTTAAGTTTGAATTAAAGTAATACTAATAGATCTTAAGTTCTTCTTTTTAGATTATTTCTTATTCTTAGTATTATTTTTGATACCGATAATTGTTTTTATTTTAAAGCTTTTCCTAGATAAAAATAGGTATAATCTTCTTTGATGTAATTACCTTTCTTATAATATTTATAAAAGATTTTCTTCTATATCTTATATAATTCCTTAATAATTCTAAACTCCTTCCTTTTTGAAATATCTTTAATATAATTAATTAGAATATTATTTCTTCTCCTAGAATTACTTAATAAATAAAAAAAAGGATTTATAATATAGGCTTCTTTATTAGACTTAAAACTCTAAATCATAGAAATAATAGAAAACATTATAATTATAGTTAAAGTTATTTAAGATATATATTATATTACTTTATTTACATAACTCTAATTTATTGGAAGATGAATTATTAATTGATTCTTTAATTTTATTTAGAAATTCTTCTATATTATTAAAACTATTGAAAATGATATTAAACGATATTTTATAAATCAAGAATTTATTAGTAAATCCTGAGGGCTTATGGGATTCTTATAAATATTTAAATATTTGCAAAGTATTTATATTATATTTCATAATTTTAAAAGAGTTATCTTTATAGTATAATTATATATAATTTGGAGTTTATTTACTTTAATATATATTTCTAAAAGTAATACATTTAGTAATACTTATAAGACTATCTTTATTCATAAGTAAAACTTTAATATAAATAGACTAAACTTTATTATTACTACATTTTATTAATCTAGAAATAGTAATCTTTTTAGAATTACCTATTTTCATTAAAATAAAAGAAACTATTAGAATATATATTTTATAATAGGTTTTTCTAAAGAGATATAAAAATCTCATAATATATAAATTGAAAAAGTATTTTACTTTCTAAAAAGATAAAGATAAAAGATTAAACATCTTTTTTTCTATTAATAGCTTAGAATAAGAATTAAGGTTCCCAAATTATTAGTTAAGTAAAATTAAGAAAGTCTTTATTAAAGTCGACAAAGAGATAGGCTTAGAAGTATTAGGAATAACACACTCGAGAGGCAGAATATACACTAGCTAAACCTCAAACGCCGGCACTATCTCTATAAACCTCACCCTATTTAAACTACTTGAAATAAAGCCTTATATAGTATATATAGCTATATTTAGCTACATATAAAATACATCAGATTTTACCTCCTAGTTATATATAATAATTAAGAGTCTTATAATACTAAAGAGCTACTAGGCTAAATATATATATTATAATAATTCAATATATCTTAAATATTAAGATATCTATTAAAATATCCTTTTTTTAGTCTTTAAAAAAGCTAATTAATAGTTAACCTAATATAATACTTTCTAGGTAGAAGCTAAAACTTATAACCTATAGGACTACTTTAACCTTAAAATAACTACTCGCTAAAACTTCTTTTTAGAATTTCTTTAAAAATAATTCTTAAGTAACTTTCTAAAAACTAGGAAATACTAATAAATTATTAAAATACTTAAATTAAATACTCTCAAAAGCTCTATTCTTATTAAAGTAAAGCTATAAAGAAGATTAATAACTCTTTATAGATATTACTAAAGAAAGTTATATAAAGGATATTATAGATTTTATAAAAACAAGATCTAAAAGCCTATATAGCTTTCTATAGCTTCTATATTTTAAAAACTTAAGAATATTAATATAAGTAGTTAAACTAAGTCTATATAATAATTTAGATCTTTAGGTATATAAATAAGATATTCTAATATTAATATTATTATATAGAAGAAGATATAGTAGTATAAACTACTAACCTCTATAACTACTTTAGTATTATAAATAACTTATACCTCTAAAATACTATTTTAATATATTATGAAATACTTTAATCCTTTAGATATAAATGTCTAACTATAAAAATAATAATTAAAGTATAGTTTTAGAAATAGTAAGATATTATATATAAAATTCAAATAGTTAATTATATTCTCTCTATTATTAGAATACTTTAGGTTTATAACTTTATAATTTTATTAACTTTCTTACTAATTAAATCTTATATATAAAGCTATATATTTATAATTTAAAATTACTTAGATTTTATATTTTTAAATAAAGTTATTTTAGTTATTATAGAGGCGATCTAGTATCTCTCTAAAGTTCTCTTATATAATAAGATTTATTATAATATTTTCAATATTATTATAGAAATTCTAATTATTACTTCGAACTCTTAAAATAATAAGAAATACTTCTAGGGCTTGGATAAATCCTTATACTTTCTAAAATATAAATTAAGCTATATTTTAATATATTATTACTATATATACTTTTAGTTAGCTTATAAAAACTAAATACTAAATCTTTTAATTAAAGAGAAAATTAAATAATTACTAGGTTTAGATTTAGACTTTTTAAAAAGAGTTTAGATCCTTAAGTAATAGTAATTATATAGCTAGCCTTCTAGCTAAAATAATTATAATAATATATAATAAATATATTATAAAAAGAAACCTTTATAATATTCTTTTTAAAACTTATTTATCTTTAATTTAGACATTTTAATTTATATCTTCTAAAATATAAAATATTTTATAACTTTTTAAAAGGTTCCTATAAGAAATTATATTTAATATAATATAAAGTTTATACCTATTAAAAACTATAGAAATATTAAGATCTTTATTATAATTAGTAAAAGTAAAAAAGTTAAATTATACCTATATAATATTACTTTCTATACTATTCTAATTATAGATTTTATCTCTTTTTAATAATTATAAAAATAAGACTATTAGTAGGATATTAAGCTAAACTATTTATCTTAATTATAGAAAAGTGATTATTCTAGAATTATAACTATTAATATCTAATATAACTAGTAAGTCTTTAAATACTATATACCTTATAAGAAATTAACTATACTAGTAATATAATTAGTATAGTATAAACCTTCTCCTAGATATTACTACTACTAGTAGTATACTATAGATATTATTTAAAAACCCCTAAAAAGTAATAAATAGTTGTAATACTAATAACTAAAGTATCTTAGTAGAAAACCTCTCAACTATTTTATCTTAACTATATAAAGTATTTATATTACTAATAACTACTTAAAATATAATAAGTATTAACTTATTTAGAAGGTATATAAAACTTATAGTATTAATAAAATAAAATAAAAAATCTACTATATAGAATATAAGGGTATTTTATATACTACCCCTAGGGAATATATTATTTTCAACTTCTACCTTTATTATTAAGACTATAGTAGTTATATTTATTTTCTAATATTTATAAATAGAACTACTAATTACTCTTAAGATTTCTATCTTATTAATTATATTAAAACTATTATTATAAAGATATTTCAAAACTTTATTATACTCTTTAAGTATTAATATAATATTAATATTAGGATTTTTAAATATAATGATAAAGTCCCTAAGTATAAGAATTTTAAATATAATCTAACCTCTCAAGGTATATATTATAAACTATTTACTTTATATACTTAAAACTAAAATAGAAATACTAAGTATATTAGAATAATTATTAAGATATATATAAAAACTATAAAATATAAGAATAAACTACCTTATAAATTCTAACTTAAAACCCTATAAATAGTAGTATTTCTTTATAACTAAATATTAATATACTTTTAGGCTGGTAAATACTATACTAGAAACTTTATAAAACTACTCAAAGGGATAATACTACAAAGCTAGACTTAACTTACTTCTATATTTATAACTATAAATACTTTATTCTTATTATAGATATAAAACTTAAATATAACTATTTAGTATACCTTAAGAAGTATATTTTTATCAGCTTTTTAGTTAGCTATACTTTAACTAATTAACATTAAGTATAAAACTTAATTTAAAATAAAGTTATAATAACTTATAATATTTCATTCAATAAAACCTTTTTTTTAATAGGGATTTAACCTTTCTATAAGATAACTTTAAATAGTTTAATTCTAGTAAAATTACTTACTAGTTATAAGAATAAATAATTATAATAGAACTATTTAAAGTTAGTTTAACTACTTATTTAAACCCTAATAAAAAACCTCATAAAATAGTCTATATTAAAATAAGAAGTAGTTATAGTAATTTAAAGTCTTATATCTATATCATAACTACTTTAAAACCTAATAAAGTATTATCTAAAACTATAAAGTTTATATTAATAATCTTTCTAGAATTATATATTATATTCTTCTACAATCTTATTTATATAAATAAACCTATAGGGAAATAAGAAGTTTAAATATTTTTAGAAAAAGTTAAATATAAAAGATAGATAAAATATTATACTAGAGTTACTAAGAGATCTTTATTTAAAACTACTTTTTTAACTAGTACCTTTTAGTTATTTTAAAATATTCTAAAATACTCCTATTTATAACTATAGAGTAATATAAATAATTAATTAGAAAGAGTTCTAAGCGTTTAACCTTCTTAAAGATTTTAAAATATAAATGTTATAACTTCTAATAATAAACTTTAACTATAAGGCGAATTAGATATTAGAGAATACTTAAAATATAAGGGAATAAATATTCTTATTCTAGGAATCCTATAGTAAAAACTATTATTATTACTTATATCTTACTTAGTAATACTTACTTATCTATATACTAAGGTTATAATAATAGCTAAATAAGCTTATCTTAAGAGTTATATTGAATTATACTCTTAGAATAAAGTTAGTAAGGCTTTTATAAAAAGTTTGAAGGTTTTAAAATACTACTAAATTTATACTCATAAGTTTAATAAATATAAATACCTCTTAAAAATTAAAATTTAGCTAATTATTTATAGAGATTATTAGTTATAAGATAACTATAAGACCTATATAACTATTATGGTAAGTATATTATTTCAAACCTTTATAATAATTACTAACTCTTTTAATCTCAAGTTATTCTAATATAATATAATTAATATTTTTATATATATAATATTTAATAAGGTTATTTATATAGAAATACTACTAAATTATTAAATACTAAATAAAATCTATTATTTTAATAAAATACTATATAGCTTATAGAAGTCTCCCTTCTTATAGTAATACTATTTAGAAGCTAGTTTTAAGTATTTTAGCTTTAAACTTACTATAAGAAAGTTATATTACTAGTTTAAAAAGTATATTATCTTCTTCTTCTATATTAATAATTATATACTCTTATTCTCCTTAGAAGNATATATCTAAAATATTTATATTATTAGTAGACTTTTAAAAGAAGTATTACTTTAAAAGAAATAAAGACTTATAGTAATTTCTTAGTATTAAGATTATTTAAAATTAAGTAGTATAATAATTATAACTTTTATAAGTAGTATATATTGAAAACCTCCTTAAGTATTTTATAAAATATATATAATATATTAAATACTTTAAAACCCCTCTAAAAATTAAAACGCTCTTATTATAATATAATTCAGCTTCCTATATAGAAATTAAATACTGTTAATAAGATATTAATTTTATTAATTATACTATAGTTATAATAAGACTAAATATCACCTATATAGTAAGCTAATTATTATATTTTAATTAAAACTTTTTAGATAACTATTATATAGAAGTTGAATAAATAATATAATATTTTAATAAAACAAAAAACTTCTATTTTAAATTTAACTATAAAACTAGAAATCTATTTAATAGCTTTATAATTACTATAGATACTAGTTTTATAGATAATAGTAATAATTAAAAAAGTTTTTGAATATATATTATATATTTCTTTAAAAGTCTAATTATATAGTAAGTTCATAAATAAGATACTATTACTATTTTAATAACTAAAGTAGAGCTTTTAGTATTATCTTAAGCTATTTAAGAAGCTATTTTTACTAGTTATTTTATTACTATATTCTAAATAAACCTTATAATAAATATATTTAGTAGAAAAAAATTTATAAATTTTATCTTACTATTTAAATCTAGTATAATAACTAGTAAACTATATATCTTATAATTATTAAAATAATATAACTATATATAAAATTATAATATATAGATATCTATAACTACTAGTTATAATAAAAAGTTATATAAAGGTATTTTAAGATTAAATATATATTTTTAGGAGATCTTATAGTTAATAATTTTATAAAATTTCTCTAGAGCTATTAGTTTAGTATTTTTATTATTTAGGTTAATATAATAGACTAGTTAAACTACTTAAAGTTATAATAAGAAGAAGAATTTTAAAAAAGATTTTTAATATTTAAAGATTTTAATAAAACTCTTAATAATTAGTTAGAATTTATANGATCTTAAGTTATAATAATAATAAACTTGAATAAAAAACTTAGAAATACTAGAAGTATTTTTTAATTAATAAGAAGTATTTAAATAATTTATAAATAGTATTATTTTTTTTATTATAAGAATAGAAGTTTAATAAGAGTAATAAAATAATAAAAAGAACTTCTTATAAAATATAAATAGAAAGTTTAATTAGTATTATTTAAAAAAGCTAGTTTATAAATAGAGCTTTTAAAATTGGAAGGATATATTAAGAATAATACGCTTAAGAAATAGAGTTTATACTAGCTAAACCTTAGGTATTAATACTGTCTCTATAAGCCTCGCCTTATTTAAACCGCTTGAAATAGAGCCTTACGCAGCACGTATAGCTATATTTAGTTATATATAAGATATACTAGATTTTGCCCCCTAATTACATATAATAAGAAGTAGCTAAACTTTGAAGACTTTATAATAGAACGCTTGTTAAGTTTTAAAAGCATCGAGAATTTAACAGATCTAAACAATATACCGAAACCTTATTGTTAGTTTATCTAGAAGGTAACACACACTATACGTAATCTTACTATATAGGTGTAAAGTGGTGTTCTGGTTATTTGTTGTTATTATTGTTATATTATATAGCATATACTATATATATAGAAATAGGGCCTATATAGCCCATATAGCCACGTAGCCAGTATAACTATGTAATATATATGGGCTATATAGGCCGACTATTTACCTAATAGCACTATAGTATAGGAACCTTATAATGGATAAATTAATACTAGCGACTTTTTATTTATACTATAGTAATATTATTTAATTACAAAAAACCTAAATAGCTAGCTATAAAATACCGTCTTTTTCAATAGCTTTTTTTACTACTAAACCTATTACTTATCTATCCTTCTATATAAGTATGATAGTTATATTAATTACTAGGATCTTTTTAAGTAAGTATTAGAAATCGAAAAAATATAAAGCTTTTTTCAAACTTAAGGCTATATAGTTATATAGCTATAAAGGTATTACTTCAAGAGAGTAGTAATATTATATACCTTCTAGTAATCTCTAGAGTTATTATTAGAAGCTATAGGAAAGGGTTCTTACTATAAGTTATATCTCAAGAAGTTAGTATAACTATAGAAGTATTACTTCAAGAGGTTAGTAATATTGTATACTTTCTAGTAGTCTCTAGAGTTATTATTAGAAGCTATAAGAGAAAGCTCTTACTATAGGCTATATTTTAAGAAACTAGTATAGCTATAGCCCTTATAGAGCCTTAAGGGCTATAGGAGAAAGTAGTTATCTAAGTTATATAGAGGGGTCCCGAGAGGCTATATAAGCCTTTAGATATATTTACTAAACGCATTCTTTTTAGCTATACTAAAGGCCTAAACCTAGTATAATATATAGAGTACCTTATTTCAAACTATATTAAGTATAGTTATTAATATCTTAATAATAGCTATCCCTAAAAGGTTTAATATATAATTCAAAGTTTCAACTAAAATAAGGATAGTTATTCGCCTTTTATAGTAGCTATCTGCAAAAGATTAGTATATTTAGAAGCTCCTAGTGAAAATCTAAAGTAGGGAGGATCTAAAGTATTTATAAGAAACTAGAGATATTATAAACTCTAGTAACTAGGGAAAAGTCGTAAGACTTAAAAGAATTATATTTATTAAATATACTCTTATAAACTAAAATTAAAAGTAGTTATTAGCCTTCTAATAGTAACTATTAGGGAGTATCTTATTTTAAACTAAATTAAATGTAGTTATTAGTATCTTAATATTAACTATTCATAAAAAGTTAATATATAGTTTAGAAGTTCTTAGTAAAATCCTAAGGTAGGGAAGGCTTAAGATGTCTAAATAGAATAAATCTTATAATCTTTTACTTATAAGCTATAAGTAAGAATTATAATAACTTCTTCTATTAAGATATATCTTATTAATCTATAGTATAGTAATAATAGGAAAAGAGTTAATTACTAATTAGTATTAGTTTATCTAGAGGGTAATATATACTATATATAATCTCACTATATAGATATAAAGTAGTATTCTAGTTATTCGTTATTATTGTTGTTATATTATATAGCGCGTGCTATATATATAGAAATAAGGCCTATATGGCCTGTATAACTATATAGCTAGTATGGCTATGTGGTATATATAGGCCGTACGGGCCGACTATTTACCCAATGGCGCCATGGCGTAGGAGCCCCATGACGGATGAACCGACACTTATCTACAAATATAATAGTATATGGCCTGATAATATATTTACGGCTAATCTAAGTCCCAAAGAAATATTTCTGCCTTAGTATGAAACAAATTCTATTAATACTAATACAGGTAATAAAGCTAAAGGACCACTAGTAGGTACTAATAATAAGAAGAATTTTAAACTATATTTTTGGAATCCTCATATAGTAGCACCTAAAATACTAGTAAAACTAAGAGTAAATGTGAAAACAAAATGGCTTTCGGAAGTTGATTTATTGGAATAATCTTCTTCCTGCTTTCTTTTATCACAGCCTTTACTGTTTCTAAAGGAACTCCTGGCCCTCAGGGGGAATAGTGAATGAAACAACTATTCCTTCAACTAGATTTTTAAGTTGATTTATAGGCTTTACTTCTCCGAAGTTACATCTTTTCATTTCTCAGATTTATCGGTATTACTAATTTTTAAATAATCCTATAATAATTTTACTAAATCTTTAGAATTCAAACATAATAATGAAGTTATAGCTAGTCCTATAGCTTTTGTTATTTCGCTTATTACTGTTTGAAATAAAAATATAATTTAAAGAACAAATTTAGAAATTAGCAATTCAAATCTGAATAGTTTTCTTTTCTTTTTACTATTAAAACAATTTGAAACTAAAGAGGAAATAAACTTAAAAGTAATTTGAAAGAGTAGTTAATTTAAAGTTAATCCTCAATATCTGAAGGATTAAGAGGAGCTGAAATAGGTGAAAAAATGGATTTTTAGGTATTAATATAATTTATTCTATTAGATTGAGCTTTTGTAAAAATAAAGTAATTCTAGTAGAATATGTAGTTTTTATATAAGTAGTAAAAAGATAGAGATTTGTATAGACTTATTATAATAATAAATAAATGAGAAGGGTAATTTCTTAAAGAACAAAGTATAGAATCATTAGGTTAATAAGAGCTAGGCTTATAATCTATTATAAAGAATCGCTTTGGGATTTCTGTATTATAGGATTGAACTTGTAGTATCAATTATATATACGCTCTAATATGTATATATATAGACTAACTATAATATAGAGTTGTACTATTATATTGAGGTGTAAAAGGTGTATTGTATCCGACTGATTGTTATTAGCCCTTAAGTAAATTAACTATAATCCCAACAATAAGTTCATATATGTAGGTATTATTCTATTACTTTTGAACTTCTATATATTTCTAAGTTAAAGCTAGATTAAAACTAATAGTTTTACTACTAAGTCTTTTTAACTATATTTAGTTATAGAAATATATATAAGCTACAGTATATAACTAACTATTCTCCTATTATAGAGATTATTTACTAGGGATTATATAGAACTACCTACTAGATAAGGCAGCTAAATATATAAGACTCTAAAAATAGAATCCTATTAAAATAAAGTAGGTAAGTCTAGAAAGATTATTAATACAAACTTTATAGTTTTAAATGATACTTTAGAAAGTTTAAAGGGAGTTCTCATATAGATATAAGATTTCAAACTATTATAACTTTCTTTTCTTTTAATATAGATTATTCTATTAAGTTTTTATTTAAGTTTAAGTAAATAGTTAAGTAGATTCTAAGTGGTGTTATTATAATTATTCACTCTATTAATTCGTAAGAGGTCTTTCTAGAATTAAACTATTTAAAGTTATTTTATAGAGAGATTGAATTCTTTATTAGAAAAAGTATTATTAGTTATCATAACTTTATCTTAAAATAGGCTTTATATTTGATATTAATTAGTTAGAATACCTACTTGACGTAGTAGTTTAACGTCTAGCTGGTTTTTACTATCTTATAGTAAGAATGATAGGCTCGAATCTTGCGGCAGGTAAGTATAACTAGTAGTTATAGACTTTCTAGTTATATAAACTAAATATAGTAACTACTACTAACTATTAGCTCTTACTAATAGCTATTTATAACTAGTAACTATTAATAGCTAGTAATAAGTATTACTAACTAGTTAGTATTAATATTATATAATAACTTATTATCATCTTTTAAAGAAGTAACTATAATAAAGATAGGTTTATATCTTCCTTTTATAATATACTTTCTATATTTATTAGTAATTATATTAACTAACTATATTTACTACGTAAGGTTTCTTCTATTTAAATAATTCTTTAGAACTAGTAGTATCTATAGGGTAAATAGAGTAAGAGCTAATAACTAAGTATAACTATTTTTAAAAAGTCCCGGAGAAATATATAACTTTAAATAGATCATAGACCTTTAATATAACTATTAATTAGTTAGAATATAACTAAGTAAGTAGTTAATAAAAGTATATTTCTTAAAATATATCAACTATTTATACCTAAGCTTTATATTTATAATCAGAATAAAGTATTTATAGTTTAAGATATAGAAATAAGTTGAGTCTAACTTTATAGTATTTTGTCAAAGTAGTTTTGTAAAGTTTCTAATATAATACTTACTAGTTTAAATAAGTTATAAATATTTAGATATAAAGAAAGACTATTACTATCAAATTAAACATAATACTAAAGTAGCTAAAGTTAGAGTAGTAAGTAACTAAATAGTTAGCCTACCTATTTACTTTAAAAAAAGTGAAAAGATTATTATATAGATTTATCCTTATAATATAATAAGTAAATTTATAAGTATTATAACTTATTTATAACTTAAATATAGATATTATAAGTAAAGATAATTATTTATATACTATTTATATAAGCCTTTTGCTTTATATAGAGAATATTTAGCACCTAGTTAGGATTTATATTCTAACCTATTTTATACTAACTACTATAACTATAGTTACTTTAAGTCTTCGAATTATAATAATATTATATTAATAGTATATAAGTCTTAATACGATATCTCTAATTTTAAGTTATCTTAGTTTTCCCGACTATTAGCTAAGAACTACTAGAGATTTCAAAATATATATTTTTTTAGAATGAAGTAGTACCCAATAAGCTATTTCTAATATATATTTCAAGTAATTAGAATTATTACTAAATATCCTACTTTTAAACACTAGATCATTTTTTATTCTTTTTATCTTATACTTCTTAGTTATACTAATAGTTTTATCTACTAGTAATATTTTAAAATTACACTTAATTATAACTATTTTAAGAAGGCTAGAGTAAGTAGTAAAGTTACTTTTATATAATACTAGCTTATTTAAATATTTATAAAAGTAGCTATAGTCCTTATAGTTATGAATAACTTTAATAAGATTAATATTTATATTAAGATTATAGGGGTTAAGTATAGTGATAGGTAGTAGTTAGAAGTAGTCTATATTCTTATTATTATTATTATTATTGTCAGTAGTAGTATTATTATAGATAGCTATTAACTTGAATGTGTTGAAAATAGCTATTGATTTATATTCTAAGGATAAAGAAAGAGCTAGTCTATAGTAGTCTATTACTCTCTTTTATCTATAAAACTAGTATTATCAAAGTACGCTAGTAGTATTCTAGCTAGTATAAGTTAATATCGTGAGTACTACTGTAGTAAGTTTGATATTTTAAAGCTACTATTAGTATATTAAACTATAATCCGCTATAGAAATTATTATATAGCTTATATTAGTAAGTTTATATACCTAGTTATTACTCTATCACCTTATATTATTTATATATATATGATTTCTAGGTTAGAATTAGGTCTGAACTAAATACTATACTACTAAGTCTTATTTATTATACTTACCTATAGAGATATATATAAGCTATAACACATTACTAGGTTTTCTTTTATTATAGAGATTTAATACTAGGCGTTATATAAGGCTACCTACTAGGTAGGGGGCTGAATACGTAACATACTATACTATTTATATAATTAATTAATTATACTATTTACTCATTAGAAGTAAATACTAATTAGTAATATTTAATTATTATTAATGATATTTATTATACTTACCTAGAAATTAGTGAGAAATAATCTAAAGAAATAGAATTATAATACTTCTTAAGAAAATCTCTAGAAGTCTATATAGTAAAAGTAGATAAACTTAAAATTACTATTATTACAATTTACTCTAAGATATTAATATAACCTCTAGAAACCTATGTAATACAAATAAGAAATAAAAGTAGATTTATAATAATTTGTTAATTTATTGTTATTAATATCTATTATATGACAAATTAATAATTAAAATCTCTATTTACTTATGAATGTAAAAGAATAGTAATAAGTATAATGAAATTAATATAAATAAGAAAGAGAAATCTATAGTAAATTACTATCCCTCACTACTATCTCCTAGTATCTTATATATATTTAATAAATATAATAATGATAAAATATCAATTTAATAATTATAAGATTAAACCCTTTCCTCATAATATTAGCTTAAGGATTAAAAACTATCTAATCTTTAGTATTCATATTATAATATTTAAATTTATTTAAAATACTTTATACATAAGAAAAAAGAATTTCAAAGAGAGAAACCTTATTGTATTTTATAAGAAAGTCCTAAAGAGTAATATAGAAAGACTAGTAATATAAAATAACTATATATTCCCCCTAATATTTCTTTCTATATATTTTATAAGTACTTATAATAAATATTCTATCTAAATATCTAGAAGACTAGTAAGTTTATAATATTATAATATATAGTATTAAAACCAAAGATATTATAAAGCTATTATCTACTACCTCTATCCCTAAGTATTGTCTAAAGACTTATTTATATATGAAGAATATAGATAATTGACCAATATTACTCACTATTAACATAAGAAGTAATAAATAAATATCTGAATATATAACTATTTAATTAAATATAACCGCTATATATCTTAGAAATTCAAAGAAGAAGATATCTAATAGTTAATAATAAGACTTAAGATATAAAAAAGAAAAATCTCTATAAAGAATAATATAGAAAAGAGGTAATATATATTAATTAGATAAGATAGATATTACTCTTTACCTGATAAGTATAGTAGCTTTGATTTTTAGATCTACCTTGTATAAAATATTAAAAGAAAATATTACTTCATATACTAGTAGATATATATAATAATAATTTATTATACTTATTTTTTATTTTTTATTATCTCTATCTACTACTAATAATATATCCATATAATAATAACTAAATAGTTTAAATCGATAATTATATCAATCTTACTCTTATTACTAACTAGCTAACTATACTATTCCTGTATATATTATTAAGTATAATTAGCTTACCTTATAGAATCTTGAAGAACTTAGATTAAAGGATATATATAGAATTTTACGAAGCTTTTTGCTTTATATAGAGAAGATTTGGCATCTAGCTAGGATTTATACCCCAACTTACCTTATACTAACTACTATAGCTATAGTAATTTTAAGTCTTCGAATTAGTATAATATTTCTAACCTTAGGTTATCTTATTTAATAATACTATCTTAAGCCTTCCTAACTATGAGCTAATAACTACTAGTTATTGGTTTGATATATTTATCTCTTTAGAATAAAGTAGTATCTAATAAGCTACTTCTAATATATGTTTAAAGTATTTAGAATTATTACTAAATATCCTACTTTTAAATACTAAATTCTTTTTTATTCTTTCGATTTTATACTTCTTAGCTATACTAATAGCCTTATCTATTAGTAATACTTTAAAGCTAAATTTAATTATAATTACTTTAAAAAGACTAGGGAAAGTAGTAAAATTATCTTTATATAATACTAGCTTATTTAGGCTTTTATACAAATAGCTATAGTCCTTATACTTATTAATAGTCTTAATAAGATTGATATTTAAATTAAGGTTGTAGGGGTTAAGTATAGTAATAGTATTCTTATTATTATTATGATTATTATTAGTAGTAGTATTATTATAGATAGCTGTTAACTTGTATTCTAAGGATAAAGAGAAGGCTAGTCTGTAGTAGTCTATTGCTTTCTTTTATCTATAATGCTAGTATTATTAAAGTATGCTAGTAGTATTATAGCTAGCTAGTATAAGTTAATATTATAAGAACTACTATAATAAGTTTAATACTTTAAAGCTACTACTATAGAGACTATTATACAGCTTATACTAGTAAGTTTGCATATTTAGTTATCACTCTATTACTTTATATTACTTATTTCTAAATTAGAGCTAGGTTTAAACTAAATACTATACTACTAAGTCCTTTTTACTATATTTGTCTATAGAGATATATATAGACTATAGTATATTACTAGGCTTTTTTTTATTATAGAGATTTAACACTAAGTATTATATAAGACTATCTACTAAGTAGGGGGCTAAATATATAATATACTATAGAATTCTACGAGAAGGGGACTTCTACTTAGTAATTATAGTTTATCTAGTAGGTATATATACTTCTAAACTTATAATTTTAGAAGGATATTTAGAATTAAAATAAGGTAAGATTCTACTAATAATAATTACTCTTCTGACTTATTCCTCTAGACTATATTTTCTTCTTTGAACCTTATTAATAATTCTAAAGAAGTATAAAAGAACTGAAATTTAATAACTTTCATTAGTAAGTAAAAAGAGTATTCTAACAAATTAGAATAAGAATACTATGTACTATGTATTAAAAAGTTATATTCAAATAATAAGAGAAAGAAATTATACTTTCAAATAAGAATATGAATATTAATAAAATATATGTCTTATGATAAACAAATAATATAATATATAGTTTGAATATAGGTTGTTAAAAGATATAATCTATTCAAATTGGAATACAACGCTTAAATATATATAAATACAGTAGTTAGGCTTTATATAATCCTAGTATAACTATCTAATAGATTCCATATTATATCTATTCTTATATATCCCTCTAATAGTAAAGCTACTAGAGATAACCTTATATTTTATAAACTATTATAAATAGTATGCTATAATGAATAAAAATAACTAAATATTCTCAAAATAACTTTTAGAATGCTTAAATAAAAGAAATGATTTGTTATAATAAACAATCTATAATCTATTATATATTTAACTATCTTATATTTTATTTTTTATAAAAGCGTTTAGTTAGCTTCTTTTAAAATTATTACTTATTTAATTTTTAAATACTATAAATAACTTTTTTGTTGTCTTTTACCTACTAGTTTCTTTCTTCCCTTATATATTTATATCGTTAATAGTCATCTTTCTATCCTTATAAGTAGTATATATTAATAAAATAGATTCGATATATTGATTTCTAATATAAATAACAATTCTTGATCATTATTAGTATTCTAATTATAATCTAATACTACTAAGGCTAAAGTAGTTAATAATAATTTAATTAATATTACTATTAACCTCTTAATATATTTTAATTTAAATATCTTATTTAATAATTCTATACTAATCTTTACTTTATTTATCCTTAAGCTCAAGAGGATACTTATCAATTCCTATTTAGAAAATACTTAGAAATTATGATTTGAAATTACGATTAGTATTTCTTATCCTTATTTCATTATTAATAATATTTCTCTTATTTAGAATACTTTTGTTTATTCTTTTTAAGAGGTTTGTTTTATTTAATACTTCTTTTTAGATTATTTATTACTTCATTAAATCCAAAATTATTACTTTTCCTTTAAACTTCTTAATATTAATACTCTTATTAATTTTATTAATTCTACTTATAATTATTTAAATTTTAAGATTTAAAATTTGACTACTAACACTACAAATACTCGTTCAGTTAAAATAGACTAAATATTTAAATAAAAGTATAAAATTGAAGTATATTAATTTAAGTTATTTATTTAATTATATTTTATTAAATTTCCTCAGTTACTAAAATACCCAATATTTGTATTTCTATTTTAAGTTTCTAAAGTATTTAAAACTAGTAGTACTAGAATCAGTACTTCTAAGAAAACTACTATTATAATAAAGAAACCTATTAGAATTAAATATTTCTAAAGATATCTTAAGAAAGTTCTTATTGTATCTTTTCTTTTTAAATATAAGGAAGACAATCTAACTAATAATCCTTTAGTTATTAAAGAAGAATAAGAAGAAATGAAACCTATTATTCATAATATTAAGAATAAAGAGGATAATATTCATAATTCTATTAAATATCTAAAGAAGTATATTAAGACTATATTTAAACTTATAAGGAAATCTATTCATAATAGAAATCAGAAAACTTCTTCTAAGAGAAATAGTTTTGAATATTAACTTAAGAATATTAAATATTAATTAATTAACTTAAATAAGAAGTCTATTATTACTAAATATATTCTAATAAAGTTTATTCTTTCTAAAAAGGTGATTTAGATAAAGCTATAGAGAAATATAATATTTAACTCCTTAAGATAAAAATAATTGATAATATTTAGTTTATTAAAATCATTTCTTATACTATTTACTACTTGAACTTTATTTTCTTTTCTAGAAGTTATTTTTATATTAATAAGATTAATAGCTAAAATTTACCTTTTGACTACTAATATTGATATAAGTTTAAGATAAAAAGATCTTATATTCTAGTTTCTAATAAAGCTTATAAAATATTTAAGAAGTATGTTATTACTTGTTAGATTTCTAATAATAATAAAGTAAGTTATTTAATTTAAAAGTTCAATTTTAAGTTGATTTCTTATAGTTAAAAAATGAGAAAGTTAGTAAGATAAAGAAGTAAATTAAC
The DNA here is from genome assembly GCA_000350065.2 of Colletotrichum orbiculare MAFF 240422. Taxonomy (NCBI): domain Eukaryota; kingdom Fungi; phylum Ascomycota; class Sordariomycetes; order Glomerellales; family Glomerellaceae; genus Colletotrichum; species Colletotrichum orbiculare. The sequence continues at coordinate 2,573,448 of AMCV02000008.1, forward strand.
TTAAGCTTTAGTCTAAATAGTAGAAAAAGTTCAAATTAGCTTTCCTTAAGAATAGAAGTATCTCTAAGTCTACTATTAGAACTCTAATTATTATATAACTTGTTATTATTTAGCTATTTTAAATATCACTACTTACTTGATTTCCTATTATTAATCCTATCCCTAATATTTTAATTACCTTAATTGAATCTCTTATTAAAAAAAACACTATATTTCAAATAATTATTAGAAGATTTAGAAATTAGAATTTTAAATTTTCAATAGTTCCTAATAATTCTGAAAACTAGAAATTTAGTTTTAATATTCTAATAATGAACCTTATTAGTTTTCCCCTATCCTTTAGATAGATTCTCGTATCAACTCTTTCTTTTAGAAAGGATAATTAGTTTTCCATATCTTCTTAAGTTAATTATTATATACTAATTATTACTTTGTACTTATTTATTTAAACTTCTTAATTTAAATAATCTATTTTAAATTAAATATAGGTTTAAATAGAAAGCTTTATTGTTTATAAATAATTTAAGAGTTTTACTATGTTCTAACTTTCTATATAAATACTATTAAAGTATTTTATTAAATACCTAGACTTTAGGAATATAAATTACTTATAATATTATTTAAATAGTTAGGAATAACTCTAAGAAGTTTACCTATTTATTTTAACTAACTTTAAGAATATTACTTATAGACTTATAGAATTAAGAAGTATTTCCAATTATTTCAACCTTATTTAAACTAAGTTTCTTATGAGTCTATTTATTAGTATTATATCTATAAATATATAGATTATTTTAAAACTCTTTTTTAAATATTTCTAATATAATTATATTTATTGAATATGTATATATTAGAATTTAATAAATAGATATTTACTATTTAGAATAATTAGTTTAATAGTTTAATAGTAATTATAATAAATTCTCTAAATATCTCTAAAATTAAGCTTCATATTTTAAAATAACTTCTTTAATATTATAGTTTCTTTCTAAATATATTTAGAACTAAGAAGTTCTATTTTAATTATTAATATTATAATAATACCATATTAAATGGCTTTTTATTAGATTAATCTTTTAAATAAAGAGATAATATAATTATAGTTTAATCTTTAAGTTTCTCTATAGTTTATAAACAGAATATTTCTAATAATTAAGAATACGTACAATATCTTAATAATACCCCTAAGTTTTTAAATCATAATGTTAAGAATTTTACCTTATAGAAATACTAAATTAAATAGTTAATAATATCTTAGTATACTTAAGAAAGATTTAGAAAATATCTTAAAAGCAGAACATATATATAAGATATCTGATAATATTATAATTAATATATAAAGAATTAAATTTATTTTTATCTAATATATCTAAATCTCTTAAGGTATTACTTGACTATTATTCATAATAAATAATACTATTAGAAATAATATTATAAATACTAATCTATACTTAAGATTAAAGTATTCGACTATTCTAATAATATATATATTATAAACTAAGTAAATCCTCTAATAGTTTTAATTTCCTACTATTTAGATTCTTAAGGAGTACTTAATAGGACTTTATTCTTAAACTTATAAATATATTTTATATTGATAATAAGCTTCAGAATGTCTTTTTTAGCTACTTTATAATATAATAGAAAAATATAATTTATATAAAGAAAGATATAAATATATAAACTCTTATGTTTAAATATATAAAACTTTTCTAAATATAATAGAAAGCCTAATAACTTAAAGGTTATATAGAAAGCTTTATACTAAAGAAGGAATATATCTTAAAACTTATAAGAAATATATTTAAATTTAGTATATCTTTTTATAATCTTAAATCTATCTAATAGTTTAATTACTATTAGAAGTCTATTAAGATTCCTTATAATATTGAGAAACATATTAATAATATTAAACTATAAGATTTTCAAGTTAGATTATACTATAATTATTTTAGTTATTTGAAATATTTAAATAACTAGTATTACTATATATATAGTTTATAATAAATTAACTAATTATTTGTCTCTATAAATATAAATCTTTACTTTATATTATTCTAAATAACTATTTATATCTATTTTATAAATAAAAACCTATTTAGAAAGAAAGACCTCAATTCTAGTATTTTAGTAATCTATGTCTTATTAAATATTCTTTTCTTTTAACTTTATAATTTTAGCTCTTATTATTTTAATAAAAGATTTTTATAATAATTGTAATAAATTAGTAATATGTTTCTAAGTTTTTAGTAGTATAATTAGCTAATAAATATATATTTAAATCTTAGTAGAAAAGCCTTTCTTCTTTTAAATTATATTTTAAATAATAAGGAATATAATTAAAAAGTTAAAACTATCTTTATTAAATCCCTATTACTAATTAGATAAATAAGTATTAGTAAAACTATTCTATTTATATTCTATTAAATATAAAATACTATTATGACATTCTTTTAAAAGTATTATATAATTACTAATATTAATATCTAACTAAAGTTACTATTATTATCTACTCCTATATTATTAGCTTATTTCTTAAATAGTTAAACTTATTATTCTAATTAGTTAAAATCTAGAATTATATCTTAATCTTTTCTAAATTATTCAAATAGAGATCTTTAAATATTTATTTCTATTCTTATTTAAAATTAAAATTATTTCTTAATTAGTTAGATTTCTAACTTTAAATTTACTATTTAATTTTCTAATTATTAGTATACTTTGTAAATTCTTATTATTATTAAAAACTACTTCTTCTAATTAAAATTAATTAAAATCCTAAATCAATCCTAGTAATTTAAATAATAGTTTAAATATATTTAAATCCTTCTTATTAATCTTTAAAACTAATTCTAAACTTGACCTAACATCTTAAGCTACTCTTAATACTAATAGGATAATTAGTAGAAGAAAAACCTTTTTATTAAATATTCTTATTATTTTAAAATTTTAAAGTATTTTAAGAATAGAATCTTCCTCTTTTTTAAGAACTAATTTAACTAGTAGTTTTATAACTTCTTTCATAAATACCTTATATAAATCTTATTTTAAATAGAATCTTATTTTATTAAACTTAATATTTTTAATAATAATAACTTTCTAGAAGATAGGAATTTAAATCTTATAGAAATTATAAGTATTTAGAATAGAGCTTACTAAATATCTAATGTATCTTCTAAATTTATTTTTAAATACCTTTTTTATGATATTTTATTTATAATATTTCTTAAGTAGATATATTTAATATCTATAAATATAAATCTATTCCTAATAGGATTATAAGTCGTAATAAGAACTTAGAATATATTCTAATACCTACTAATAAAAATACTATTTAAACCAAGTTTCTTCAATTTTATATAATAATTTCTAACTATCTTAAATATTTAGAAATATATTATATAGTATAGTTACTATTTAAATTAACTCTACTTAGAATTCAAATAGTAGTCCTATAGTTTCTTATATTTCTATTCTTTAAGTAATTAGTTTTTTTTCTAATATACTTACTCACTCTAACTAGCTTTTTAATATAAAAAAGAAATAATTTAATATTAATCCTTTATTTTATAATATATATTTAGTAACTAATTTCTCTATTAACTATTATTATAGTGTTTTTACTATCTTATTCAATTTCATATATTAAAAAGCCTTTCTATTATTCAACCTAATATCTAGATATCTGTAATATTTTAAAAACTGAATTATAAGTTTTATAAGGTAAGATAAATATCAAAAGAAAACCTAAAGATTTATCCTTAATAATAAATACCTAGGAGTTACCTATAAAAGTCTTAAGAAAGTTAAATAAATCCTAAATAACATAATAAAATAACTAAACTAAGTATAATTCTAAAATTTATCTAAAGATAACTTATTAAGAATAATCTTTTATATAGTAAAAATAGTCTAGTTACTTTAGTTTAATAATATTTACCTCCTAAATATTAAGAACTAAATACTTAAGAATATTCTATTAAAAATATCCTATA
>AMCV02000008.1:2584569-2620806 GCA_000350065.2 Colletotrichum orbiculare MAFF 240422
CAAGTGATTTAGTAACCAAATAGTTTAATTTAATCTTTTTATATATTATACAAAATATAATATATTATAGATACTACAAGTTCAATTATATATATTTCTAATATAATATAAATATAAAACCCTTTAGACTATTACATCATAAATACAGATATATATATTAGGTAAATATCCTCGTACATTACAAACACATATGATATATATGTATTTTTCATATATAATATATAATGTAATATATATTTATAATATATTATGTATTATTTTGAAATGCTCTGGTTATAATATAGCTTAATAGAATTAAATATACATTTATATATAATATACTCTAATTACTATGAAGATAGTCTAAAAATAGAACCTTTATTATATAATGTATATTTTATAATCTATAGATTAAATAATTCAAACTTTAGTATTATAAATATATAGATAGATAATACCCTTAGTTTCTATTTATTTAAAGTTGAAAAAAACGAAAAGCTCTAATAAGTAGAATTGATAATAAGCCTAAACTCAATACATATAAATAATAAGCTCCTTATATTCAATAGAAGTATAATAACTCTTAAAAGTAATAGTAATATAATTCTTACTTAAAAAAACTAAAGCAAAAGGATTAGACTTATTAACTATATATCTGATAAAATAGAGTTAATAAACATGAAATAATAACTGTAAGAAGTATATAGAACTTCTATATACTAATTAGAAATAGATTCTAACCTTTTTATCATAATTTAATATTCAGATGTAATAGAAGAAAATATTAAAAGACTTGAGAAATACTTTCTATAGTAAATAAATATTTCCAAATAAAGCTTTATATTTATCCTTATTCATATTAAGCAGATAGAACTCTATATCTTTCTTGATAAACCTTTTATTAATAATAGAAATATAATATCTTAATTAGAATTTATTATTATTTTAAAAATAGAAGAAAGTAATAAGGATATTAATACCGTTAAACTTAAAACTAATACTATCTACTTCTCTTCTACTAAAAGTGCTATTAAAAAGAAAAGGAAGAAGAAATAAAAATAAAAAGGAAGTAAATAGGATAATAAGAAGAAGGTAATAGAGAGAGAAAGAGGTATACTATAGTAAGAACTTAAAAAGCCTAATATCATATTAAATAAGAACCATAATTTTTTAGAGAAATACTATTTATAGTATTTTTATAGTTCTTAGTATAATAAAAGGTATTTATATAACTAGAGGTAATTGTATACTATTCTTATGTTTTATACTACTTTTATGTTTTATACTGATCTAAATATTTAATATTTTCAATTATAAAACAGAGTATTATGAATATCAAGTCAAATATAATATTAAAATAGCTTAAACCAGAATAATAAGTAACTAAGTAATTAACCTACTTATTTAAACTGATAAGAATAGAAAGATTATTATATAGATTTATCTCTATAGTATATAGTATATATATAAATACTATAACCTAAATATAGATATTCTAAATAGAAATAACTCGTTATATACTATTTATATAATCTATTAATCACGATATTTACTAATTATAAACCAATAATTACTTATAGGACCTTAGGCTAGAGTTTATAGAGTGGTTTACTTTGATATTTTATAGCTTTTATATATATTCTAATAACTATATTAATAAACTTAGTATTTCTATTTTAATCCGAAGTATATAGAGTAAATAGTTCAAAAAATATATTTCAAGAGGATAGATTGTATTTGAGATTTCTATATTTAGGAATCTTATTATTATACTTAAGGAGTTTAATATTTATATTATATTAATACTTAAGAAATAAAATAAAGCTTTTAAACGGTTCTATTATAATAGCTTTAGTATAATTAATAAGATAAAAGTCTTAAGAGTAATTAGTAGTTTGATTTATAAATATAGAAGTTAAGATATAGTTATTACAATTTTAGTAATATGAGTGGAATCTGAAGTAATATATATTTTTAGAAGTAATATATAAAATATCTTTCTATTTAGTATATATAAGAATAGGTATGGTACAGAGTCTGCCAGGCGGTCATGTAGGGATTATGTAAGGCCCAACCGCTCTATTTATATGCGTTCGAGCGCTTCATTCTAGCTTGAATAGATCATACCTTTCAACAACCTACATTCAGACTACATACCGTATTATTTGTTCATCACAGTATAATAGATCTTATATTGTACTTTATTAATACTATAAGTTTTATATATCTTCTAAATAAGTTACCAATTATTATACTTCAAGTAGTTATTAGTAATATATATACTTTATATAATTAAGATAAAATAGTTAAGAAGTTTTCTATTAGTATATTATTAGTCTTGAGAAGTTTTTAAATAGTATTTATAGTATATTGCTAATAGTAGTAATATTTAGGAAAGAAATTATACTATATTAATTATATTATTAAGATAGTAGATTTCTTATAAAATATATAGTATCTAAGGATTTACCACTTATATTAAATATTAATTGTTATAAATTTAGAATCATCATTTTTCTATAGTTAAGATAGATAGTTTAGTTTAGTATCTTACTAGTAGCTCTATGTTTATAATTACTAAAGAGAAATAATGTTTGTTATTAGAGTAATATAAAGAGTAATATCATATAGGTATAATTTGATTTCTTTATTTTCATTAGTCATTATAAAGATTTTAGTATTTCTATAGCTTTTAATTAGTATAGGTTTTATATTATATTTCATATAGGTATTAGTAGGAACCTTTTGAAGATTATTAAATTGTTCTTTATTTGAACTTTAAAGGTGTTTCAAGTATTGCTTATAATACTTATAGTTTTCTTAAAATATTCAAAGTATGATAACTAATTCTACTATATAAGAACGCTTTAGAGAAATATTATATTATTTCTAAAATAGTTAAAATACCTTTATCTAAGAATATAAAGTCTAAATAACTAGAAGATATAAGTATATAGTTTGATATTGAAAGTTCAATTAGTAAAAAGACTAATGAAATTATAAGATTATAAATGTAAAGTATTTTAATAATAGAAAGAGTATAATTAACTACTCAAGCTTTATTTATAATTTCTCACTATTTTCAAAACTGTATTTTAATTATTATTCTTACAGTAAAATACTTAAGTCTAGAGGATTGAAGTATTTTATAATATATTAGAATAGTATTTTAAAAGTATAAGTTACTTATAATACTAACATAGTTATAGAAATTAATACCTTATTTTATTATATCGTTTCTCTCTATAGTAGTATTAATACTAGAATATTTTACTTATATATTTAAGAATTTAAGTTATTATATAAACTTAGCTTAATTATTTATATTAGTATTCCTACGTAGAGATTATAAAGAACTATACAGGCTTTAGACTTTTCTCTATAAGATTTATAATACTTATATATAAGTCTCTTTAGTAGTATTTAGTAGAAGCTATTAACTTTCTTTATAGTTTACTCTTATAGGGGTAAAGCTTTTGAGAATATTTAATTTAGGTATTTCAAACGTTTATTAGTATTATCTAGTTTTTAGCAAGTTACTTAAAAGTAGTGCTTAAGGAAATTCTAAAACGAAGGTTTCAAAAATAGTTATTTTAAAGTTAAATTAATCTGATAGGTTATATACGTTGGTTTCTATTTAAACAAATCTATAGTAAATAAGTTACTAATTAACTTTTTGAAAATAGAAAGAAAAGTATTTTAGTAGATATTTTAGTATTTTAAATATATAAAATTATTATATTATGTATTTTTAGCCTAGTAGCCTTTTAGTATTATAAGATTCTTAATTATTATATATAATTAGGAGGTAAAATCTGGTACATATTATATATAATTAAATATAGTTATATATATTATATAAAACTCCATTTGAAATGGTTTAAACAAGGCGAAGTTTATAAAGATAATTCTAATACTGAAGATTTAACTAATATAGATTCTACTTCTTAAGCATATTATTTCTAATACATTTATTAATATATTTCTAAGTTGAACTTATATTATAACTTTATTTTCATTATGTTTATTTAAATTCTTCAAGTTTTAAAATATAGAAACTTTAGTATTAGTTATACTATACTATAGGGTATATAGTAACTATGTATATTACTATATATATAGTAGTATGCCCTCCACGGCCTACTAGCGATAAATACTAAGTATCTAATACTAATTATAACTAAATATATAGTAGTTAGTAAGTAATTACTATACTACAGATCTAGAGATCAATATAGCGCTATATATTATATAATATAATAATAATAATAATGAATAATCAGAGTACTACTTTATACCTATATAGTAAGATTACATATAGTATATATTACTTTCTAGATGAATGATCACTAATTAGTAATTAATATTTTTATTACTATTATATTATAGATTAGTAAGGTTTATTATAATAGAAAAAGTAATTATCAATCTTTATACTTAAAATCAATATAAGATCAAGGATTATAAGATTTATTATTTGAATACTTTAGATTACTCTTATTTTAAAACCTTACTAGGGATTTCTAAATTATATATCAATTGTTTATAAATTCAACTATTAAGGAGTTGATGATATATTTTTGTTATAATTTAAAATAAAAAGTTCCTCATAGTATTATTAATAAGTTAACTATATATTTAATATAATTATTTACTACAATATATTTAGTAAATATAATAATCTTTCTTCAAGATATACTCATAAGACCACGCAACACGCCTAGTAACTAGCTAGCTATAACTATTAAGATATTAGAAAGGATTTTTAGCTAAAGGATTACAACTTAGATTCTTTAAGTAATAGTCTATATAGTAATATAAATCCTACTTATATATCTAAATCTTTCTTAGTTAAGACTTTTAGCAACATTCTTATAATTCTATTATTTCTATTCAATTTTTAAATAAATAGTATAAGTAAAACTATTAAGTAGTAACTATTATTATAGAGAATAACCGCCCTATAGGTATAAACCTAATACAAACCTTAAAAAGCTTTAATAATTGATACTTAACATAGTAAAAATATATAATAAGACTACTAAGATTATATTATACTCTTACTAAGAGTTAAATAGATAAAGTAGTAATAAAAAAGAATAACCCCTAAGGAAAACACCTTTAAACAAAAAAACACTTCTTATATACTACTTGAAGTAACTTAAAGCCTAATATTAATATAAATCCTTACTAATAATATATTAGAAAGATTAAGATAAGGAACTCATTGGAAAGCCTTTCATAAAGTATATTTCAAAGAGGAGAATACTGACTCCCTAATATAAAAAAGGGATAATAATTTCTATTATAACCCCTTAGTCTAAATAGTCGCTATTTCCTTAATAACTCATACTGAGATTTAATAAGTAATTCTAATTATCATTCCTACTACTATTCCGATCAATATTAGACCTACTAAGTATTATAAATAAGATATTTAAAACTATAGAGTCTTAGAAAGTAATACATTAAGAGTAGATATACAAATAATAAGAAGCCTATAAAGAGTGGACTATAGCTTTTGTCTAATACCTAACGGAATAATTAGTAGTATTTAGACTACTTAAGAATTAAGAAAACTACTTTTATGTAACTATAGAATAAGATAAGAAGAATCTATAATTAAATAAACTAATAATTAGATTATAACTATTAAAAATAGCTACTAAATCTAACTAAATAATATCATTAACTAATAAATCTAATAAGTACTTATAAGACTAATATTCTAATTGTAAATAGAATAGAGAAACTATGAAATTAGCCTAGAAGACAACCCTATTTGAGCTAATTTTATTACATTTATCTATTAATAGTATATTAACCTAGAAATATAAGAGACATTCTATAAATAGAAGTTTAAAGAAACATAAGGAGAAGAATACTAGGTATTTATATAGTATTATACTGAGTAATTAGTATTATTCTAAAGTCTTAATATACTTAGTTTTAAGTAGAATAAGGGACAGATTTCTATCTACTTCTACTAGCTATATTGAAATTTAAAAAAAGAAATAGAAAAACTTAAAATCTTAATCTTAAAAATTAGAAACAATATCATAGAAACTAAAAGACTATAAGAATTCTAATAGTATTATATTAGTAAATTAATCTAAAATAGAAGATATAAGTATCTATATATAGGCTTAGAGTCTTTCTAACTACCCCTGGTTTTATAAATAGTAGGATAAATAGAATTATTAATTCCATTAATACTAAATAGTTAGCAATAAAATAGTAATAGATTAAGTAATATTATATTTATTCTAAGTTAGAAAACGATATATATATTAGCTGTACTATAGATCGTAGTAGTATACTTCTTATATCATAAGATAGGATATAAAGCTCTAAATTATAAAACTAAAATAGGTATAAATATAATACTAATAACTACCTAAAGGTAGAATACTATAGAATCCTATATATTGGTTTAAACTATCAATACTAGTCTTTATATTAAGGAAATCTAGAGAAACAAGTAGGTATAGAAATAGAACTAATGATGTTTATATCAGTAAAAAAATTTGTTGAACTTGTAATAGGTAACTAGTAAAAGGTCAAGGGGAATCAATAACTCTTAATTATCAAAGAATAGGTCATTCAGAATGATATCTGAAAATAGTACTAATACTGATATAAATAGTGATGATGATGGGAAGTTCGGGTTCTACAGGAAGTGGGGAACTTCGTAGTATTAATATCTAAATAGAGTTTATTTTTAGAAAGGTTAACTTTATGTTATATAGAGTTTTCAGCCTTATTACGCTCGGGCCACCAAGTGGTCTATTTACTAAATAGTCTAATATTATAGCTTGATTAATTTAGAATATAAGTAATTAAGGTAGTATAACCTTAACTCTAATAATTGATTCTCTACAATAAATAGAAGACATAGAGTTATAAGAGTAAAAGAGAATACTCAAGCCCTTAAATACCAAAAATAGGTTATTAGGATAAATATGAGTAATAGCTAAATAGCAAGAACTCTAACAGAATTAACTTTTATAAACAGAATTATTAAAAACTTAGTAATTATTCTCTAGAATACTAAAGAGAAAGAAGTAGCTATAGATATGGACTTATATTTATAAATAGATCTTATTGATAAGTAACTAATTATATTATGAAGATTAGTCCTAGCCGAAATAACTATACTTATTTTAAAAAAGGTTTAGTAATTTAATATTAGAATTAGAGAAGGTATATGAATTAATATCTTTCTTTATAGATTTACATAGTTACTATTAGAAATGATACTAACTATTAACTAATACTTACTAATTAGAAAGATATATAGACTTCTTATTAAAATAGTATTCTATAGGCTAAAAAGATATGATAATAAATATCAAGATAAATACTTAATATTATAAATAGATATCCATTATTAAGTTAGAAATATTTACTTAAGAAATTATTAAGAATACCAGAATTACCTATATACCCATAATAAGATAGGAAAAAGTCTTCAAACTTATATGGAAATATTTAGAAAAAGAGATCAAATTATTATAACTCTAGATATCTTTAAGAAGCTTATAAATCAATAAGAAGTTTTCAATAAAATTATAATCAAGTTAGTCTTAGTTTTTAAAAATACCAAGTATATTATTAACTTAGAGTTAGACGAGAAACTACTCTATAAATCTATAGATTTATTAACTAAGTAGTAATTAGAAGAAATAAAAGTATATATTATAGAAAGCTTAATAAATAGATATATATTGCTATCTATATGTAAAATAGATATATTAATCTTTTCTATTTTAAAGAAAGATAATTCCCTATATCTCTATATTAACTATAAAAGCGTTAATAAAGTTACAGTTAAAAGTTAATATTTATTACTACTAATTAGCAGGCTTTAAAATAGACTCTAGAAAGTAATATTAATTCTAAAACTTAATTTTAGAGATATTTATTACTATATTAAAGTTAAGTTACAAACTTATTGGGAGATAGTATTTAAGATATAATATAATTATCATAAATATATAGTAATATTTTTAAGTCTTACTAATATATTAGTAGTATTTCAGATATATATTAACTATATACTTACTAGTTTCATTGATATATATTATATAGTATATATTAATAATATTATAAAACATATAATAAGTATTAGAAACCCCTATATCAAAGTATTATTAAATATATTTTTAAGCTATATAAAGTATATCCTTTCCCCAAACTTTTAAAGATAAATCTTATACAGAAAAAATAAGTTTTCTAAATGATATACTTATTCAGAATAGAATTAAAAAATATTTAATAAGAGTCTAAATTACTACTATATAGAAACTATTAGAAATATTTAAAAACCTTGAAATATTCCTAAGTCTCTACAATTTCTACTATAGATTTATTACTAATTATTTAAAGGTAATAATACTATTTATAATGTTTTTTAAGAAAGAGATAGAAAGAAAAGTCTTCTTATAGTTAGAAGATATAAAGTCTATATTCTTAGTATTACAAAATACTTTCTACTTGGTAACTACTTTCTAATTCTAAAATACTATTAAGAATATTAAAATAGAAATAGATATATAATAATAGGCAATTTTAAATATCTTATTATACAAATTACAAAACTAATAATAACTAATTGCCTACTACTCTAAAAGACTCAATATGGTAAAATAGAAATAAAAAACAAATTAATAAGAATTACTAGCTATTATTAGAAGCTTTAATTATTAAGAGTATTATTTAATAAGGCTCTTAAAGATCTTTACAGTCCTAATAGAGTATTAAGTCTTAATAAATATCATTTCATTAGGAAAGGCTTACTTATTAAGTCGATAAGCTTTTGATATTTAACTTTAATTTGAAATATTAATTTAAAATTACTAATTGAATGAATAGATTATCTAGACAATTAGATGATATAATAAAGGAAATAGGATTCAATGATATATTACTGATTCTCCTGAATAAATTCTAACTTACTAAATTATTCGTAATAAATACCTATTAAAAAGTTGCTAAGGTTAAGAAAGACTTAGAATTAATAAAAAGCCTTTATCCAAATATTAGAAGTATAAAAAGGATATTTTAATATAAAAGTGAGATTTAGAGGTAGAAGATATTTGACTTCTTAAAAATATTATTCCTTCCAAGATATTAGAAGTATAGTCATAATTATAACTAAAGTTACTTAAGAGAAAAAGATATATAAAATAAAAGAGAATACTTAGTAAGTACTAGTAGGTAAGGAGAACTTATAAAAAGCTAGAATTATTATTCTAATATAATATATCCTATATTTAGTAGTAAAAAGCCTTATAAAAAGTAAAATAGTATATTCTATAAGAAACTCTAAAAATGTTAAATATATTATCAAAAGGCTATAGACTTAAAATAAAAACTACTAGATATATATAGAGAAAGCCTGGGGAATAATTAGTAGTTAGAAAGAATATTAAATCAATATAAAAAAGATATCTTTCTTTTAAAAAAGACTAGTCATACTTAATATGAAATTTCTAAAATATAAGATGATTTACCTATATTATAGAAGTAATAAGGTACGCTATATAAATAATAATAAAACCTATAACTTTATAAAATCAAACTTCTATCAAAATAATATAACTATAAATATATAGGACTATAGAATATTATATTAGATTTACTAAGAGATTCAAATACTAAGATATAAGCTATATAACTAGTTATAATTTCTATTTATCCTAATACAACTATTTTAACAAATTAATATAGACTTCATTATAAGACTTCTGAAAATACTTATAGAAATAGTAACATATATAATACTATCCTAATCATTATAAGTAGATTTATAAAGTTTATAATATTCATTCTAATAATAAAAAAGATAATAGTTATAGATCTAGTAGTAATATTCTATAAACAAGTAAAATATTAATTTAATATTTTAGAAGGTATTATTTACAATAGAAATAAACTTCTTATAAGTTAATTTTAAGAAGAATTCATAATAGAATAACTAATTAAGTGACAACTATTAATAACTTATTACTTGTAAATAAATAGTTAGATAGAATAAATATACTGAATATTAAGATACTACTTTGAAATATTTACTAGTAATTTACTTATCATTTAGATAATATAGTTAAAAGAAGCTATATTTATATATAATAATAGTAGATATAATATTACTAAATACTCACTAATAGAAAGGCTAAATAAACTCTATTTAAAGACAGTTAAATATATAGTAAAAAAAGACGTAATAGTATAAGGTATTATAAAGTAAGTTGTTTATATTGATTAAATATATTGCTAAATAGTAGCATGTTAATAGATGGTAATTAAAGACTAGGTGAAAATGTATAAATAAAGATATTAACTATATATATATAATTAGAAAGTGATTATCAAATTATTAATAAACATCTTTAGGTCTAAATATAAAAAGTTAATATGAAAATAGATGAAAGTATTAATGATAGAAAGAATAAGACAGTGAGTATATGAAATATATCTATTAGAATAATACTACTAGATCTATAATACTTTCCCTATTGCCTCCTTTCAAATATAGATGGAGTAGTAAAAAGATGTGAATAGTTAGACTTTTCTCCTAAAGTTGAAACATAACCCTATAGAATAAGAAATAGAAAGAATTATAGAGGAATAAAAATATAGAAATAATAGATACTTCTTTATCAAATAAGCTAAATAGCCTATAAAATATAATATCAAGGAATTATAGCTAATCTAAATAATATATAGAAAGTTATTTCGAAATTTCAAGATTAGACAATTTAATATTATAAGAAGTAAGATAATTAGCCTAATATTAATACTAAATACTTAATAATAATATTCTAAAAAGAAGGGGAGAAACAATTCTATTAATTCTTTAAATAAGTTAAAACATTGTTCTAAAGCATATATCTTTAAATTAGATAATAATATTTTAAATATTATTCTAAAGAGTATATCTCTAAATTAGAGAAGTTGATATATTTTAGTAAAACCTTAGTTAATATATATAAGATAATATAATCTTCATAGTTAAAACTTAGGCATATTCTTATAAAAGTATCTCCAACGTTTCTTCATAAAAATAGTAAGAATGATAAGTATTATAGAAATAATGAATACTAATAATATAATACTTACTATAAATATATTAAGTATTAAAAACATAGTAGCCTTCTTAGTAGTAAGAGCTTTTTTATAATAGTAACTTAGGAAGTAATAAACTTTTTTATAGTAAACTAATTACTACTAGATATAGAAACTATAGGAATAGATATAATAATATTTAAATAAGTCTTATACTTCTTAACAAGGAGTCCCTCTACTTAAATACTATTATCCTTAAGCTTTCTTTTAATATTAAGTATAATAGTATTATTAGAAATAAGGTAATACTAAAGGCTTATTAAGTAAATTTCAGTAGAAGAAATATAATTATTTATCATAAGTATAGCTAAATTAATATTACCATTAATATAATAAGAAGGCTATAAAAAGTCTCTATAGCTCTAAATCCTCTCTTCTTATTGTTATTATTATCTTAATTATTATTACTACTCTTATTTTTACTATTAGTAGATGATAGTAAATTAGAAGTATATATATTATAAAATATAGTAAGATTGGACTTATAAAGCATAGGCTAACTACTACTAATAATAATAAGATATTTAGGTATATTATATTTAATATAATTAATAAGGTAATAGTAAAGCTTATTACTAAGTCAGAATAGTCTTATAATAATAAGAATTTGAATATTCTTAGATATTAAGATATAATAAGATATATTAAAGAAATAAATGTTTTATTGTTTTAAAATAATAATAAGACTATTATTATAAATATAAATAAGTTATATAGTAGATAATTGGCAAAATACTTCTTCTTTAGATTCTAAACCTTCAAATTATTTCACTAATTAATAGTAATAAGAAAATAAGTATTTAGTAGATTAATAATAATAAGATATATAATATTCAAATATTTATAAATAAATAATATCTCTTAGAAGAAGAAATACTCCAAATCAAGCTTTATCCTCCTCATATTAATAAGGGAATTATAAATAATATTACCTATATACTACTATTTCACTAAAACCTTAATAAGAATATAAAATAACTTATCTATATATTTAGAAGTTAAGGCGTTTTATTTGAATATCTAGTAATAAATAATAGTCTAGTTCCAAGTTGCCTAAATAGGATTATATAATTTAAATAAAGCCTAAAAAATAAGAATTAATATCAATAGTAAGTATATAGTAAAATAATAATTTATCTTATAGTATTTCTATTTGTTTTTCTTATAAAAAATAGATTTCAATATATAACTACTAATAATATAAATTAGTCCTTCTATATTAAAGTAAAGTAAGAATAGATGGTTAAAGTAAGGTAAATAGTTACTAGGCTTTAGGTAAAAGAAACCCTTATTAATAGCTTCTTTAGTTGTATAAATAAATACCTAAAGAATAATAATAGTAATAGTAATATAAGATATTTTTATAGAATATATAACATATTAATAATAAAGAAGAAGAAGAAAAAGAGAAGAGAAAAGATAATAAGCTAAGAATAATTAGTAAGATGATATAAAGGAATATTAAAGAGATACAAATCGTATGAATAAACCTATAGAAGATAATAAAGTATATATAGAAGAAATAGATAGAATTTATTAAATATATAGCAAAATACGATAGGAGATTATAGTAGAATTTGAAAAGCTATTCCTGCTAGAAAAACGCTATAAAAGTTAAAAGTATTAATATAGTACTACGAAAATAATAAATATATTTATAAATAATAGAAGAAAACAAATAAAGCCCTAATCACAATAGGAATCAAAATCAGTTCTATTATTCGAATTATAAAAGATCGCTTAAAGAAAGAATCATACTATAGCAGAATGATTATTAATATTAAAGATATATGATATATAATAAATAGTTAGTAATAATATATAGACGTTATAATAACTATTAAGGAGTATATAACTATAACTTTTAGGACTAAGGCTTTCAAAAAGGAGAATAATTATAAAGATATATTAATATAAAGGGCTAAACCTAAGCTTATTTAACTGTAAGTAGCGTAAAATACTAGTTATTTAAAACTAAGGGGTAAGAGAGAAGCCTTTATAAATACCTAGAAAAATCTATATATATAGTATTACTTAGGGCTTATTAGGGTCCTATGTAGATAAAAGGGTTGATATTAGATATTTAGGTATAATTCTAGCTAGTTATTTAGGTATAATCTGTAATATTACTTCTCTTTCTTCTAGCTATTACTTAGCTATAAGGTATAGGCTGGACTATTATTATTATTTACCATTAGTTTATATTCTTTTTTATAATATTTTAATACTATTATATCTATAATAATATTAACTAATTCTTATATAAGATTTATAGATTCTTCCTATTTAATAAAAGCTTCTTAGTAATATTCTCTACTTACTTAATATATCTTTATAATAAGAATACTTTTAACTAGCTACTTAGCCTTCCTATTATTCTTTACTAATAGTAGTAACTAGTTATTAATAACTACCTATTTAGATAGAGGATTAGTAGTAATCTTCTAGAGGATATTTTTATAGAACTATAAATAGATAGACTTTAATATATCTAATTTAATAATATATAGTAATAAGACTTTTACTACTATATACTTATAGTATAATCAAGCTAGTTTTTAGTTTAGCCTTAGTAACTTATAATTAGAAATATTTAGTTATATCTTATTATTAATATAGTATTAATTAGTAGAAGACTAGGTCTTATTTACTTAAGCTTCTAATTTCTACTAGGTAGTTGTTATTTTAATATATATTTACATTATTACTAATTATATTCTCCCGACTAACTAGTAAGTAGTATTCTTATTACTATTAGGTACTAGTATTATTTCTTTAAGGATTAGAATAAACGTGATATAATAATTATAATCTGTAAAGAAAAGTATTATTCTTATAGTATTATACTATTAATTCTAGAAAGCTAGCTATATAATAAGTAGTAAGTTATTTTAATTATCTTATAACTAATATATAAATAGCTTTAAGACTACCTGGACTTTCTAGTTATATTACTCTATACTTCTATTTATCTATAAGTAGTAATTAGTATCTAATAGATATATAATACCTATTAGATAATAGAACTCTTTCTAGAAGTAGTTTATCTAGTTAGATTTCCTATTATTTATAGTAAAATATAATATACTATAGAATTTATAATAATAACTAAGGAATGACTAAGTATATATTTCTATTTCTGTAATATTTCTTTCTTCTCATATAGAGGTCTTACCTAGTTAGTCTTTAATAATATAGAAGTAATAGCTATTTCTTTTTTTATAAGATGTAGATTAATAATAGAATCTATAGATAAATTAGAATATAATTAGTTAGATATGAGGAAAGATTTTGAGAATACTAAGTTTAATTATTTTTAGATATAAATATTCCTATATATATTATAGTTATATATAAATGAGTAGATACTTTAAGATTATTTGGGCTAATAGAACTAATAGACTATAATTTCTAATATACTATTATATGTTAAGTATTCTATAGGAGAGGAGTTATATAATTCTTATACTAATTTAGCTCTAAATTTATTAAAAAAGGCTATTATTACCTTCGCTATTTAGTATTTAAAATCTATTTCTCAAAGTAAGCTATTTTACTATATTAAAAGTATATTTAATAATTTAGATTTTGATATAGAAATTAGGGGAGAAGTTATACTTCCCCTATTAGATTACTATAAAGACTTATTACTATAAAAGGTTTCTTTTAATAATATAATCTTATATTTCCTATAGGTTTAATTTCTTCTTAAAGACATAAGTATTAGTAATACTTATATATTCTATACAAACTCTTATAGAAATAGTAATGTTTACGATAATTTATATTACTTATTCTTATTACTTCTTATTATCCTACTTTTTAGAAATATCTTATTTCTTTCTAGAGAAAGTATTTGAAACTATTACGTAGATATTTAATTGATATTTAAAATAGAAGTTATATTAGGATAATTCTTTCAGTTATCAATTCTACTTTTTTATAAGCTACTACTTCTTTGTAAAATATCTAAAGTTTTTATAATTAATCAAGACTTTAAACTTCTTAATACTCTATAGTCTTACTTTTTATATTTATAAATAAGGTAATATTGTAAGCAGTTTCTTATTTTAAATTAAATAGTTAAATTCTATAGGGCTTAAGTATTAGGAGTAGAAGGCTACTCGGTGCCTTATTCTAGTTCTATTATTTTAAATTAGTGTAATATTTTGAAGTAAACTTAGAATAATTAGTTTCTATTATAATTAGAATATCAAGATTGAATATCTATAAATTTAATTCTATAGTTATAATAAATAAATAATACGGTATAAAGTCTGAATATAGGTTGTTGAAAGATATAATCTATTCAAACTAGAATAAAGCATTTAAATATATATAAATAGAATAGTTAGGATTTATATAATCTTTGTATAACTACTTAGTAGACTCTATACTATACTTATTCTTATATATCCCCCTAGTAGTAAAACTACTAGAGATAACCTTATCTTTTATAAATTATTCCAAATAATATACTACTATAAAACAAATAGGTAAATACTCCTAAAATACCTTTTAAAACACTTGAATAAAAGAAATAATATATTATAATAAACCTATTATAATCTACTATATATTTAACTATCTTGTATTTTATTTTTAATAAAAACGACTAGTTAGCTCTCTCTAAAATCATTATTTATTCAATTTTTAAATACTATAAATAATCTTTCTATTATTTCTTTACCTACTAGTTTCTCTCTTGTCCTACGTATTAATATTTTTAATTATTACCTTCTTATACTTATTAGTAGTATATATTAATAAAATAGATTCTTTATATTAACTTCTAGTGTAATACTAAGCTTTAATTATTATTAATATTCTAATTATAAATTAGACCTCCTAAAACTAAAATAGTTAAGAATAATATATTTAATATTACTATTAATCTTTTAATACGCTTTAACCTAAATATTTTATTAAGTAATCCTATATTAGTTCTTTCTTTATTTATCCCTAAGCTTAAGAGGATGCTTACTAACTCTAATTCAAAAAATACTTAGAAATCGTAATTCGAAATTATATATAATATTCTTCATTTTTATTCTTATATTAATAATACTTCTATTACTCGAACTATTCTTCTTTATTCTTTTTAGGAAATCTATTTTATTTAGTGTCTCCTTTTAGATTATATATTATTTAATTAAATTCAAAGTTATTACTTTTCTTCTATACTTCTTAATATTAATACTTTTATTAACCTTACTTACTCTATTAATAACTATTCAAGTTTTAAGATTTAGGGTTAGATTACTAATACTATAAATACTTATCTAAATAAAGTAGATTTAATATTGAAATAATAATATGAAATTAGGATATATTAACTTAAGTTATTTATTTAGTTATATTTTACTAAGGTTTTTAAATTACTAAAATACCTAATATTCTTACCTTTATTTTGAATTTCTATAATACTTAAAACTAATAGTACTAAAATTAATATTTTAAAGCAAACTATTATCATAATAAAAAAGAAGGGCTAATAACTCGCTTTCTATTACGACTATTAGTAGATATATTACCCCTTAAAGTATAACTTCAACCTTCTTATCCCCCTACTAACTACTATAGCTAGCCCCTAGTTAATCTAGAGCTAAACCCCTTATAGCTACAGCTAGTACACCCGCCCTATATTAACTTTTTTATAGATAATAAATACCTAATAACTCTTTTTGTAATAACCTTACACCTTTATGCCTTTATATCTTTATAACTATTAATATATAATTCAAATATCTCAAGATATTTAATTACTACTAACTATAAGTATTCTATTTAAATATTTATTATAACTTTAATATCTATAACCTTAATATCTTCTAGACTAAGTCCTACTTACCCTTAAGACGAGACTTTATACTACTAATATAAAGGTTCTCTACTATTAATATAAACTAACTTATAATCTCTATATAAGTATAATAAGACTCAGCCTATTCTTATTAGTAAATAATCTTAATATATTAAGTATAATTAATATATAAATGATACTTATATAGATATAAATACTTTTAATATAACTAGATAGCTTTTAAAACTTTTATAATTATATCGTTATAATACTCTAAAATATCTAATAACTAGTATTATAATAGTATATTAATATTAGGTTTTATCTAATTAATACTTAGTCCCTAATATTATTAACTCGGTATAATAAGTTATAGGTTAATCAGATAATATTCTTTTAAATATCTATAGGCTGCTTATTAATTATAGTATTTAGGATGATTTCATTAAAACTTATTCTAATAAAGTAATAGTTTTAATTATAATAGTTATAATTAGATATTTCTATACTTATTCTATAATACTTTTTTATAAGTAGCTATATAGATTTTGAGGAGAGTTTAATTTTATTATAAGAAATATAGAAGAATAATAGATTATAGAACGCCTAGCCCTTAGTATTTTATTTTATTCTATCTTTAAGAAATTCACAAAGTTCTTAATTTCATAACCTTAACAGTTACTTTTAACTATATATATTAAACCCTAGTCTTAATAAAGCTCTCCCTAAATATTACTATAAAGTCTTCTACTACTATAGGGTTAAATGTTAAAACTAGAAGTATAATTATCTATAATAATAAGTAATTCTATTACTATTTTAACTAGTTATAAGCTAGTATTAATACGAATACTATTATTAAATAAAAATTATAGTTAAATCTATATATAGGGTGTAGAGTTTAAATACCATTCCAAGTATAGAGTAAAGGTAACCAAATTATTATAATAAAGAAACTTATTAGAATTAAATACTTCTAAAAATATCTTAAGAAAATTCCTATCCTATTTCTATTTTCTAAAAATAAGGAAGATAATCTAATTAGTAATTATTTAATTACTAAAGAATAGTAGGAGGAAATTATATCTACAACTAGTAATATTAAGAATAGAAAGGATAATATTAATAATCCTATTAAATATCTAAAGAAGTATATTAAAACTATATCTAAATTAATAAAGAAGTCTATTTAAATTAGAAATTAAGAAGTTTCTTCTAAGATAAATAACTTTAAGTACTAACTTAAGAATATTAAATATTAAATAACTAACCTAAATAAAAAGTCTACTATTAATAATTATATTCTAATAAAATCTACTTTTTCTAGAAAGGTAATTTAAATAAAGTTTTAGAAGAATATAATATTTAACTTCTTAAGACAAAACTAATTAGTAATACTTAGTTTATTTAAACTATTCCTTATATTATAAATTACTCAAACTTGACTTTTTCTTATAGAAATTATTTTTATACTATTAAGATTAGTAACTAAGATTTACTTTCTAACTACTACTATTAGTATAAACCTAAGTTAAAAAGATCTTATATTTTAGTTTCTAACTAAACTCCTAAAATATTTGAGAAATATCTCACTCCTATTTAGATTTCTAATAATAACAAAATAAGTAATTTAACCTAAAACTTTAATTCTAAATCTAATCCTTTATAATTAAAGAATAAGAAAATTAGTAAAACTAAGAAGTTAGTTTAACTTAAAGTTTAATCTATATAATAAAAGAAAGTTTAAATTAACTTTCCTAAAGAATAGAAGTATCTCTAAATTTACTATTAGAATTCTAATTATTACATAACTTATTATTATTTAGCTATCTTAAGTATTACTATTTATTTAGCTTTCTACTATTAGTCCTATCCTTAGTATGTCAATTATTTTAACTAGGTCTTCTATTAATTAAAACTTTATATTTTAAATAGTTATTAGAAGGTTTAAAAACTACAGTCTTAGACTTTAAATAGTTCCTAGTAGTTTTATAAATTAGAATCTTAGTTTTCATATTCTAATAACTAGCTTTAGTAGTTTTTTCCTATTTCTTAAATAAGTTCTAGAATTAGCTCCTTCTTTTAGGAGATATAATTAACTTTCTATATTTCTCTAAATTGATTTTTATGTACTAATTACTACTTCTTACCTATCGATTTAGAATTCTAAATTTAAATAATCTATTTTAAATTAAATATAAGTTTAAATAGAAAGTTTTATTCTTTACAAATAACTTAAAAGGTTTTACTACTTTCTAACTTTCTATATAAATATTACTGAGATATTATATTAAATAATTAGATTTTAGGAATATAGATTTGTTATATATATTATTTTAATATTTAGGAATAATTTTAAAACGCTAATTTATCTATTTTAACTAATTTTAAAAGTATAACGTATAGATCTATAAAGTTAAGAAGTATTATTAATTATTTTAATTTTATTTAAATTAAACATTTTATGAATCTATCTATTAGTATTATATCTATAGGTATATAGATCATTTCAAAACTCTTTTTTAAATATTCTTAGTATAGTTATATTTATTGAATATCTATATATTAAAACTTAATAAATAGATACTTACTATTTGAAATAATCAGCTTAATAGTTTAATAGTCATTATAATAGATGTTTTTAATATCTCAAAAGTTAAACTTAATATTTCAAAATAGTCTTTTTAATATTATAGCTTTTTTAAGGTATATTTAAAACTAAGAAGTTCTATTTTAATTATTAATATTATAATAATATCTTATTAAATAGTTTTCTATTAGATGAATTTTCTAAATAAAGAGATAATATAATTATAACTTAATTCTTAAGTTTGTTTATGATTTATAAAAGATATCTTTCTAGTAATTAGGAGTATTTGAAGTATCTTATTAATACCCCCTAGATTTCTAAACTATAATACTAGGAATCTTATCTTATAGACGTATTAAATTCTATAGTTAATAATATCTAAGTATACTTAAGAAGGATTTATAAAGTATTTTAAAAGTAGAAAGTATATAAATAAGATATCTAGTTATATTATAACTAATTTATAAAAGATTAAACTTATTCTTATCTAATATATATAAATTTCTTAAAATATAATTTAATTACTATTGATAATAAATAATCCTATTAGAAGTAGTACTATAAATATTAATCTTTATTTAAAATTAAAATATTCTATAACTTTAATAATATATATATTCTAAACTAAGTAAACCTTCTAATATTTTTAATTTCTTACTATATGACCTCTTAAGAAATACTTAATAAAACCTTATTCTTTTAGTTTATAGGTATATTTTATACTTATAATAATTTCAAAAGTATCCATTTTAACTACTTTATAATATAAGAGAAGAATATTATCTATATAGAAAAAGATATAGATATTTAAATTCTTATTCTTAAATAGATAAAGTTCTTCTAAATATAATAAGAAGCCTAATAATCTAAAAGTAGTATAGAAAACTTTATATTAAAAAAAGGTATATCTTAAAACCTATAAAACGCTTATTTAAACTTAGTATATTTTCCTAAAACCTTAAATCTATCTAATAGTTCAACTATTATTAGAAATCTATTAAAATGTTTTATAGTATTTAGAAATGTATTAATAATATTAAATTAGAAACTTCAAAATCAAATTATATTATAATTAATAAAGCTATTTAAAATATATCAGTAACTAGTATTATATTATATATGATTTATAACAGATTGACTAGTTATATATCTCTATTTATATAAGTCCTTACTTTATACTACTTTAAATAACTATTTATATCTATTTTATACATAAAAACCTACTTAAAAAGAAGGGGTTTAATCTTAGTATCCTAATAATCTATTTCTTACTAAATACCTTTCTCCTTTAACTTTATAATTGTAATTCTTACTATTTCAATAAAATACTTTCATCATAACATTAGTAGATTTATATTATCTTTTTAAGTTCTTAGTAATATAATTAGTTAATTAATATGTATTTAAATCTTAGTAGAAGGATCCTTCGTTTTTAATACTACATCTTAAATAATAAGGAATACTATTAAAAAGTTAAGATCATTTTTATTAAGTTTCTATTACTATTTAGGTAAATGAATACTAATAAAACTATCCTATTTATATTCTATTAAATATAAAATACTACTATTATATTCTTTTAAGAATATTATATAGTTATTAATATTAATTTCCAATTAAACTAACTATTATCATCTACTCTTATATTATTAGCCTATTTCCTAAATAGTGAAATTTACTATCCTAATTAGTTAAAATCTAAAGCTATATTTTAATCTTTCCCAAATTAGCTAAATAGGAGTTTTAAAATATTTATTTCTATATTTATTTAAAATAAGTATTCTTTCTTAGTTAGCTAGATTTCTAACTTTAAATATACTATCTAGTTTTCTAGTTATTAGTATATCTCTTAAATCTTAATTATTATTAAGAATTACTTCTTCTAACTAAAAGTAATTGAAATTTTAGATTAATCCTGATAGTTTAAGTATTGATTTAAATATAATTAAACTAGTTTTATTCATCTTTAGGACTAATTCTAAATTTAATTTAATATCTTAAGCTATTCTTAATATTAATAGGATAACTAATAGAAGAAAAGCTTTTTTATTAAGCATTCTGATTACTTTAAAATCTCTAAGTATTTTAAAAATAAGGTTTATTTCTTTTTTAATAAATAATGTAATTAGTAGTTTTATAATTTCTTTTATAAATACTTTATATAAATCTTATCTTAAGTAAAATCTTATCTTATTTAATTTAATATTTTCAGTAATAATAACCTTTTAGAGGGTAGGAATTTAAATCTTATAGAAATTAAAAGTATTTAGAATATAACCTACTAAGTATCTAATATATCCCCTAAATTCAACTTTAAATAACTTCTTTATAATACTTTATTTATAATATTTCTTAAGTAAATATGTTCAATATCTATAAGTATAAATCTAACCCTAGTAAAATTATAAGTCTTAATAAAAGCTTAAAGTATATTCTAGTATTTATTAATAAAGATACTATTTAAACTAGACTTCTTCAACCTTATTTAGTAATCTCTAGTTATTTTAAATATTTAGAAATATATTATATAGTATAGCTATAAGCATTTTGTTTTATATAGAGAATGTTTAGTACTTAGCTAGGACTTATACCCTAACCTACTTTATACTAACTATTATAACTATAGTTACTTTAAGTCTTTAAATATTATATAATAATATTGTATCGACAGCATATAACATAATATTTCCAATTTTAAGTTATCTTACCTAATAATACTATCTGAAGCCTTCCTAACTATTAGCTAATAACTACTAGTTACAGATTTTAATATATATATCTTTTTAGATACCTAATAAGCTACTTCTAATATATATTCGAAGTATTCAGAATTATTACTAAATATCCTATTTTTAGATGCTAGATTCCTTTTTATTCTTTTAATCTTATCTTTTTTAGCTATACTAATAGTCTTATCTATTAGTAATATTTTAAGGCTAAATTTAGCTATAATTACTTTAAGAAAGCTAGGGAGGATAATAAAGTCGCCTTTATATAATACTAGCTTATTTAGACTTTTATAAAAGGAGCTATAATCCTTATAGTTATTAATAGCCTTAATAAGATTAATATTTATATTAAGGTTATAGGGGTTGAGTATAGTGATAAGTAGTGGCTAGGAGTAGTCTATATTCTTATTCTTATTATTATTATTATTAGTAGTAGTATTATTATAGGATAAAGAGAGGGCTAGTCTTAGTCTATTACTCTCTTTTATCTATAAAGCTAGTTATATTAAGGTATACTAGTAGTTCTATTACTAGCTAGTATGAGTTAATATTATAAGTACTACTATAGTAAGTTTAATACTTTGATGCTACTACTATAGAGATTGTTATATAGCTTATACTATTTTCTAAGTTAAGGCTAGGTTAAAACTAAACGTTATACTACTAGGTCCTTTTTATTATATTTGCCTATAGAGATATATATAAGCTATAGTATGTTACTAGGTTTTCTTTTATTATAGAGATTTAATACTAAGTATTATATAAAGCTACCCATTAGATAGAGGGCTGAATATATAATCTACTATAGTATAGCTACTATTTAAATTAACTCTGCTTAGAGTTTAAATAGTAATTTTATAACTTCTTATATTTTTATTCTTTAGATAATTAGTCTTTTTCTAATATACTTATTTATTCTAACTAGTCTTTTAATATAAGAGGGAAATAGCTTGAAATTGATCTCTTATTCTATTATTTGTATTTAATAACTAGTTTCTCTATTAATTACTATTATAGCTCTTTTAACATCTTATCAAATCTTATATATTTAGAGATATTTCTATTATTTTACTTAACTTTTAGATATTCTTAATATTTAAAAAACTAGATTGTAAATTTTATTAGGTAATATAAATATAAAGAAAAAGCCTGAAAATCCATCCTTAAGAATAAGTACTTAAGAGTTACTTATAAAAACTTTAGGAAAGTTAAATAGATTTTAGATAATATAGTAAAATAGGTGAATTAAGTATAATTCTAAAGTTTATCTGGAGATAACTTATTAAGAATAGGTTTTTATATAGTAAATATAATCTAGTTACTTTAGCCTTATAATCTTCACCCCTTGAATATTAAAAGCTGGATACCTAAGAATATTCTATTTATAATATCCTACTTAAAAATACTATATATAAATATTATCTAATTATATTTCTAAGAGAACTATTTTTAAGTAAAATTAAAAGAATAGTATAATTAGAAATTCTATAATAATACTTAAACTACTCAAATAGATTATAAGATAGTTTGAAAGTAACTTAAATTAAAGGAATATAAAATTATAATTTCTAAATAACTATTTTATAATGATAAATTAGTTAATTAAGCTAAATCTAAGAGTATAATTAAAGCCTATATACTAGACTTTTATCTTATTTAAACGTAGAGGTTTCAAAATAATATTAGTATAAAGGTTTTTAATGTAAACTATATTATTTAATATTAAGTTGAATATATTCTTCCTATTCAAACTATTAAAAATATTCCTAATTATCTATCTACTTTATCTAATTATAAAGAAGTTAGCTAAACTATATTAAACTATATCTAGCCTATTACTTAACTTAAAAGATCCCTTCTTAAAGAAATCTATTTAATTAGTAATATAAATTACTTTATAACTATTAAATACTATATTTACTCAAAATAAGTAAACCTTTTAAATAATTAAAAACATCTTAGAGAGGATTTTAATTAACTTTTTAAAAAGGAAAGGATTAACACTAATATATATTAAATTAGAAGGATAATAACTACTACTATCAGACTTACTACTCAAAAAAGTTATTTTAACTTTAATAAAATCTAAAAGTATCTTTTTAATTTTATTAATATATTTCTTAGAAATTAACTATCCCTTCATTACTAGTTTTTAGTAGAAAATACAAAGCTCTAAATTATTCACTCTAGCTATAATACTATTTCAACTAATAACTATTATCTAAATATATGGAAATCTAATATAAAAGTTTATAATAATATACTTAATATACTTATAGTCCTCAGGAGGATATAAGTAGCTTCTAGAATTATATAGATACTTTAGTTTTAATTAAGATATTTTATCTAACTTTTTTATAGAAATAACTAATATAAATAGTATTTTACTATAGCTTTTTATTAAGACTTTATTAGTATAAAAGAAAATATAATAAACTTCTCTATATTTAGCTAAATTATTAATATCTAAGCTTAAAGTTTCTCTCTTAATAATATTCTAATACTAAGTTATAGCTTAATTAGGCGAAATATATTAACTAAATATTTAAAATTACTTCTTAATAATAAGAATTCCCTAGATGTTAGGAATTTGATATATAACTACTTAAAAGTAGATAGTATACTACTTATTATATTATACTAAATTAGAAATATTCAAATTAGCTTTCTTAAGGATTTTCTTATATTCTATTCTAACTTATTATTATATAATTAAATTACTCTAAATATATTACTACTTTAGAACTCTTAGAAAAGCTTAAAAAGAAATATTACTATTATTATTAAGAAGTTCTATTCAAGTAAGTATTAGTAAGCTATTATTACTAGTTATATTAACTTATATTTAAATTATATTATAATACTTTTTTATCTCTTTATAAATAGATTTTTAGACTACTTAAAGTTTAAAATCTACTATATTGTAATTAAAAATACTTTTAGTTAAAAGAGTAAAAGACTTAATATCCTTAAGTATTTACTAAGTAGTATTTTCTTAGATAAGCTATTTATTAAGATTAAATAGATTGATTAGTTTTAAGATATTAAGATCTAACCTTATATTTAGATTAATATACCTATAAATATCTTAGCTAGTTATATAGAATTATAATATAATATATTAATAGTTAAAATGAGAACTATTAGATAACTTTACTATTATATTAAAACTACCAGTAATTAAATATTATATTTTCAAATAATCTATTAAAGAACTAGTATAATAAATTAAAAAGAATTTCCTTTATATTTATTACTTAAGAGTAGTTCAAAAACTAATTACATATTCCTAAACTTATAACTATAATAAATAAATAATATAGTATATAGTCTGAATATAGGTTGTTAAAAGGTATAATCTATTCAAACTAGAATAAGACGCTTAGATATAGATAAATAGAACGGTTAGGCTTTATATAATCCTAGTATAACTACCTAGTAGACTCTATATTATACTTATTCTCACAATAGTAAAGAAGTATTTTAATATAAGGAAAGCTGCTTATTATTCTAATTTCTAGTTAAGAAATATATATTTCTGAATCAGGTAGTTTAGGAGTTTTATAATCGTACTATACTATAGTATAAGAACCTTATAGTAATTTATCAATTCAAGGAAACTATAAATATCTTTTAATAACTTGAAAAGTAGTTAGTTAGTAATAGTTTCTAACTTCTCTAAGTTATAGAAGAAGTTGTTCTAAACTAATATAATAAGGTTAATATACTTAATTATAATAATAGAGAGCTTACATTTCTTAGGATTTAGTTTAAGATTTATATTAGTAAGTTAGTTAACTATATAGTAGACTTTCTCCTTATATTCTTATTATATACTATTGATATAAATAAAGATATTATTAATATATACAATAATAAAGTTATTTGAGAATTACTATTAGGAATTATTAATATACTATTAGAATATAGTAGTAGTATTAATTAGTCTAAAAAGGTATATTATTTAATTAAAGAGATTATAATATATCTAGAAAGCTATCTTCTCTTAGTTTGCCTTATCTATCTTAGTGTTATAGAGTATAGTAATAATATTAAGTTTAGTATATTAATAGGTTATAATAATATTTTAGAATTTCTCTAATATAAGAAAGAAGAAGTAAAAGTCTTTTTTTATAATTAAATTAAAGGTTTTATAATTTATATAGAAATATATCTTTCTATTGACTTTTCTTATAAAGAGAATTAGAATATTAATATAAAAACTACTTATTTTAATATATTTCTCATTAAGTAAGTTCTCTTAAGTTTTCTTAAGTATTAGAAATTCTTTTTATAATATATTATAAAAAGGCTTTTATAAGAAGTTAGGTTTCTATTTTTTATTATAAAAGATTAGTAGAATATAATAACTTATTTCTAATTAGCTGGGGGGTAGTTAGTATATCATATTTAAATAGAAGAAATTTAGGAATCCTTTTAAAATACTTATAAAGATATAATCCCTTAGGTCTACTTTTACTTTTAAAGTTAATATCTTCTGATTATCTATTAGGCTAATAGATATAACTCAGTAGGAACTTAATATCTTATTAGTATATTATATGATATACTAGTAGATAGATATAAATGAATTAATATTAAGTAAGTAAGTTAATTGAATTTCTTAAAGTCTTACTAATTTGTCTTAATATTCTAAGTAGGCTATTATACTATTTTTCCTATAGGCTATTTATTAGGCTTTAGTATAATATACAATATAGTTATTTTCTATTTATAGTTGTTTGAAGTATAAAAGTAACTAGAGACTTTTTATAATATAAATATAAACTTTTTATATATAATTACTAATTTCTAGTATTAAGATAGCTACTTTTTAGGTATTACTAAGTAATAGTTTAATAATATATCTTTTGATCTTTCTCTTTAATTTCTTAATTAATAAGAGGTAAAGCCTTTTTATAAGAGAGGTATTAGTAATAGTATAAGTATCATAATTTATATCAATAAATATATTGATAGAATAATTTCTATTAATTCTAATTTAAATAGTAGCCAATTATTAGTTACTCATTTATTTTATTTCTCATTATATTTCTTATTCTATTACTTCTATTTCTATTAGCTTTAAGGCTTAATTTTCCTTTAGAGTTATCTTTATCTTAAATCTTTATTGTTATTAAATAGGAGAGTATTATTTTTCTAATTGTCTCTAGTATAGTCTATAGTAGCTATAGTGTTTATAACTTTTATTATAGCTTTCTTTTAGTCTTATATTATATAGTTTTTATAAGTATAACTTATTGTATTATAGTTATAATATTAGTAGGTATTTTAGTAGTTTTTAATATACTCCTTAGGGATAAAAGAAGAACTATTAGAGTTTTAGTATTATTACTATTGGTTAACTATTTTGGTTATTTTAATATTACTTTCTATATTATAAGTAGTAGGTTTTTAGTAGGATAGCTAGTAGTAAGTAAGTATTTTCTTTATATACTTAAGTTTCTAAGTTACATCTTAGATCTTTAATAATTAGAATCTATATTTTATAAGAAGGTTAATTATAATAAGTAGTGTTTTAAAATAAAAGAGTAGTATAATTTCTAGTAGGGAAATCTAGACTATATCTAGTTATATATATCTTTTAATATTACTTAGAGTTTCCTTATATTAAAATAGGAAAATAGTTAAGTATTTATTCTCTTTCTATTAGAAGTTTTATAGTCAAGTAATAGTATAAGGCTAATTATTTAAATCTAAGTAAATTGTGTTGAAATAATATATAAGATTATTTAGATTATAAGAGTTCTTTTCTAGTTATATAAAAAGTTTTAACTATCTCCTAGGGGTTAGATATAAATAGAAATAGATCAAATATTAGTATTTCTAATTATTATTAAAGAAATAGTGATTAATTTTAAGTTTAGCGTTTATTTATTAGGTTTATACTTAGTATTTGGTTTATTTACCTAAAGGCGTTAGGGATAGGAGAAGAAGTTTCTTCTAATATTTAGCTATTAATAGAAGTATATTAGTATTATTAACTTTAAGAGCTAGTCTTTTGATAGATATTATTCTAAGAATTATTAGAATATCTTAATCTAAATTAGAGATACTTATTATAATAACTATTTAGGGGTTATTACATATTATAGTATTTCATCTTACTAATTTATATATAAATCGATTAGTTTTCCAACAGAAAGGGCTTAAGATATATTATAACTATTATTAAAATAGTTCACTTATAGGATTACTATTTATAGGGGTATCTTAAGGAATTCTAATACTTTCTATTATTCTTTATATTAATTAGGTAGTTTTTTATTATATAGTATTATATTTTAGGACTTTTATTTGACTAAATTATTTAATTAATTAGTAGGGAGCTATATTCTACTTAGTGTTATCTATATAGTAGACAAAACTAAGGTTTAAATATATAAAGGGTTAAACTTAGGTTTATTTAATTATAAGTAGTATAAAATACTATTTACTTAGAACTAAGGGGTAAAAGAGAAGTCTTTATAAATACCTAGAAAGGTCTATATATATAATACTACTTAGGGTTTACTAGGATCTTATTTAAACGGGAAGGTATATATTAAATACTTAGGTATAGTTCTAGCTAGTTATCTAGGTATAACTTATAATACCTAATAAAACTATATAGTATATCTAATAACTAGCTAGCTATAACTACTAAAATACTAAAAAGAATCTTTAGCTAAAAGAGTATAATTTAAATCTTTTGAGTAATAGTCTATAAAGTAATATAGATTATATTTATATATTTAATCCTTTCCTAATTAAAACCTTTAGCTAAGTTCTTATACTTTTAGAATACTACTAAATCTTTACAATATTAAAAATTATAATAAGTCTTTAGCTTTATATAGAGAATACTTAACCCCTAGCTAAGACTTATATTCCAACATACTTTATGCTAATAGCTATAGCTACAGTTACTTCAAATCTTTAAATACTAGCCTTTCCTACTATTAGTTAATAATAACCTTCATAATAGATTTGAATATATATACCTTCTCAAATAGTACTTAATAGGTTATTTCTAAGATATATTTAAAGTATTTAGAAATATCTTTGAATACTTTACTCTTAAGTATTAGATTTTGTTTTATTATTTTAATTCTATTTTCTTTTAGCTCTACTAATAGCTTTATCTTCTAATAATATATTAAAGCTAAATATAATTATAGTTATTTGAAAGAAGTTAGGGAAAATAGTAAAGTTGTCTTTATATAAAACTAGCCTTTTTAAACTCTTATAAAAATAGTTATAATTCTTATAGTTATTAATAACTTTTATAAAGTTATTCATATTAAACTTATAAGAATTAAGTATAATAGTAAATAGTAGCTAGGAGTAGTTTACTAGTAGTTCTTATTATTATTATTATTATTAGTAGTATTATTATAAAACAATTAGTTAGTTTTAATCCGTCGCTTTTTTTTATATTTATAGCTAGTATTATTGAGATATACTAGTAGTATTATTAATATCTAGCTAGTATAAACTAATATTATAAGTACTATTATAGTAAGTTTAAGATTTTAAAGCTACTATTAGTATATTAAGCTATAGCTCTCTACATAAATTATTATAAAACATATACTAATAAATTTATATATCGAGTTATTATTCTATTACCTATTAGTCCTTATATATATATATAGTTTCTAGATTAAAGCTAAGTTTAAACTAGTAGTTATACTACTAGGTCTTTTTAATTATATTTACCTATAGAAATATATATAGGTTATAATATATAACTAGGTATTGTTTTATTATAAAGATTAATTACTAAGTATTATATAAAACTACCTACTAAGTAGGGGGGCTAAATATATAAAACTCTATTAAAAATTATAATATCCTTAATTTCTTACTCTTAAGAAATTTCTAAAACTTCTTAAAAATACTTTTCTCTACTTTTCTCTTTTTTATAGACCTAGCTAAAAATGATAATATTATAATACTTAAAAGAATTTTTAATTTTAATAATAACATTTAATATCGTACTTAAAGCTAAGGAATTACTTTTTAATACCTTAGACTTTTTTAAAATAGTAATATTGAAAGAAATTTACTATTTAAAGTATTTATTAAATATAGTAATATTATTGCCTAAGAAGTATTACTTTTATATTATATAAGGAAGGTTAAATAATACTTCAGATTAGCATATTAAGGTAAGATATATTCTATATATATAATATTTAATATATATCTTTTTAAGTATTTTGAGTGTTATATATATATTAAAAAGGGCTAATTTATATCATTAGTATTTTTAATATTAGTAGAAAGCGTTACTATGAAGTAATAAGATACTTCTATTAAATATTAGTAATACTACTTTTAAGAAGACTATTGTAAATTTGGTTTTAAATAAGGCTTTTTAGAATTCTTTGTTTTTATAGTATTAGAAGGTAGTATTTAAAAGACTAAAGGTTTTATTAATTTATAGATTTATAAGGCTAAAGGGATTAATTTTAAAATATTAGATAAAGGAATATAAATTATATATTAATATATCTATTTATAACTACTCTTTATATTACTTAGAATAGATTATCTATTAGTAAGTATTAAGTTTAATAAAACTATATAGTAATTTAATAATAATTATAATAAAGCCTAGAGAATATTAATCCTTAAGATATAAAGGTTGTTTGATTATAATATACTTTATAAACTCTATTTTAACTTAAGTATAGACTTATATAATATTATAAAGTTATATTGTTATACTATTATATAAAAAGTAAAGCTAAGGCTATAGGTAAAATTAACTACTAGCTACTTTATCAGATTATTAGTAATTATATTGGTATTTTAAACTTATTATCATTTCTAAAACCTTAAATTATAAGTTTTAACCTTCTATATATCCTTTTGATATTTTTATTCTTAATATTGTAGGCCTAAGCCTTAAGGCGTATATAGAATATTACTATTCGAACTCTATACAACTACTACCCCTTAGTCTAATAAAGGGTTTTTACTTTAAATATAAACTCTTCAAGTTTATTATAATACTATTAAGGTATTATTAAAGTATTTCTTATAATTAGCTT
This sequence comes from Colletotrichum orbiculare MAFF 240422, assembly GCA_000350065.2. Classification (NCBI taxonomy): domain Eukaryota; kingdom Fungi; phylum Ascomycota; class Sordariomycetes; order Glomerellales; family Glomerellaceae; genus Colletotrichum; species Colletotrichum orbiculare. The sequence continues at coordinate 2,615,863 of AMCV02000008.1, forward strand.
CTAATATTAATAAACTTCTTATTTAAATTCAACTTAATAATAAATAATAGACTATATAAAAGAAATAGAAGATAGTAAAAAATAATAGTAGATATTAATACTATAGAACTCTTAATAGGAATTCTAATACTCTAATAGTAGACTAATTTAATAGAAGATAAAAACTAATTCTTCTGAGAAATCCTTATATAATTCTAATAAGACTATAAAATAGTTTTATAAGTAATATAGATATCCTATATAAAGAGGAAACTATTCCTTATTAATACTTTTTTTAATAGTAATACTTTCTACTTTTCTATATAAAAGATAACTATATAGTATAAATTAGAAATTAATTAAACCTTCATTAGAAGACTAGACCTGCTTGATGTAGTAGTTTAACATCTAGCTAGTATTTACCGTTTTATAGTAAGGGTAGTAGGTTTAAATCCTATAGTAAGTAAGGACGACTAGTAGTTATAAACCTTCTAGTTATATAAACTAAATATAGTAATTACTACTAGCTATTAGCTCTTACTAATAGCTATCTATAATTAGTAACTATTAATAGCTAGTAATAAATACTACTAGCTAGCTAGTATTAGTATTATATAATAACTTATTATAATCTTTTAAAGAAGTAACTATAATAGATATGAGTCTATATTTTCCCTTTATAATATATCTTCTATATTTATTAGTAATTATATTAACTAACTATATTTACCACTTAAGGTTTCCTCTATTTAAATAGTTCCTTAGAACTAGTAGTATCTATAGGGTAAATAAGGCAAAAGCTAATAACTAGGTATAACTACTTTTAAAGGGTCCTAGAGAGGTATATAACTTTAAATAGATTAGAGACCTTTAATATAACTACCTTATTAGAAGACTAGAAAATCTGTGATAATTCCTATAGACTAATTTGTTATTTAAAATCTACATATAAATTAGTAACTTTTATATAATATAAAACCTCTATTATAATTAGGATATTAATATATTCCTCTAATATTTTACTAAGTATCATAAGAACCCCTATTATAATACCTAAACTTTTAAGAAGATCTACTACTTATATTAAAAACCTATATAGATATTTACTAAGCTTTTTATTAGATTTAAATTAATTATAAGATAAATAGAAGAGTACTTTTAACTAAGAGATATTTAACTAAACTATTTCTAACTAGCTCTCTCTTATTAAATTCAAGTAGCTACTATTGACTATAATATTAATTAGACGGACTACTATACTATAGTTTATTACTACTATATAATTATAATAAACCTTAAGATTCTTAATATAGATTTATAAGATTATAGTAAACTATAGCTTCTATCCTAATTAGAGCTAATAGTTAATTAGAATGAAATATATAGATAATAAGTATAGGAGTAGTTTAAGTTACTCTAGTATTAGTATAATACTACTATAATACTACCCCTTCTTACTATAAGAAGTTAGATAGATAAATGGCTATAATTAGTAAGTCTTAATTAACCCTTATTATAAATATATAGAAAGCTTATTGAGTAGACTTTTTAATTATCTAAGTATAAATATAGACTAATACTTATATATATTATAATACTAAGGATTATTTCATTACTAAATATAAACTATACCTCACCTACCTACTAGTAACTTCTTATATTAATATTTAGACCTTATAGTTAGATAAAAAGACTATATATAATAAATTAATAAAAATTAGCCGCCTAGAAAAAACTCCCTAGGGGGCAAGTTAATATAACTACTAATAATAATATTATAATAATAGATAAAACTAGAGAGATATAGAAGTAAATAGATAAACTACTTTTCTTAGTTTTTATATTAATAAATAATAAGTCTTTTATTTCTATCTAAATTAATAACAATTATAATTATTATAAAATAGTTAGTAAGGAGTTTATATAATAATAGGATCTTATACTAGTTATATTATTATAATTATACTAATTAGATATTATTCTAAATACTAACTAGGAAACTCATATTACTAGAATAATTAGAATATATATTAATCTAGATAGTTAGATATTTAAAACCTTATTCTATATAAATTTAAAGATAATATATCTAGTTATCCTTAAGAAGTTATAATTATAATATGAAAAGATTATTTTAAATCCTATACAAAATAAGTTAAAAATATACATAACTAACAGCCTAACTAATTAGATTATTAGTAATATATTAAAAGAAAAATATATAGATAGATTTATAAACCCTATTAAGTTACTAGTTATAATATCTTTTAGTTTAAAAGAAGGAAGATATAAATAAATAATAATTGACTTAATATAGACTAATATAGTTCTAATAGCTATATTACTAATTATACTAGAATAACTAATACTTATATTACTAGTTATTTATATCCCTTTTATAGACTTATTTAATAAAAATAAGACTTCTAGCCTCTTATCCTATTAGGGGTCTTTTAACTATTATATTTATTTTAAGAAGAACCTAAATAAAGCTAAACTAGACCTACTGTAAGACCTACTTTATAATATACTAAAGAAACACCTTCTTAAGGTTTAATACTAAATTATAAACCTAATAGATAAGAATTAAATCGAAAATTAACTTATCTATAACTAAGATACCTATCCTCTTTATTAAAAAACCTAGGGGAAAATAATAATTCTATAGAAATTATTAAACTTTTAATATTATTAATATTTATAATTATTACCCCCTATTATTAATTAAAGAGATATTATACCTATTATCTAAAGTAATATAATTTATAAAAGTAGATATCTAAATAGCTTTCTATAAGATTTAAATTATAGAGAGAGATAAATATAAAACTACTTTTTAGATATATTTTAATTTTTTAAGAAGCTTATTACTCTTTTTAAACTAATAAGTATATTTATAATATTTTAATACTATATTAATAGTATATTTTAAGATATTCTTAATAGCTTTTTTATAATATATTTAAATAATATTTCTATTTATAGTTATAAATTAAAAAGTAATTATAAGGATAAAATTAAATAAACCTTGAGGTAGTTATAAGAAACTAATTTATACCTAGATTTAGAGAAGTATAAACTCTCCATAAAATAAACTAAATATCTAAGCTTTATTATTAAAATAGGGAAAGATATCTATTATAATTCTAAAAGAGTTAAAACTATATATAAGTAAGAAGTCTTGAAGAATATCTATGATATTTAGAACTTCTTAAGCTTTATAAATTTCTATTATAATTTAATTAACTATTTCTCTAATTTCATAAAACGTCTTATATAGTTAATATGAAAAGAAATACTATTTTATTAGAATACTATATACTAATAAGTATTTAAAATACTTAAATTTATCTTTATCTTAGAATTAGTTATAATATAATAAGATTTAGAGTAATATATAATAATAGAAGTAAATTACTTAGAAGTAGTATTAAATAATTACTTCTTATAAGAAAATAGGAATAATATACTATAACTAGTTACTTATTATTTAACTAGACCTATCTTAACTTAGTAGAATTATATAATTTATAATAACAAACTACTAATAATTATATTATATTTAAAGGTTTAATTAGTAGAATTATAAAATATAGTAAAACTATTTACTATCCTATCTAACTATAAAGCTTTAGAATACTTTATAAGCTTAAAAGCTATTTTAGAATAATACGTTAAATAAACTAAAGTTTTATTAGAATTCAGTTTTATTTTAAAATATTATTTAAGTTATTTTATAAGATATCTTAATATTCTCTCCTAATAAAGCTAAAGTAATATAATAAAATTAAACCTTTTAATATAAGTTTTTCAACTTCTTTAGATTACTTTTGAAAGTAAAAATAAGTCTTTTCTAATACTTCTAATTTATAATATATAGATAGAAAGAAGTTAGAAAGAAGTTATATAAAAAGAAAATACTTATTAGTATACTAATAGTAACTTACTAAATAGGTATATTATATTCTAGAGTATTATATTATTAATATTATAAAACTAGGTAATTATAATAATACTAATATATAGAGTTTATTTAAAAAACTATTTACTTAGTAGTAAGAATATTCCTACTAGAAGTTTTAATATAGATATAAATAGCTAATTATATAATAAGAAGGAATAATACTCTACTATACTAGAGTTAGATTTGAATCTCTAAATATAAACTACTAATAATTATAATCTTCTAAATAATTCATAACTCCCTAGTTTTAAACTATTTTAATATCAACTCGATATTTATAGTATTCTTATAAGACTAATATTAAAATAATATATTAAAAGATATCAAATATTTTATCTAAGTTTATAATATCTATTAGTATTTATATAAAAGCTATAGGTATTACTAAAACTTACTATAATTCCTATTAATTCCTAATAAGCTTTAATTATAAGTTTCTATTAATTTTATAATAAAGCTACTATTTACTGGAGAAAGAGATTTTAGATTTCTAATAGTAATTATAAATTAGTTATTGAAATATATCTAATTAGAAACTATAATATATATAACTATTAAAACTTATATAGAAAAGTTCTAAAATTTTTAATAGTAGTTCTATAATTTCTCTATATTAATTATTATTAACTATAGTTTAGATTAAATTAATATTTTTTAGATAATACTATACTAATTAATTAGAATATAGTAACTATTATTAATACTATTCTACTTCTAAATAGATAGTAAAATAGAGAAAGTAATACTTGAGATTTAAGTATTCTTATAAATATATATTATCTTTTTATAACTAGACTAATTAACCTATCTTACTATATATCAACTAATATTTAATAATAAGGATTCTTTAATTATTAATATTAATCTAAATGAATTCCTAAATAGGTTTAATATTATATTTATTCTATACTTTCTAATAATAGAATAAACTACTTATTCTAATTTAAAATAAGTCTAAGTATTTCTATCTTATTTTAAGAATAGTATGATTATACCTTAAA
>AMCV02000008.1:2621988-2636646 GCA_000350065.2 Colletotrichum orbiculare MAFF 240422
AAGTACCTACTAAGTATAGTAAAAATAATTATTATAATATTAAGCTATAATAGAAAACTCTAGTAAAAAGATTAAAATATAGTAACTCTTAGAACTATTTTTGTTATTAGTAATAGGAATTATAAGAATAACAATATATTTACTAAATATAATTAAGATATTAACTCAATAGCTAGTAGTATATAACTTAAGACTAATAGTAAAAAAGTAGGAGTTTTATTTATACCTACTCTTTAACTTTAAATATTAATAATAAGATTAACTATAACTTATTATATAAGTCTAGAAGAAACTACTCCTATTACCTTTAGTATAATAATTGAGATAAATTGAAATAATTATATTAAAAGGTTAGTTCTTATTATTATTAGAATTACTCTTTATAATATAATTACTATAAGTATAAATATTAAACTTAGAAGGAGTATAATAGTAGGAGGAATTATTATTAAGAAGTCTATAACTAGTAGTAGTTATAATAGATATAATAATAGAAGGAATAGAAGAAGGAGTAGTATAAATAGAAAAATAGTAAAATAACAATATTATAATAAATATAGAATAAGAAGTTATATAATTCTAAAGAAAGAAAAGTAAATCTATATAAAGAGGAAAGAAAGAGGTATTTTATGGATTAATAATAGGAGGAATATAATATAGAATTACTTAGAATAAATATAATATGAATTTTCTTATTAATAGGGCTATTTAATATTAGTAATAACTAAATTTTCTTATGAATAGAACTTCTTTATATTAATAATACCTAAGGGAGGTATTTTAAATAGATTTTTCTAATTAGTTAGATTAGTTTAGATAAATTGATATTACTAGTATATTATTTAAGCTATTAATATTAGATATTTGTAATGAATAAATAATACGGTATGTAGTCTGAATGTAGGTTGTTAAAAGGTATGATTTATTTAAATTAGAATGAAGCGCTTGAACGCATATAAATAGAGCGGTTAGGCCTTATATAATCGCTATATGACTAACTATCAGACTTTATATTATACCTATTCTCACATACCCCCCTAGTAGTAGAGCTGCTAGAGATAACCTTATGTCTTGTGAAATATTTTAAATAGTATATTATTACAAATAAAAACGGATTAATATTCCTAAAATACGCTTTAGAGTATTTAAATAAAAGAAATCCTTCGTTATGACAAACTTATTATAATCTATCATATATTTAACCGTCTTTTATTTTATTTTTAGTAAGAATAACTAGTTTACCTCTTCTAAAATCGTCATTTATTCGATTTTTCGAGTGCCATAAACAATCATTTTATTATTCTTTTACCCACTAGTTTCTTTCTTCCCTTCGCGTATCAATATTTTTAATAGTTACTTTCTCATACTTATTAGTAGTATGTGTCGATAAAATAGCTTCTATATATTAACTTCTAGCGTAATATTAATTTTTAGTCATCGCTAATATTCTAATTACAGTCTAACTTATAATAAAATATATATAGCTATATAGGCTACAAAATTAGGCTACAGGCTACGCCCTAAAGGCGACATTTTAAAGGCTTAAATACCCTATATATACTATATTTCAATAGTAATAATACAAGCTATTTTACCTCCTCACCTACCCTCTATATAGTATTTAGAAGCCCCTTTAAATAGCCTCCTCAATTTCTTATAATTATAAGCCTAGCTTAAACCCCTCTTTTACCATTTAAATAGTCTATAATAACTTTAATAACCTTCTTTTACCTAAATTTAAATACTTATATATATAAAAACCTTTTTTCAATCCTCCCTTCTAAATATATATATAGTACTACTTATTTTAAAATACCCCTATATATCTCTTCTAATATATATATAATACTACCTATCTTAAGACCCCCCTATATATCTCTTTTAATATCAATACTATTAACTTCTTAAAAATACCCTTATAATACCCTTACTATACTATTAAACTAGCTATTTCTCCTTTTTTTAACTTTACTCTACTTTTTAATCTTCTACTTCTCCTACCTATATATAGATTAACTACTATTCAAAATAGTATTCTTTTAGTTATAATAAATTTAACTTATAGTAGTCAAAAATCTAAATATTACTTTTTGAATATATTAATATTATTTAATATATCTAAAAGAATAGAAAAAGCCTAAAAGCCTATATAATACTCTAATTCAACTAGATTACAAAATAAAATTAATATTTTAATATTATTTAGGCTATATACTTAAGGTAGTTAAAATCTAACTTTAAAAAAAACTAATTCTAATAGCCTAGAAAGAATTAAAAGTCTAATCCTTTATAATAATTTTAATAAATATTTAATACTCTAATACTTAAATATATACCTTCTAAGCTATTATAAAAATAGACTTTACATATTATATAAATTACCTAATAATTAGACTTTAATTCTTACTAAACTTAAATTCCTATTAATATTGAATAATATTTAGAATAATACCCTTATACTACTATTAAGATAGAATATATAAAATATAAGAGTTATAATAAGTAGGAGGTATTTTAAAAAAAAGTAAATCCTATAATCTTATCTAGCTTAATAATTATACTTTATATAATATACTCTTAAATCTTAATCTTAAGAGATAAGAGTAATAATCTCAAGTAGCTATATATCCTTAAAGTAAAATAAGAAGGTAGTAGTACTCTATACAGCGCTAGAGATATTTCTAAAGCTATATTCAGCTTCCCCTACCCCTTTCGACATTCTAATATAAGAAATTGAAAAAGCTACCTAAAAAGGCCTCTAGATACTATATAGAAAGTATATAAAGAAGCAAAATAGCTTATATTATTACTACTAAAATACGGCATATATAGGGTATATAAACCCTTGAAATATTACTTTTAAGATGTAGCCTATAGCTTAGTTTTATAACTTATATAACCACATATATTTTATTACATAGCCCTCTAGGTATTAGATATAGTTAATAACTAGAAGAAGCTATTCCTAGTAATTCTAAATATAGAAAGTATTTAAACAATTTCTAAATATTTAAAATATTCAAATAACTATTTTTTAAATAAAAGTAATAAAGCTTTCAAACTATAAAATAAAAGTAATAAAGCTTTTAAGTCTTTAGAATAAAAATAATAATTCTAAATAGCTTCTACTATCTAAAAATAACTTTCCCCACCCCTTTTAATATTCTAAAAAATAAGAGGATTCTAAATATAGCTCTAGAAATATCTCTAGTATTCTATAAAATACTACTACTTTTTTATTTTACTTTAGAAACACATAGCTACTTAAGATTATTACTCTTATTTCTTAAGATTAAGGCTTAAAAGTATACTATATAAAGTATAACTACTAAACTAGACGAAATTATAGGATTTACCCTTTTTAAAATACTTCTTATTTACTATAATTCTTACGCCTTATATACCCCATCTTAATAATAATATAAAAATATTATTCTAGGTATTATTTAATCCTAATAAGAACTTAAGCCTAATAAAAGCTAAAGCCTAGCTATTAAATAACCTATATAATATATATAGCCTATTTTCATAATAACTTAGAAGGTATATATTTAAATATTAAAGTATTAAATACTTATTAAAGCCGTCACAAAAGGTTAGACCCTTAACTCTTTCCAGGCTGTTAGGATTAACCTCTTTTAAAGTCGGATTTTTACTACTTTAGGCATATAGTCTAAACGACGTTAAAACATCGACTTCACTCTATAACCCAGTTGAACCAAGGCACTATATAGGCTCTTAGGCCTTCGATGTTGAGAATAAAGAGGATGATGTTGACAAACTAGTTAAGCCTCCGAAGAAGTATATTAAAACTACATCTAAGTCTATAAGAAAGTCTACCCGACTTAGAAATTAGGAGGCTTCTTCTGAAATAAATAATTTTAAATATTAACTTAAGAATACTAAGTATTAATTATCTAATTTAAATAAGAAGTCTACTATTACTAGGTATATTCTAATAAAATCTATTCTTTTTAAGAAAAGCAATTTAGATAAAACTATAAAAAAATATAATATTTAAATTTTTAAAATAAGAATTATTAGTAATATTAAACTTATTTAAACTATTCCCCATACTATTTATTATTTAAGCTTCATATTTTCTTATAGAAGTTATCTTTATATTATTAGAATTAGTAGCTAAGATTTACTTTCTAATTATTATTATTAATATAAGACTAACTTGAAGAATTCTTATATTCCTATTTCTAATAAAACTTATAAAATTTTTAAGAAGTTTCTTACTACTATCTAGATTTCTAATAATAATAAAATATATAATTTAATTTCTATTTTAGTTCTAAATCTAATTTTTTATAAATAAAAAATAAGAAAGTCAGTAAAATAAGGAAATTATTTGAATTTAAGTTTTAGTCTAATTAGTAGAAAGATTTTAAATTAGTTTTCTTTAAAAATAGAAATATTTCTAAGTCTACTATTAGAACTCCAATTATTATATAACTTATTATTATATAACTATTTTAAGTATTACTATTTACTTAGCCTTTTACTATTAGTTTTATCTTTAGTATTTTAATTATTTTAATTAACTTTCTTATTAATTAAAAGTCTATACTTAACTAATTACTAGAAGATTTAGAAATTAGAATTTTAGACTTTAGGTAGTTCCTAATAGCTTTAGAAATTAGAGTTTTAATTTTAATATTCTAATAATTAGTTTTAATAAGTTTCTCCTATTTTTTAGATAGATATCTATATTAGTTTCTTTTTTAGAAGATATATTAATTTTCTTTACTTCTTTTAATTAATTCTTATATATTAATTACTATATCTCACCTATTTATTTAGAATACTAAATTTAAATAGTTTATTTTAAATTAGATATAAGTTTAGATAGAAAGCTTTATTTTTTATAAATAGTTTAAAAAATTTTATTATTTTCTAACTTTCTATATAAATATTACTAAGTTATTTTATTACACAATCAGATTTTAAGAATTTAAATTATTTATATATATTATTTAAGTAGTTAGGAATAATTCTAAGAGGTTTATTCTTCTATTTTAATTAATCTTAAGAATATTACTTATAGATTTATAAAATTGAGAAGTATTCTCAATTATTTAAATTTCACTTAAATTAGGTTTTTTATAAGTCTATCTACTAGTATTATATCTATAAGTATATAGACTATTTTAAAATCTTTTTTTAAATATACTTAGTATAACTATATTTATTAAATATCTATATATTAAAACTTAATAAATAGACACTTATTATTTCAAATAACTAATCTAATTATTTAATAATCATTATAATAAATTCTCTAAATATCTCTAAAGTTAAACTTAACATCTTAAAATAGCCTCTTTAGTACTATAACTTCTTTTAAAATATATTTAAAACTAAGAAGTTCTACCTTAATTATTAATATTATAAAAATATTTTATTAAATAGTTTTTTATTAAATTAGTTTTCTAAATAAAAAGATAATATAATTATAACTTAATTTTTAAGTTTCTTTATAGTCTATAAAAGAAGTATTTCTAATAATTAGAAATATCTAAAATATTTCATCAATACCTCCTAAGCTTCTAAATTATAATACTAGGAATTTCATCTTATATAAATATTAAATTATATAATTAATAATATCTTAATATACTTAAAAAATTTTATAAAGTATTTTAAAAGTAGAAAATATATAAATAAGACGTCTAGTTATATTATAATTAATATATAAAAATCTAAATCTACTTTTATCTAATATATATAAATCTCTTAAAGTATAACTTAACTACTATTTATAATAAATAATACTACTAGAAGTAGTATTATAAGTATTAATCTATATTTTAAATTAAAATATACTATAATTTTAGTAATATATAAATTATAAACTAAGTAAATTTTCTAATACTATTAATTTCTTATTCTTTAAACTCCTAAAAAGTATTAAATAAAGCCTTACTCCTTAAGTTTATAAGTATATTTTATACTTATAATGAACTTAAAAATATCTTTATTAGCCACTTTATAATATAAGAATAGAATAGAATCTATATAAAAAAAGATATAAATATTTAAACTCTTATTCTTAAATAGATAAAATTCTTCTAGATATAATAAGAAACCTAATAACTTAAGAATAATATAAAAAGCTTTATATTAAAAAAAAATATATCTTAAAGCTTATAAAAAGCTTATTTAAATTCTATATATTTCCTTATAACTTTAAATCTATCTAATAATTTAACTATTATTAGAAGTCTATTAGAATTTCTTATAATATTTAGAAATATATTAATAATATTAAACTATAAGACTTTAAAGTTAGATTATACTATAATTACTATAACTACTTGAAATATTTAGGTAGCTAGTATTGCTATATATATAGTTTATAATAGATTGACTAATTATATATCTCTATATATATAAATCCTCGCCTTATATTACTCTAAATAACTATCTATATCTATCTTATAAGTAAAAACTTACTTAAAAAGAAGAAGCTTAATTTTAGTATTCTAATAATCTATTTCTTACTAAGTATTTTTCTCTTTTAGCTTTATAATTTTAGTTCTTACTATTTTAATAAAAGATTTTTATAGTAATTCTAATAGGTTAGTAATATCTTTCTAAGCTTTTAGTAGTATAATTAATTAATTAATATATATTTAAATTTTAGTAGAAAGATCTTTCTTTTTTAATACTATATTTTAAATAACGAGGAATACTATTAAAAAATTAAAATTATTTTTATTAAATTCTTATTACTAATTAGGTAAATAAGTACTAGTAAAACTATTCTATTCGTATTCTATTAAGTATAAAATACTATTATTATAATTTTTTAAAAATATTATATAATTATTAATATTAATTTCTAATTAAAATTACTATTATTATCTACTCCTATATTATAAGCCTATTTCCTAAATAATTAAATTTACTATCCTAATTAGTTAAAATCTAGAGCTATATTTTAGTTTTCTCTAAGTTAGCTAAATAGGAGTTTTAAAGTATTTATTTCTATACTTATTTAAAATAAGTATCCCTTTTTAACTAGCTAGATTTCTTATTTAAAGTATACTATCTAGTTCTCTAGTTATTAATATATTTCTTAAATTCTAATTACTACTAAGAATTACTTCTTCTAGCTAAGTTTAATTAGAATCCTAGACTAATCTTAATAATTTAAGTATTAGTTTAAGTATAATTAGACCCCTTTTATTAGTCTTTAAGACTAACTCTAGGTTTAGCTTAATATCTTAAACTATTTCTAGTATTAATAAGACTACTAGTAGAAAAGAAGCTTCTTTATTAAGTATTCTTACTACTCTAAAATCTCTAAATATTTTAAGAATAAAATTTTTATCTTCTTTAATAATTAACTTAACTAGTAGTTTTATAACTTTTTTATAAATATTTTATATAAATCTTATTTTAAATAGAACCTTATTCTATTAAATTTGAAATTTTAAATAATAATAACTTTTTAAAAAGTAAGAATCTAAATCCTATAGAAATTATAAGTATTTAAAATATAGCCTACTAAGTATTTAATATATCCCCTAAATTTAACTTTAAATAACTTTTTCATAACATTTTATTTATAATATTTCTTAAGTAAGTATATTTAATATCTATAAGTATAAATCTATCTCTAGTAAAATTACAAATCTCAATAAAAACTTAAAGTATATTCTAATACCTATTAATAAAAATACTATTTAAATTAAACTTCTTTAACTTTATATAGTAATCTCTAGTTATTTTAAATATTTAGAAATATATTATATAGTATAGCTACTATTTAAATTAACTCTACTTAAAGTTTAAATAGTAGTTCTATTATCTTTTATATTTTTATTCTTTAAGTAATTAGTTTTTTTCTAGTATACTTACTTATTCTAATTAGCTTTTTAATATAAAAAGGAAATAATTCAAAATTAATCCCTTATTCTATTATTTATATTTAGTAGTTAATTTCTCTATTAATTACTGTTATAACTCTTTTAATATCCTATTAAATCTTATATATTAAAAAACTTCTTTATTACTTTTTCTAACTTTTAGATATTTTTAATATTTAAAAGACTAAATTATAGGTTTTATTAAGTAATATAAATATAAAGAGAAAGTTTGAAAATTTATCTTTAATAATAAGTACTTAGGAGTTACCTATAAAAGCCCTAGGAAAGTTAAATAGATTTTAGGTAATATAGTAAAATAGGTAAACTAAGTATAACTCTAAAGTTCGTCTAGAGATAACTTATTAAGAATAAACTTTTATATAATAAGAATAATCTAATTACTTTAGCTTTATAATTTTTACCTCCTAAATATTAAGAATTAAATACTTAAAAATATTCTATCTAAAATATCCTATTTAAAAATACTATATATAAATATTATCTAATTATACTTTTAGAAAAGCTATCTTTAGGCGAAGTCGAGAGAATAATATACTTAGAAATCCCGCGATGATATCTAAACTACTTAAATAGACTATAAAATAGTTTAAAACTAGCTTATATTTAAAAAATATAAAGTTAAACTTTCTAAATAACTATCTCATAATAATAAATCAGTTAATTAGGCTAAATCTAAAAATATAATTAAAATTTATATATTAAATTTTAGTTTTATTAAGAAGTAGAACTTTTAAAATAATATTAGTATAAAAGTTTTTAATATAAGCTATATTATCTAATATTAAGTCTAGTATATTCTTTCTATTTAGACTATTAAAAATATTCCTAATTACTTATTTATTTTATCTAACTATAAAGAAATTAGTTAAATTATATTAAATTATATCTATCCTATCGTTTAACTTAAAAGATTCCTTTTTAAAAAAGTCTATTAAGTTTATAATATAGACTACTCTATAGCTATTAAATATTATACTTACTAAAAATAAGTAGAATTTTTGAACAGTTAAGAAAATCTTAGGGGGGATTTTAATTAACTTTTTAAAAAGGAAAGAATTAATACTAATATATATTAACTTAGAAGAGTAGTAATTACTACTATCCAACTCATACTTAAAAGAGTTATTTTAGTTTGTAAAGTATCTAAAAGTATTTTTTTAACTTTATTAATATATCCCTTAGAATTAAGCTATCCTTTTATTATTAGTTTCTAGTAGAAAATATAGAACTCTAGGTTATTCACCCTATTTATAATACTATTTCAAGTAGTAACTATTATCTAAATATATAGGAATCTAGCGTATAAGCTTATAATAATATACTAAATATATCTATAGTCCTCTAGAAGGTATAAATAGCTCTTAAAATTATATAGGTACTTTAATTTTACCTAAGATATTTTATCTAACTTTCTTATAAGAATAACTAATATAGATAGTATTTTATTATAACTTTTTATTAAGACTTTATTAGTATAAGATAAAATAGAGAAGATTTCTCTATATTTAGCTAGACTATTAATATCTAAGTTTAGAGTTTCTCTCTTAATAATATTCTAATATTAAGTTATAACTTAATTAGGCGAAATATATTAACTAAATACTTAAAACTATTTTTTAATAGTAAGAGTTTTCTAGATTTTAGGAATTTTATATATAACTATTTAAAAGTAGATAGTATATTACTTATTATATTATACTAAACCTAAGATATTCAAATTAGCTTTTTTAAGGATTTTCTTATATTCTACTCTTAGTTATTATAATATAATTAAATTATTCTAAGTATATTATTATTTTAGAACTCTTAAGAAAACTTAAAAAGAGATATTATTATTATTTAGTAATTCTATTTAAATAGGTATCAGAAAGCTATTGTTAACTATAATATTAACTTATATCTAAATTATATTATAGTATTTCTTTATCTCTTTATAATTAGATTCTTAAACTACTTAAAACTTAAGATTTATTACATAGTAGTTAAAAATACTTTTAATTAAAAGAGTAAAAAGTTTAATATTTTTAGACGTCTATTAAGTAGTATTTTCTCAGACAAACTATTTGTTAAAATTAAGTGGATTAATTAGTTTTAATATATTAAGAACTAGTTTAATATCTAGATTAATATACTTCTAAATATCTCAGCTAGTTATATAGAATTATAGCATAATATACTAATAGTTAAAATTAGAACTATTAGACAGCTTTACTATTATATTAAGACTACTAGTAGTTAAGTATATTATTTTCAAGTAATTTATTAAAAAACTAATATAATAGATTGAAAAAGATTTTCTTTATATTTATTACTTAAGAGTAGTTTAGAAGGTAATTAAATATTACTAGGCTTATAATTATAATAAATAAGTAATAAAGTATATAGTCTAAATATAGGTTGTTAAAAAGTATAATCTATTCAAACTAGAATAAAGTACTTAAACGCGTATAAATAGAGCAGTTAGGCCTTATATAATCCCTATATAACTTATTATTAGACTCTATGCCATACTTATTCTTATAATATTAATATAATAATAAGATAGAAAGATAGTAAGAAGGTATATTATAAATCTAAACCTTAAGGCTTATATAAGATATTATTATTAGAACTCTATATAACTATTACTTCTTAATTTAGTAAAGAGTTTTCACCTTAAGTATAAACTCTTCAAGTTTATTATAATACTATTAAAGTACTACTGAAGTATTTCTTATAGCTAGCTTCTAATACCTAACTTTATTAATAACATAAGATGTAAAGTATTTCTAATTCTTATAAAAAGTAAGATTATACTAAATAATCCTTATAATATTATTAATCATAATACTCTCAACCTCTTTTTCAATCAAATCTTCAAATAGTAGTCTAGATATTATAATAGTATTTTTATAGAAGTTAATTACTAATAATATATATAATTATTTCTTAGCAATAGGACATACTATAAAACATAATTCTTAACTAATATCTAGAGGAATTTAGCTACTTTTTAAAGTTATAAGACTTAGAGTTAATTAAATCTAAACTATGTAGAATTAAATTAATATATTACTAATCATTTAAGATGAGAGGGAATTATCATTACTAATAGTAATTGTATCATTATTATTTATAATAATAGTGGTTTATAGTATCTATTAAATATTCTTAAGTTTTATAGAAATAGTTATAGATAAAATTGAAATACTACTATAGAAATATATATCTCTATATATAATATTGAATCTCTTATAGTAATAATATAAAAACTTATAGATTTCTTATAAATACTTTTAAATATTAATGCTTTTAAAATATAGCCTACTGAGATTTCTTAATTACTCTTAAAATATGGTTTTATAGTTATGAATTAAAATTCTTAAGAATTGAAAAGAAGTTTGAGAATATATATTTCATCATATATAATAAAGAAGTAATATAAGCGTTACGAATTATTCTTCTCTTATTATATATATATATAAGGAATTGAAATACAAAAGTCATATTATATAAGATATTAAGAGTATTATATCTTACTAAAGTAATATTAATAATATATTTAGTAAACTTACAGTAGACTTCTTGAATAGTCTTATATATAGTATAAGTCTAAGTAATAATATCTAGAGAGAGAGTTAAATTTTCTATAAGATAGAAGTATATTCTAAGAATTAGTAGAATACGTATAAAACTATTTAACTTTATAATACTATTAATTACTGTATATACTATTTAAAAGAATATATTTCAAATAGTAGTAAGTATTATTTATAATAAATCTTATATATATATAGTAAAAGAATATATAATATTACTTAACCTTACTAATATTATTATATATGTTAATAGAGATAATATAAACTATTAATTTTATTACTTTTACTTTTAATCTTAAGTCTTTAGATTGAAATTCTACATTAATATTAATAGTAGTATAATTAGGAGGACTTCAATATATATTAATCTAATATATTTTAAAGGCTTCTTATATTATCTTTACTAAGATATTTAATACAAATTAAGTAATATTAAGTATTATTATGATATTAATAATATAAAGTATAAGGCGGCTATTAATATAGATAATACTCATAATAATCTTAGAATTAAAATTAATATTACTATAAATAGCACAATAAAAGTATAAAAGAGTTATACTATATATTTAATACTAATAACAGTACATCTTAAGTATTCTAAAGATATAATATTCAATTAAATATTCCGCCTTATTAAAAATATTATACCAATATATAATAACTAGGTATTGAAAATAGTAATAAAGTCTCTATATTTCTATTTCTATAAAATATTTAGAAGTAATTATCTTCTCCTTATTAAAAGTATCTATAGATACTCCTATTTCTAAATAATTAGTATAACTTCCTTATTTTAATAAAACTAATTATAAATATTATTACATATAATATTAAGGCAATTTAAATTTATAAGGCAAAATAAGAAAGAAATATCATAATATTATATAAAATATAATAATACTAAGAAGTATAAGCAAATTAACTATTTTAGATATAATAGTTAGAAAGGTATTACTAAAGTATAATATTACTAATTTATTTTAAATAAATATAAAAGTTATAGAAAAGTTAACTATTTATTTAAATATAGTAAACTAAGAATACTTAATAGTTGAGAAGCTAATTATATTTAAGTTTAATAAGATATCTTAAAGAATAGTATTTAGGTAATAGCCTTTGAGTATAAATATAAATATAGGAATTATAATATTATCCTTCTACTAATTCTACTGCTAGAAGTACTATTTTAAATATAAATATAGAATATTAGTTAATTTTAGAAAAGTCTTATAATTTTATTTTCGACGTCGATAACAAGATCTTTGCCAAAGAATAATATTAAATACTATTTAAAAAGAGTAGTACTCTTATGTCTAAGGTTATATTATATTGAATATGATATAAAAGTATTGTCAGACTTATTATCTTAAGGGGAGTGTTTGAAATTGTTATTAAAGTCATTAATATTTTTATAATTTATAAGAAAGACTTAGTATATTATTATAGAATATACTTTAGAGTTAGTATTTAATTCACACTAATTGAATAAAATAAACTTCTCTTTAAAGATGTATCTTATAGACTAATAACCTATTTAACTATATATATCATACTTCTTATTTGAATAGTTATATATAATTATAAAAGAAAGATAAGCTTTATTTAATGGAGATAAATATAAATATTATTAAATGAGAAGATAAATAGAATATTAAGTATTTTATAATATAATACTCTAGAAGTATCTTTAAGGGGAGTTATATATATACTTAATTTAAAATTGATTATTAACTTATTTCTAGTTATTATCTCTATCATTCTAGATATATTATAACTTTTAAATTAATACAATATTACTTATAACTAATTATAATTAATTATTAAGACTTTAAGAAGTTATTATAAGGCTAAAAAAGACTAATTAGTATATGGATATATTATAATATATATTTATAAATTAGAAGTAAAGTATTGTTTCTTTATAGAGACTTAGTAGGAATACGTTCTAGCCATATATATACGCTTTGATATAAAGGCCTTAAAAGTTTCTTCTTCATTTTGTTTAGAATTCTTAATTATAAGATATCAATATATAATACTTTGCTTATTAGAGAAATATATTTACTATTATTTATTATTTTCAAAATAGTCTTTAATATAATGTGTTATCTATTTAAACTATAAGTTAAAACTAGAATTACTTGAAGATTTGAAATAATACTTAAAAGTTTAATTCTTTAATATAATTAGAAATATACTAGCCTATATATAGTATGAAATATTAAGCTTAAAGTGTTAATTATAAGAGATACAGATCTTTATTTCAAATATATTATATAAGTTTCTATTATATTTCATACTTTTCTTATATAGTTTTATAAGGTTTATAGTATATTTTGCTAAAGTATTATTGAAAGGAATAATAGAAGTAATATATAAGGGGTATTTAAATTGCTTTAAGAACTATAGGTTATTATATTTATAAATTACTTCTTATATATAGGGAGGGTTTATAATAGAAAGACTATATATTAATAAGGCTAAAGAAGGGAATAAGAAATACTAATACTAGGACTATAAGAACTAACTAATTATACTATTCCTATCCTTTTTCTACTACTTATAAGAAAGCTAAAGTAAGTTTAATGTATTAAATCTTAAGTTTAGCCTTATAGAGAGGTAATATAATTCCTTATTCTTTTTTTATAAAATGTTTAAATTATTCTAGAAATATCTTAAAGGTTTATTTAGAGATATTATAATTCATACTAACTTTAATAATCTTTTTAAATATTTAAAATATAAATAAGTCTTATTAAGTAATTGAATATAAAATACTAAAAATTCTTTTACTATTTATATTAATCTTAATATTATAGAAGAGAAGATAGTTTTAGATATATTAAGTAATTCAGATATTTATAAATTACTAAGTTATAAGAAATTAGTCTTTAGAACTACTTTTAGATATTTAAAATAACGTATGGCTATATAGTTTTGAATAGTTATGAAGTATTATTCAATGTATTAAATAAGTTCAAATTGTACAAATATCTTGATTTATGATATTCTATTAGTTAATATCTTAGATCTATCTAAATAGTATTAGATCTCAATATTAATAAATCTTTATAAATATAGGGATACTAATTAATACTACTATAATTATTAAAAAGATATCTAAAATAAATATTTTCCTCAAAGCTAGTAATTTAGTATTAGAATATTAGGCTATA
>AMCV02000008.1:2643862-2674167 GCA_000350065.2 Colletotrichum orbiculare MAFF 240422
ATAGAGATGACTACTGACTTAAATATATTAAAGGATAAAGAGAAGAATATTTAATTAGTCTATATTAATCTTTTATTCTCTTTTATCTATATAGCTAGTATTATAACGGTATACTAGCAGCATTTTTATTAATAACAGTTAACGTCGTAGATACTACTATAGTAAGTTTAGTTCTTCAAAGCTACTACCAATCTATCAAGCTATAACTTACTATAGAAACTATTACATAAACCATATTAGTAAGTTTATATATTGAGTTGATACTCTATTATACTATATTACTTATATATTGCTAAATTAAGACTCAATTTTAACTAGTTCTTTTACTCCTAAGTTCTGTTTATTATATTTACTTATAGAGTTATATACAAGCTATAGTGTATTACTAGGGTGTTTTTCTATTATAGAGACTTCATATTGAGTACTATATAAAATTACTTTTTGAGTAGAAACCTGAATATAATATACTAAATCTTATATATTAAACTTTCTATTGAATAAATAGCCCCATCAATAATCTAACATAGATTCTTAATAACAAAATAAATACTACTATATACTTTAGCCTACATCTACTTCTATAGATAAATATAGTAAAAGTACTTTAATTATATAACTATAGATTTAGAATTTAGCTTCAATTCAGAAGAACATCAATGATATAAGTAATGGAATAATAACTAAATATCCTAATTTATTAGTATAGGCTTTATTAGTTTACTACTAATAAACATTATAATCGATTAATTATATAACTAGTTTATAACTAGTTATCTCTTTTCGTAGTATCTATAATTAAGTTATAGTATACATATATATACTATATACTATAGTAATAAATCTATATAATAATCTTTCTATTCTTATTAACCTCAATAAATAAGTCAACTACTTGATTACTTATTACTATAGTTTTAGTTATTTAAGTATGATACTTAACTTACTACTAGTAATACTCTCTTTTATAGCTAAAACGTATTAAATACCAAAACTATCATAAAACATAACAGTAATATTAAACGTAAGGATAGTACAGAATTACCTCTAATTAAATAAATCCTTTTACCTATACCAAAACCGGCAATGAATACTATACATAATATTACTATACAAAAGTATACTTCTTATTTAAGAATATATCAAATACTTTAGACTCATACTATAATATGGATCTTTCTTTTTCTTTTTCTTTTTTCTTATCTTTTTAAATATTCTTTTTTACTTTTTTCTCATGATCTTTAGTGATTCTTACAACTTGTCTTCTTATTTATATCACTACTGTATTTATTATTATAAACTTTCCTATAGTTTAATTATTAGACCTTTTCACTATACTATATTTAGAACTATATTTACTTATAGTCTAATAGATCTTAAAGATTTCCTTTCACTTATATAATTACCTCAATATTACAATATTAATTATAAATCATTTCTCTTCTATAATACTCAACTTAATAAAATACTTATGAAAAGAATAAGAGCTGATATAAACTACTAATAGAATTATTAGTACTACTAAGTATTTGATTCTTTATTGAAAGATAATAGAAATAATATATTTTATATTAATTCTTATAGTAATATTATAGATTTTAGAAGCTAGTATATTTGATGTGATATACTTTAATTTAGTAGAAGAGAAATGAATAATATTACTATAAACTTAAAAGTATTAATAGTTGTATTAAATTCTTCTAGTTTTATAATAATAATAAATCCTCATTAGGATATTATATTTCTATTATTGGTAAAGGATCTATTGAAAAGGGAATATAGCTTTTTTCTCTGATATTAGTAAATATAAATATTCAACGTTATTCTGAATTATTCATTTATTATATAAAGTATTTATCAAATCTTTTGATATCTTCTCTTATTAGGTGTTTATATTAAGCTTTCATATAAAGATGAAATAATACTTCTAGTTAGTATATAAAAGCTTCATATACTTATTATACTCTTTATTAAATATATACTTACTTCGCTCTACGAAATATATAACTAATGAGTCTAATATCCTTATTTTAATTATCTTAAATAAGACATTATACTCTGTCATTTTTAAAGGTTATCATACTTTCACTTAATAATAAATACTTATTATTTATAAATATTAACTTTAGTCTTACTATAAATCCTACTTATTAGAATCTTTCTCTTTATTATTAAATTTCAATAAGTAGAAACTAAAAGTATTATGAATCTATATATTTATAAGACTAAAATATAAGTTATTTAACTTGAAAGTTATGAAGTATAAATTATATAATAGAGTTTATATTCCTATTTTCTTTATAGTAATTAGAATCTCTTATATACTAATAAATACCTAATTCTTTACAACTATATAATAACGAGTTAATAATAGTAATAATACTTTTTAAATATAGCTATTATGAAGTATTACTAGTTTTACTAATATGAAATAATCTAGCTATATCTCTATTGATATATACACCTAGGTGATACTATAGAAGTAAACTTAAATAGAAATATTAAATTATAGTATTACTTATAATGCTACTATAAAGTAAAAGTTAACTTCTTATATTATTACTAATAATATAAAAACCTTTACCTTTTTCTAATTATTGAAACTTTTGATAACTAATTATAATCTCTTATATCATATATTACTAATACATTTAAATCATTAATAAATCTAAAGCTAGAAGTTATCATTAATCTCTATTTCTGAGTATTCATGTATTTAAAGCAAAGTACTTTTGTACTAGTAAAATTTCTTATTCCTTAATATATAATTCTTTAAAAAGCTTACTTAGTATCAGAGTAAAACTATATTAGTAAAGATCAATAGTTTTAATCAATACTTCTATTTCCCTTATTATAAAGTAAATATTATAGCATATAATACTACAAAGACTAGTATTTATAATAAAGATATTAGTCTTATATAAATATTCTTATTATCTTAATCTTTTTGTAATGTTATTATTCATATTATTTCTTCTAGTATAACCTCTCTTTTGATTCTATTATTATAAAACTCTTAGTAATTATTTTGCTTAACTAGGAATTAATAGTAAAGTTTGATTCTTATTATTTAGAAAATACTAAATTTACTTTCTATTCTCATAATATATATCTTATTATTAATTTTAATAACTTTAATCTAGTATATTATACTACAAATAATACAAATAGAATATATGTATTTATATTTATAATATATTAGAACTGTTAATATTACAAATGGAAAATATATAATAGCTATTACATTTAATATATTACAAATACATGTATTTATATTTATAGTAGATGTATTTGTACTATCGTAATACTCTGACTACTATAAAGTTCAATATTAGAACTAGGAGTATAATTATGTAAAGTAAAAAGTAATTCTATTACTATTTTAACTAGTTATTACTAGACTTATTCTAATATATAAAGAACTTCTATCTCTATTATTCTAATAGAAGTAATCAGAACTTCTATGATATTTCTATATGAAAAGATTGTATACAAGCTCCTCTATAAATGTATACTCATTTTATCTCTTTACCCTTAGTGGTTCTTAAGTAAATAATGTAAATGCATAGAGGTTTATTCTTTTACAGTATGTTAGAAGTAGTAGAAGCTATATACGCTATAGTTATAGCGCCTTATACACTATAGCTATAGTAGCTAATATATTATAAGTATAGTATAATATACATTTTATTTTAGCTTATATACTATAATTATAATACGTTATATATTATAGTTATAGTAGTCCATATACTATATTAAGATATATATATTTTAATTATAAGACCTTATATATTATAGCTATGATAACGTTTATATTATAACTATAACTAGAACTCTAGTAGTATAGTTAGAACTCTAGTAATATAACTAGAACTCTAAAATAAACCTTCTATATAAAAACCTTAAGATCTCTATAAATAATAATTAGAAATAGAAAATTATACTATTAATTAAATTACTATTTCTCCCTCGACTTGATTATTATTATTATAAATATTCTTAGTAAATCTTTATATTAAGAGAACTACTTTTCTTATATTATATTTCTCCTAATTTCACAGTTATCTATAGTAATAGCTTAACTACTGATTTACCTACCTATCTATGTATTCTAATAGTTATAAGCTAGTATTAGTATAATACTATTACTAGGTAAAGTCTATAGTTAAATCTATATATTGGGTAAAAATCCTAGTTATTATTCTAGGTACAAAGCAAAAGTAATTAAATCCTTATTATTCTAATTTCTCTTTTAATATTACTATTATAGTTATTTTTTCTGATAGAGCTTTTATTTATTTTTATTATTGTATAGTTTCTAATTATCACTTTCTTGAATTTAAAACTAGTAATATAGTTTAACTCTTTTTATTTTGAAGATATTGAACATATTTTCTTTCTATATAATATATATCTTACTATCAATTAAAATCAACTCAGAACGTTTAGTCTAGTTTTAATATACTCAATAGATATAAATATCTAATTATAGTAATAACGAATAAATGATTATAATAGAAAAGCTGTTATATATATTTAAAATATCTAAGACATAGTATTATATATAAATAGTATATATTCCCTCTATTACTTTTTAAATAGCTAATATATTACTTACTATATCTAGTTATAGTAATAGTAGTATATTTAAATATACATATACCTTCAAAATAAGTAAAGTGAATAAAGGACTATTAAAACTACTAGTATTACTAATTACTTTCGTTATATTCTAGAATATCTCTACTATTACTATTTCTAATATCTTATGATATATAATTATATAGGGTTTTATAAGGAGGTATAGTACTATAGAACCTTACTAATACTATTATGAGTTTTAATTAGTATAGCCTTTATTTTAATACTTATATTATTAGTTTTAGTTTTAAAGTTTTTAATAGGAAGGTTGTACTTTATATCAGTAGTAACTTTATTAGAGGGCTTTAGTATATATTGATCTAGTATATTCTTCAATATATGCTATATATTCTCCATACAAATGTTCTTAATGAACCTTATAATTATAAATACTATTAATATATTAGTAATATATACTTCAAGTCCCTTATTATTAGAATATTTAATATAAATAAGTTTTTCTATATTAAACCTATAATTATCTTAAAAGCTAAACTTAAATTAATATAATACTTTAATATTCATTTAATATTAGTAGTAGTTCTTTATAATCTTTCTAACTTTACTAGTAGTTATTATTTAATCTATTCTATTAAAAATACTATTCAACTTATAAATACTAAAATAGCTAAGTTTCTTATAGAATTACTAGATTTCTACTGTTATAAGAAAGGTAATAGTTTTATTATAAAAAATCCTTTAGACTAAGAATTCTAATCATTTGTTATATCTCTCTATAAGTAATAATAATCTTTTTTATTTAATCTTATTATTAAGATTATTAATATAAACTTAAGATTAATCTATATTACAAAAACAAAGAAAGAATAAGATCGTTACTAATAAACTATCGAAGATAATATTTCTCAAAAGTAAAAAAATTTAAATAATATATTAATTTATAAGATCTTACTTATTTCTTAATTCTATATTGAATCTGGGATATTTCTATTAAAGGAATATTAAGTTTAATCTTTTAGGAAGCTTATAATTACTATATATATTTTATGAATAGCTTTCTTATTTCAGTATCTAGGAAAACAGTTTTAAATATAGTTTTAGAAAATTTAAAGATTAAAAAGACTTTCAGTCTAATTAGTATTATAAAATAATAATAAGTATAGTTCTAGAAAGTTTCTATAGACTTCTTAAGATTGATTATTTTAATATTTCTATTTATAGTTATGAAATAGATTATTATGAAACCTTCTTCTGAAATCTTACTTACATTATTATTAAATACTTCTATAATTATCTCTATGAATATAATATCATTAAATTAAATAGTAATTTCTACTACTAATTCCATTCTATGAATAAACGCTTTTTCAAATTGTAATACTACTATTTCATATTCCTTAATAGTAAACTTTATTGAATAGTATCTTATTACTATTTTCAAAAATACCTAAGACTTATTATTTATTTATCTCCTTCAAAGTCTCTTATAAAGTAGTTTGAAACTATAAGTATCATAGTATTATTATAGAAGTTAATATAACTACTAGTGGATAAAATATTAGCTATATCTTTAACTATTATATTTATAGTTAATAAGAGCTTAACCATTATTTTTAATATAGTTACTGTTTTATTTAGATTCTTATTATTATTTTCTAAGAATCTCTATAATTTATTCATCTAGCTTATTAATAGCTAGTTTTATCTTACTAATTTTATTATAGAAGATGTTAAGTATATTATATATTAAGCATATAGTTATATGCATGGTTTTATTAACTTTTAGTTATAAATCTTAAAGGCTTAAATAAATTTATCTAAACAAATAAATCTTAATTATTATTATTCTTGCAACTATAATAATATACTTAGGGAGGGGCTAATGACCTACTTTCTACTATAACTATTAGTAGATATATTGCTTCCTAAAGTATAACTTGAGCCTACCTACCCTCCTACTAATTACTATAGCTAGCCCCTAATTAATCTAAGACTAAACGTCTTATAGCTATAGCTAGTATACCTGCTTTATATCAGCCTTTTTAATAATAAATAATTAATAACTCGTTTTATAACAACTTTACGCCTTTATACTTTTACGCCTTTATAACTATATATAATTTAAATATCTCGAGACATTTAATTATTACTAACTATAGGCATTCTATTTCAATATCTATTACCTTAATATTCCTGACTTTAATATCTCCCAGACTAAACCTTATATATCCCTAAGATAAAACCTTATACTACTAATATACAGATTCTCTACTATTAGTATAAGCTAACTTATAATTTCTATATAAGTATAATAAAACTCAGCCTACTCTAATTAATAAAAGTAATTTTAATATATTAAATACAGCTAATATATAAGTAATATATGTATAGATATAGATACTTCTAATATAACTCAATACCTTCTAAAGCCTTAATAATTATATTACTAGAATATTTTAAGATAGTTTATGATTAGTATTATAGTAATATATTGATATTAGAATATTATCTAACTAATATATTGTCTCTAAAGTCTTTAGCTTAGTATAGCAAATTATAGGATAGTAAGACGATTAATTTCTAAATATCTATAAGCTATCTATCAATTATAACTTTTGGAATGACTTGATTAAGGCTTAATTTAATAAATTAATAGCCTTAAATATAGGGGTTATATGTGAGTATTACTCTATTTATAGTATATTTCTCAAATTATAAGTAGTTATATAGATTTTAAGAGCATTTTGGTTTTATCACAAAAATATAGATATAGGAAAGTAATAGATTATAAAATACCTAGCTTTTAGCGTTTTATTGTATTCTATTTTAAGAGGTTTAGAAAGATTCTCAACTTTATAACTTTAATAGTAATTTTCAGCTATATATATTAAGTCTTAACCTTAATAAGGCTCTTTTTATATAGATTATTAATATGAGGTTTTCTATTACTAAAGGGTTAAATATTAGAACTAGGAGTATAATTATTTATAGTAATAAGTCATTTCATTATTATTTTAACTAGTTGTAAGTTGGTATTGATATGAATACTATTATTAGGTAAACCTTATAGTTAAATCTATATATAGGGTAAAAGTAACTGAATAATAATATAATTATAGCTTTTAGTAAACATCTTAAGATATATATTTTTATATTCTTAATAATAATTATAGTAGGTTATCAGAATCTTAAACGTATTTCTAATTATAATAGCTGTCTAAAGAATTTGAAAGTCATTTTAGATTAATATAATTAATATTATGTAGTTTATATATACTTACCTAACTAATATATTATTAAGTATTCTTCTAAGAGAATTATATCTCATATTATAATTCATATACTTAATAATATGAGTCTATATATTATCCTTAAAGATAGTATAATCGTTACTTATATATTGATTAATTCATCAGTATACGGCTCTAAATAATACTTTAATTCTTCCATAAGATTAGTTAGAAATAATATGTTATTTTAAAGATATTTACTAATTTCCCCTAAAGTATATATAGAACTTTAAGGGCTTTTTAAATCCTATTTATTGTTCTTCGTAGTTAGAATTTCCTTTTCTAATAAAGTTTATAATATAAATATAATTATCTTAATATTCAGTTTCGTGAATTATAAACTTAGTCTTAATATACTCCTATAATTAATACATATAATATTTCTTGAGTAAGAATTATTTCTACTATTAAATTATCTAGCATACACAATTATTATTTTATAGTAAATGTAAATCTTCTAATTTTTTAACTATTATTTGATATATCTTGAATCTTTCTTAATCCTTTATTTTAAGTAATAGTAGTTCTTCTATTTATACATAATACTTTTTCTATTTATTAAATTAATATATTTGTATTAAATATATTTACTGATTTCTTCTTTATAGTTTCTTTATTTATAGGTAAATAAACCCTTCTATTTATAAATTAGTTCTTAAGCAACTATAGTATTCCTTTCTTTATAATATTAAGATATACTTTTTGAATCTTAGAAAACATTCTATAGAATATCTTATAAATGTTCAAAATTGAAATCCTATTTCTTTTATACTTATATATAGTATTAAATATATATATTATTGAAACTTATATTATAATTAGAAAGTATACTTAATTCTTCCTACTATTTAAATATAAGCTTTTAGTATATACTCACTAGTAGTCATATCATAGTTTACTAGAATAGCTTTTTATATTTATTAGTATAAGTATTTATATTATAATTATTCTATATTTCTTTAGAATTATCAATGAAATCTAGAGAAAAAGATATAATTCAAAATAATAGGTTAGGAAAGTATTCTTATTAATATAGGTTTATTATATCTTAATTATAGGTATTTCTCTAAGACCTAAAGCTTTAGAGATATATATATTTGTTAAAAAATTATAATCAAATAGAAATCTCTTTCTAATAAAACTCTATTTATATTTCTTCATCTGAATTCTTAAGGATTCCTTAGAGAAATTCTTACTCTAATTATGATACTTAATAATATATAAAAGAAATAATATAGTCTAGTTTATTAAAAGTATAATTAAACTTAAAGTATCTTTTAATGTAACCTATTTGGCTATAGCATTATAAATATATTACTAGTAAGAGATAGGAATGATAAGAGATAATATATAAATACTATAAGTTATTATTACATATAGTTATTATTATATAGAATAGTATTTCTTCTTAGTATCCTATAGAAAGTAGTTTTAAGAATAAAAAGTATTATATTTATTAAGTAAGTAGTAATGTTTAATTTACTTAGATAACATATATTTATCTCTTATACTATTTCTAGTAGTTACAATATTCTTTTGTATCTCTAATCCTCTTCTTAGGTATTAAAATATCTTTCCATTTAACTTTCTATAATATAAAGTAATTATATTTAACTAAGTAGTTATATGTCTAAATATCTATTTAGTATTTCTCATATTATTAATAAGTAATATTAGTTAATTCTTTATATTATCAATAGATAGTTAAACACTATATCAATACCTAGAGATAAACGTGATAAATAATGCTTTTATAATAGCTTTAACTTTAGTACTACTTATTATGATATTATAACTCTATTAGTCTTCTAAATATTCTTATAAATACCTATTATAATTGTTTATAGAATATATAAGAAGAAACATTGAAAGTATTTATAGTTTTTGTATATTAATCGCTTTTCTATATTACTTCTTAAAGTCTCTTTATTAAATAAAATAAAGTTTCGTTTTTAAGATTTCATTCTTTCTTACTATGATATAAATCAAATTAACCTAAGTATTAAAGTTTAAATCCTGAACTCTAGATTGTTTTTAATCTTCAGATTATTATTAGGGGAAGGCTCATTATAATGATAGAATTATTAAGTTGATTTCGTATTATCTTTTTACTTATTAAATATATATAAGGTATGAAGGAATAGTAATAAAAGATAGTAGTTTACTAAAGACTTTTCTTTCTTACTTATATTAATCTTATTATATGTATCTTTATACTTTTATTTCAATGAGGTAGTAGAAACTTAAATTCATAGTTTATTAGATAATAGGTATAAATAGTATTTAGTTAATAAATTATTATAAGTTTATTTCTTTTTCCTATTTCTATTGTATAAGCTTTGAGAAGGTGTATTAATATTTTAGAGTAATATATAATTATAATAACGTTAAGTTATCTATTTTTACTAAATAGGTTTCTAGAGGTTTCCTTAAGAAATATTATAATCTTATCCTTTTAGGTTATTCTTTATTAATCTATAGTTAAATAGTAGTAAGTCATACTAATAGTAGTAAAATACTACTAGTTAGTATTAGTTTATAATTAGTAAATATTATAGTTGATTAATTATATAATCAGCTTATAATTAGTTATTTCTGTTTATAATACTTATAGTTGAGTTATCTTATATATATATATATATATATATATATATATATATATTACTATATAGTANTATATTATATATATATATATATATATATATATATATATATATTATACTATTAGAAGTCTAGCTATTGAGCTATTATACATATTTATTCTAATAATCTACTTTAAGTAAATACAAGCTTAATATTCTTTATTACTCTTATAACTCTATATTCTCTCTATATTATAGAAAGTCAATTACTAGTGTTGAGATTATACTGCTTCAATCATTTATACTCTGAGTTAATCAAACTATAATATTAGAGTGTTTAGTAAATATACTACTTAGTAGTCTAAGCGTTTTAGAACTAAATGCTTTATATAATACAAAATTAACTCCTCTAAAAATAAACTCTTTTTAGATATTCATACTACGAAAATCCATATTTCCTATAGAATTTAAACTTCTTATTATTATTACTATTTATATTAATATTAGTACTATTTTCGAATACTATTCTGAATAATCCACTCTTTGATAATTAAGAATTACTAATTCCTTTTAATTCTCTACTAATTACCTATAGTTAGATTAGTAAGTTCTGAATCTAGTTTTATATTAACTTCGCTCTTTACATTATACTTTTATGTTTACTTGTTAAAAGTATTGATATCTATATTTATACTATTACTTATTTAGGCTATATTAGAAATTATATTTAGTAATCCTGAACTTTTGTTTCTCTATATATCTATATAAACTCTCTCTTAACTATCTTTATAAAACTCTATAAGTTGTTTCTTCTTAATTTATTTCAGCTAATTAATTCATTCCGCTTATTTGTCAATTAATTTAATATTAGATAAATCTATATAAAGAATTAAATTAGTTAAAGTAGTAAGGCTACAACTAAGCTAGTAAAAGAGATAGTTAAGTAATAGAAACTAGACATTTCTTATATTTTAAGTCTGCTAAGACCTTTTATAAATTAGCTTTGAAATCTACTAAAATCTCTTATAAATCAACTCTTAGGTCTATTAAAACCTTCTACAAAATAGCTTTTAGGTCTACCAAAATCCCCCATAAACCAACTTTTAAGTCTATTTAAACCTTTGTAAATTGGAACTTTAAGTTATTTTTAGGTTTTATAAAAACGTATTTCTTATAAGTTTTGAGTCTTAGACTACTATAAATTACAGCTACATTAATTATTGTATTAATTATTAAGTTTACTGATTATTAATCCTTTAATTAATAATAACTTACTAGAATTAGACCCTAAATATCCTGATTCCACTTTGGAATTTAGATTAATTCTTTATCAAATAGCTAGTTTACCTTTTTGAATGATTAGTTAAGAATATAAATAACTGTGAATATATTTCATCTTTAAATAAAGTAGAATCTAGAATTATGGTATTTAGTTTATTTATATAAGGACTTTATTCATTAGTGAAAATGTCTTTGGGGATTTCATTAAACTTATGATTGGAATGAATGTTAATGAATATAATAAGATTCTTAATTATTGTTAGTTTACAACTGTTAAACGTTATAATCAATCGATTGCGTAAATAATATATAATTAGTTGTCTCTATTTGTAATATCTATATCTAAGTTATAAAATATCTATCTATACTATATACTATAGAAATAAATCTATATAATAATCCTTCTATTCTTATTAGCCTAAATAAGTAGGTCGACTACTTAGTTACTTATTACTATAGTTTTAACTACCTTAGTACTATATTTAACCCGACAATTATATATAGTTAGATTATACAAATAATCCTTTAAGAGTTAATAGAAATAATATTAATATATTTTATATGTTTAGCTATTGAAAGGAATCTATAAATTAATTAGTTCTTCTAATAGGTTTCTTACTGATAAAAAGTTCTTTAATATTACTCTTAGTGACTTTAAATCTATAGAACAATATTTAAGTAAAATTAAGAAAGTTATTAATGATTTCTATTATAATCAAGTTCAATTATTTTATTAAGTTATTATCATTTGAGTTCTAAATAGTTTGAATAAAGGTTATAAAGACTTTATTATTTTAATTATATAGAATCTTCAATCTAAGGAGAATTCCAATAAATTAGACTTTCGATTTTCTAGTTTATTACATAAATTCAAAAACAGAGCTTAGATTTCTTTAGTTACTTTTATAATCAAAAAGACTTTTAGAAATATAATTATCAAATAGGTTTCTCTTAAAGTTGTTAAGAAATCTCAGAAGAAATAGAGAAATAAATCTTATAACGATTATAAAAAAGTTAATTATACTAAATAGAATTATGTTAGTTTTTATTTTAAAAGAATTCCTAGTTAGATAAACCCTAAAGTCAATACAAATGTTTTCAAGTTTTCTATAAACAGAATAATAAAAAGGATACAATTAATAATTTAGAATTAATTAATATTATTTTAGCTTAAGAAGACATGGTTCAAGAAATCTATAGTAATATAATTAAAAAAGTATATATAACTCAATCTAAATATGAAAAAGAGAAGAAAAAGAAGATAAAGAAAAAGGTATTAAGTTTGTGAATATAATTTAAACTTAATTCTTTGTAAAAAGATGTATTAGTAGTAAAACTCTAGGTATTGGAATCTCTAAGAAGATCTAGTAAAATAGGAGTTTTATTAAATAAATTAGATTTATTTTACTTTTTATCAATCTTGAAGTTAGTAACTATATAGTTAGAAATTATAACCTTTTAATTAATGGAATTAAGACCTTTTTACTTATTAAATAGAGAAATATCAAAGAGATTACTTGAATTATGGAGTTTTATATATTTAGCCCCCCGCCTAGTAGGTAGCCTTATATAACGCCTAGTAAATAATTTCTATAATAGGAAAATACCTAGTTATATACTATAGCCTATATATGTCTCTATAGGTAAATATAGTTAAAAGGACCTAGTAGTATAACTACTAGTTTAGACCTAGCCCCAACCTAGAAGCTAGTATAAACCTTGTAATAGTTAGTAGTAGCTTTAAAGTATTAAACTTACTATAGTATTACTTATGATATTAACTCATACTAGCTAGGTATAACACTACCGGCGCACCTTGATAATACCAGCCATAGATATAAAAGAGAGCGACGGACTGCTACAGACCAGCTGACCATCTTATAATAATACTACTACTAATAATAATAATAAGAATAAACTACTTCTAGCTACTATCACTATACTCAACCCCTATAACCTTAATATAAATATCAACTTTGTAAAAGTCGTCGACAACTATAAGAACTATAACTATTTTCATAAGGGTTTAAAAAAGCTAGCTTTATATAAAAGCGACTTTACTATCCTCCCTAGCCTTTTTAAAATAATTATAATTATATTTAACCTTAATATATTATTAGAAGATAAAGCTATTAGTAGAGCTAAATAAAATAAAATTAAAATAATAAAGAAGAATCTAGTGCCTAAAAGAAAGGTATTTAAAGATAATTCTAAATAATTTAAATATATCTTAGAAGTAGCCTATTAAGTACTACTTTATTCTAAAAAGGTATAGATATCGAAGTCTATTATAGAGGTCGTCATCAGCTAATAGTGGGGAAGGTATAACCTAAGGTTAAATATATCGCGATTTAAAAACCTGAAGTAATTATAGCTGTAGCTATTAGTATAAGGTAGGTTGGAGCATGGGTCCTAGCCGGGAGCCAAATGTTCTCTATGTGAAGTCAAAGACTTAATTACTTGAATTATAAAGAGTAATTTAAAGATTATTCTAAGTAATACTAAATATCTTTTATATAATACTTATTATAAGTTATAATTAGATATTAATCTATCAAATTAATCTAAGCTTAACTTAATAAGAATACTATTTATTTTCTTTAATAAACTTATATTATATAATATAAAGAAAAACAAACTCTTATTTATAAGAACTAAGGTTTATAATCTCTATAAATTTAGGACATTCATTTAACCTTGGTACTTAGGCTTTTATATTGTTATTACCAATATTAATAATTTAAAACTACAATATAGTAGAATGAGTTATATGAGTAAACTTAGTAAGTTAATTAAGAATGTAATGAATGATATTAGGTATAAGTATTTTGAAGATAATGAATTACCTATTTGTGAAGCCTTTTCTAAAAGTAAGTGTTTTAATAAAACTAATAAGAATTCAACTATTTTTAAAAAGTTTGAATATTTAATTATATTACTTAAGATCTTTATATAAACCTATGTTACTAAAGACTTATAATTACTTTAAATATTTTGTTTTTTGATAGATAAGTATAATATTTTGATCTGGGGAAACTTATTAAGAAACAGAAGCTTTAAAGAAGTTATCTTAGTTTTTAAGACGTTTATTAACATAACTAATAACTATAATGGTAATAGAACAATTAAAGAAATTAATATAGATAATAACTCTAAATTCTCTAATAATAGCATAGAAATCACTAATCTCAATAATAGTATTGTTTATAGTGTAAACATATTTTATTTCATAAGCCTAGTAGTTTAATGAAGAAAACTATAGGAATTATAATCAATAAAACTAGAACCTTTCTCTATATTTCTAGTTTAATTCTATATTTTAAAAGGCCAGCTATATTAGTTTTTATTTATATTCATAATAGAATATCTTATTCTTCTACTAAGTTCAAAACTCTGTATAAATTAAACAGTAGAAAGAAATCTTCTATTAGTAATATAACTATATAGAATAATATCTACTACTATGAAGTTAAAAGTAAATATTCTTAAAGGCTTAATTTAAAAATAAAGCAAATACTATAGTTATCTATAATTATAATATTTCTTTAGCTCAAGACTTTTCAACTTATATTACTATTTAGTTTGGAAATATACATATTCTTCTAAACTAATTTAATTCTTAATAAAAAGAAAAGTTATCTTTTTTTAATAGTATTATGATTATTAAGTCTAGTTATTTTAATAAGAAGAATAAATCTAATTGATTTAATTCTAATTATTCTTTCTAGAGTCTAGTTACTATAAAGTCTAATAGAATTTATAATTCTACTGATATTACTATTTATTCTTTTCTTTCAAATATAATTTATAATAATCACAATAATTTAGACATTCCTCCTAAGGAAAAACTGAATATATTTTTATAACTTATTCTAATAAATTTATCATTAATTGTTGGTTTATCTAGAGGGTAATATATGCCGTATGTAATCTTGCTATATAAATATAAAGTAGTATTCTGGTTATTTATTATTATTCTTCCTATATTATATAGCGTGAAGTATTATATAAGGCTTTAGATCTATAGTATAGCAATTACTTATTAATTACTATATAATTAGTTATAGCTAGCACTAGGTGTCTCGTATCTATCGTTAGTAGGGTATAGAAAGCATACTACTATATATATAATAATACATATAGTTACTATATATCCTATAGTATAATACAATTAATATTAGTAACGTTTTCTTTTTACTATAGATCCTAATACTTCTCTATTTATATAAAGAATAATATCCTTAGCAATCTATACCCTTTTACCTTAATAATATTTAAATACCTATTTATCTATTCTATTTAAATTACCTATCCTTCTATTTGAATAGTTATATAATTCAGATTAATAAATCTCTTGAGGATATAGTTTAGTATACTTTTTATAAAAGTATTAGCAATATTATAATCTCTATTAATCTACTATATTTTATAGAATTTATAATACTTATATAACTACTTTAATACTATAATATTAATTATAAAGTATTTTTCTTTAGTAATACTAAGTTTTATAAATTACTTATAGAGTAAGTATAAGTTAATATATATAATAATTAGAATCTAAGGGAGTTTTTAGTACTAGAAGATCTTCTTAAATAATATAGCTATAATATAAGTAAAATCTATACTAATTACTATAATATAAATCTCCAAAACAAGCATACTCCTAGTAACTTTTTTACTTTTTATAGAAGAATAATATATAAAATTACTATAGAAATCAAACTAGCTATTACTAGTAGTAGTCTTTTAATTTAGAATTATTATAAATCTTAATTAAAATAAGAAGTTAGTATTATTAATAAACAAGCTATTAATAGAAATATAAAAGTATATTTTAGAAAGATTAAGTAGTATAAAGTTAAAGCTATGGTTAGAATACTTAGTTTGCTACTTAAGGTATTTATTAAGTATAGTAGTATTATTACCTAAAGGTTATTATTCTTATACTATATAGGAGAGGTTAAATAATACTTCAGATTAATATATCGAGGCAAGATATATTCTATATATATATTATTTAATATACGCCTTTTTGAATACTTTAGGTATTATATATATATTAATAAAGATAAGCTTTTACCTTTAGTACTTTTAATATAAATAGAAGGTATTACTATTAAGTAATAAGATATTTCTATTGAATACTAGTAGTATTACTTTTAAGAGGACTATTTTAGGTTTAACTTTAAATAGGGCTTTTTAAAACTCTTTATCTTCATAACGTAAGAAAGTAGTATCTAAGAAGTTAAAAGTATTATTAATTTAGATACCTATAAGGCTAAAAGTATTATTTTCAAAATATAAGATAAAAAAGTATAAATTATATATTAAAATCTCTATTTATAACTACTCTTTATAATATTTAGAATAAATAACTTACTAATAAGTATTAACCTTAGTAAGACTATATAGTAATTTGATAATAATTATAATAAAGCCTAAAGAATATTAGTCCTTAAGGTATAAGGATAGTTTAATTATACTATACTTTATAAGCTCTATTTTAGCTTAAGTATAAACTTATGTAATATTATAAAGCTATATTATTATACTAGTATACTAGAAGAAAGCTAGAATTATAGTTAAAATTAACTACTAGCTGCTTTATTAGATTATTAGTAATTATATTAATATTTCAAATTTATTATTATCTCTAAAGCTTTAAATTATAAATCTCAACTTCTTATATATCTTATTAGTATTTTTATTCTGAATTTTATTAATAATATAAGATTTAAAGTACTTATAACTCTTATAGAAGATAGGGTTATACTAGATAATTTCTATAATACTATTAATAATAATATTCTTAACCTCCTTTTTAATTAATTCTTTAAATA
Organism: Colletotrichum orbiculare MAFF 240422; assembly: GCA_000350065.2. NCBI lineage: Eukaryota > Fungi > Ascomycota > Sordariomycetes > Glomerellales > Glomerellaceae > Colletotrichum > Colletotrichum orbiculare. The sequence continues at coordinate 2,661,458 of AMCV02000008.1, forward strand.
ATAGTTTAGGTATTATAATAATACTCTTTTTATAGAGGTTAAATATTAGTATTATATTAGATTATTCCTTAACTATAAAATATATTATAAAATAAGGTTTTTAGTTAAAATCTAGAAAGGTTAAATTACTCTTTATAACATTTAACATTAGTTAGATTTAAAGTACTTAAGGCTAGAATAATAAATTACTAATTATTTAAATAGGGGGGGATTATTATTATTAATAATAGTAGTATTACTATTATTTATAATAATAGTAACTTATAGTATTTACTAAGTATTCTAAAGCTCTACAGAAATAGCTATAGATAAAATTAGGATATTACTATAGAAGTATATATTTTTATATAATATTAAATTTCTTATTATAATATTACTAGTTCTTATAGATCTCCCATAAATACTGTTAAGTATTAGTATTTCAAGAAGTATTAATATTTTAAAAATATAACTTAATAAGATTTCTTAATTATTATTCTTAAAGTATAATTTTATAGCTATAGATTAAAATTCTCAAAAGCTATAGGAGAACTTAAGAATATATATCTTCTTATATATAGTAAGGAAGTAGTATAAGCCTTACTAGCTATTTTTCTCTTACTATATATATACTAAAGATTAGAATAGAAGAATTATAATATATAAAATATCTAAACTATTATATATTATTAAAATAGTATTAATAATATATTTAATATATTTATAGTAGATCTTATTAGTAGTTTTATATATAGTATAAACCTAAGTGATAATATTTTGAAAGAAAGTTAAATATTCTATAAGATAGGAATAAATTCTAAAAATAAGTAGGGTAGGTATAAGGCTATTAGGTTTAGTAGTATTATTAATTACTTTATATACTACTTAAAGAAATACTTCTTAGGTAGTAATAAATACCTTATTATAATAGATCTTATATATATATAGTAGAAGAATATATAATATTACTTAATTTTAGTAATACTATTATATATTTTAATTAGAATAATATAAACTATTAATCCTATTATTTTTATTTCTAATTTAAAGTCTTTAGATTGAAATATTATACTTATATTAGTAGTAATACAGTTAGGAGGATTTCAATATATATCGATTTAGTATACTTTAAGAATTTCTTATATTATTATTATTAAGATATTTAATAAAAATTGAGTAGTATTAAATACTATTATAGTATTAATAATATAGAGTATAAAGTAGCTGTTAATATAGATAATATTAATAATAATCTTAAAGTTGAAATTAATATTGCTATAAATAGTAAAATAAAAATATAAAAAAGATATATCATATATTTAGTATTAGTAATAGTACTTCTTGAATGCTTTAAGGATGTAATATTTAACTAGATATCCTATTTTATTAAGGATATTATAGAGATATATAATAGCTAGGTATTTAAAATAGTAGTAGAATTCCTATATTTCTATTTCTATAAGGTATATAGAGGTAATTATTTTCTTCTTATTAAGAAGTATCTATAAATACCCTTATTTTTAAATAACTAGTATAATCTTCTTATCTTAATAGAGCTAGCTGTAGATATTATTAAATATAATATTATGGCGATTTATATTTATAAAATAGAATAAAAAAGAAGTATTATATAATACTATATAAAATATAATAATACTAAGTAGTATAAATATATTAACTATTCTAAATATAATTATTAGAATAATATTATTAAAATATATTATTACTAGTTTGTTCTATAGAAATATAAGGTTTATAGAAGGATTAATTATCTATATAAATATAGTAAATTAGAAGTATTTAGTAGTTAAGAAGTTAGTTATATTTAAGTTAGGTAAGATATCTTGAAAAATAGTATTTAAATAATAGCCTTTAAGTATAAATATAGATATAAAAGTTATAATACTACCTTTTTAATACTTCTACTACTGAAAATACTCTTTTAAGTAAAAGTATAGAATATTACTTAGTCTTAGAGGATTCTCATGATTTTACTTCTATTAAAAGTAATAAGGTTTTTACTAAAGAATAATATTAAGAATTATTTAGAGGGAATAGTAGTCTTATCTTTAAAGTTGTATTATATTTAGTATTATATAACTATGTTATTAAGCTTGCAATCTCAAGAGGGGTTTTTAAGGTTATTATTTAAACTATTAATATCTTTATAATCTATAGAAAAGACTTAGTATATTATTATAAAGTATATTTTAGAGTTAATATTTAACTTATACTAATTAAATAAAATATACTTCTCTTTAAAAGTATATCTTATAAGTTAATAACCTATTTTACTATATATATAGTAATTATTCTTTAAATAGTTACATATAGCTAGATAGAAAGAATAAATACTATTTAAAATAAATAGTTATAAATTCTATAAAGCTATATCGATAGAATATTAAATATTATATAATATAATACTTTAGGAGTATTCTTAAGAAGAATTATATATATAGTTAACTTAAAGTTAATTATTAACTTACTTCTAGTTGTTATCTCTATTATTCTAAATAAATTACAGCTTTTAGAATAATATAATATTACTTATAGTTAATCTTAACTAATTATAGAAATTCTAAAAGGTTATTATAAAGTTAAAGAAAGCTAATTAGTACTTAGGTATATTATAATATATATTTATAAACTAGAAGTAGAATACTATATCTATATAGAAGTTTAATAAGAAGGTTTTCTAGATATATATAAGTTTAAATATAAAAGCCTTAAGAACTTCCTTTTTATTCTTCTTAGGATTCTTAGTTAGAATACTTTAAAATATAGTATTTTACTAGTTGGAAAGGTATAGCTATTAATATTTATTATTTTCAAAAGACTTTTTAAAATAATAAGTCATCTATCTAAACTATAAGTTAAAACTAGGATTACTTAAGTATTTAAAGTAATATTTAAAAGCCTGATCTTTGAATATAATTAAAAATATACTAGCTTATATATAGTATAAAATACTGAGTTTAAAGTAGTAATTATAAAAGATATAGATCTTTATTTTAAATATATTATGTAAACTTCTATTATACTTTATATTCTTATTATATAGTATTGGTTTATCTGGAGAGTAACGTACGCTATATGTGATCTTGTTGTATGGGTGTAAAGTGGTATTCTGGTTATTCGTTGTTGTTATTATTATATTATGTGGTGTATGCTATGTATGTAGAAATAGGGCCTATATAGCCCGTATAGCCATATAGCTAGTATGGCTATGTGGTATATATAAGCTATACAGGCCGACTATTTACTTAATAACACTATAGCGTAGCAGCTTGTAATAGATAAACTAATACTAGTGACTTTTTGTTTATGCTATAGCGATGTTGTCTAATTATAAAAAGGCCTAAATAGCTAGCTATAAAATACTATCTTTTTAATAGCCTTCTTTACTATTAAACTTATTACTTATCTATTTTTCTATATAATTATAGTAGTTGTATTAATTGCTGGGATTTTTTTATATAAGCGTTAGAAATTGAAGGGGTATAGGGCTTTTTTTAAACTTAAAGCTATATAGCTATATAGCTATAAGGCTATATAGCTATAAGGCTATATAGCTATAAGGGCTAGAAGGCTATATAGTTATATAGTTATAGGGGTATTATTTTGAAAGGGTGGTAATATTATATGTCTTCTAGTAGTCTCTAGAGTTATTATTAGAGGCTATAGGAGAAGGCTCTTACTATAGGCTATATTTTGAGAGGTTAGTATAGCTATAGGGGTATTGCCTTAAGAGGGTAGTAATATTATATACCTTCTAGTAGTCTCCAGAGTTGTTATTAGAAGTTATAGGAGAGGGTTCTTATTATAAGTTATACTTTAAGAGGTTGGTATAGCTATATGCTTTTATAGTTATATATTCTTATGAAGCCTTAGGGGCTATAGGAGAAGGTAGTTATTATATTAAGCTATATAGGGGTTTTGAGAGGTTATATAGGCCTTTAAATATATCTGCTAAATGTGTTTTATTTTAGTTATACTAAAGGCCTAAAACTTAGTATAGCTATATAGAATATTTTATTTCAAATTATATGAAGTATAGTTATTAGTATTTTAATAGTAGTTATTTATAAGGGGTTTAATATATAATTTAAAGTTTCTTAGTGGAAGTCCTAAGGTGGGGAGGGTCTAAGGTATCTATAAGAAGCTAGAGATATTGTAAATTCTAGTAATTAGGGAAAGGTTATGAGGTTTGAAGGGGTTATATTTATTAAATATACTCCTATAGGTTAAAATTAAAGGTAGTTATTAGCCCCTTAATAGTAGCTATTAGAGAGTGCCTTATTTTAAAATTAAACTAAGTGTAGTTATTAGTATTCTAATATTAGCTATTTATAAGGGGTTGGTATGTAGTTTAAAGCTTTAAAGTAAAAGTAGTTATTAATTATAAGTATCTCCTTTCAACTTCTTATTATAAAAATATTACTAGTGTTATATATTTAACTTTAGATTAAATATTATAGAAGAATAAGGTAAAGTCCAACTCTTTTAATATAAAGTTATCAATTTATTTAAAATACTTTTTAAAATTATTTCTAAAACTAATATAATATTTTAGAACTTTTTAAACTTCCTTATAAATCTATAGAATAAACTCTTATTATAAAGATAGTTAGTATAATATTATAAAGATTTAATTACTATTTATATTAATTTTGATATTATATATTATAAAGTAGTTTTTAAAATAGTATATTATAGAAATACTAGCGAGTTACTAAGTTATCAGAAGTTAATCCTTAAAATTACTTTTTAATATTTAAAAGAATTCTAAATTATAAAATCTTATATATATATAGAAAGCTATTTAGTATATTATATAGATAGAGATTTTTATAGAATCTTTATCTATACTATTCTTATAGTTAAAACTAGAGATTTAGTTGAAAAATATTAGATTAAAATATTAGTAAAGCTTTATAGAGAGAGGAATATCTAAAAGTATTATTATTATAAGTATGGAAATACTTAGAGTAAGTATGCTACCTATAGGAATTAATTTAAATATTATTATAAAAGTAGGAATATTAAAAAAAATTCAAAAAGCTATATAGGTCTCTTAAGGGGTTAAAACTAGAGATACTATAAATCTCTAGTATTAAAACTTTAGTAATAACTTGAAGAAAGTTATTATATTTACTAAATATATTCTTATAAATGAAAACTAAAAGTAGTTATTAGTTCTTTAATAGTAATTATTAGAAAGTATTTTATTTTAAAACTAAATTAAATATAGTTATTAGTATTATAATAATAGTTATCTATAAAGAGTTAATATATAATTTAAAAGCTTCTAATAAGATCCTAAAATAGGGAGAATTTCAAGTATCTAAATAATAAATCTTATAATCCTTTATCTTATATAGATTTTAGATATAGGGTTTTTATAATTACTTCTTTTATTATAATAAGCCTTACTAATCTATAGTATAGTAGTATAATAAAGAAGTTAACTATTAATTAGTATTAATTTATCTAAAAGGTAATATATATAATATATAATCTTATTATATAGGTATAAAGTAGCATTCTAGTTATTTATTATTATTCTTCCTATATTATATAATATAAAGTACTATATAAAGCTCTAGATCTATAGTATAGTAATTACTTACTAATTACTATATAATTAGCTATAACTAGCACTAGGTATCTAGTACTTATTACTAGTAGGATGCAGAAGGTATACTGCTATATAGATAGCAACACGTATAGTTACTACATATCCTATAGCATAATACAACTAACATTAATCTTAAGAAGTTTAACAAAATATCTACTATATTTATAGAGATTCCTTTTTTAAATCTATATATTTAATAGAATTATAAATAGTATTTATTATAAGGAAATATACTTTTTATAATTGAAAAGTATTCTTCTTTAGTTTTATAAACTAATTATAATTATGACAATTATAGTAAGAACTTATTTTCTAATATATATAGTTGTTTCCATAATACTAAATATATATTATCAGTTAATACTTTAAATAAACTGATTACTCCGTTAAACGCTTTAAACTCTTAGTTGAATAATAATAAAATCTAAACTATAAATAAAAAGGGTTAGATCTATAGAATCTAAAGAAACCTAAATTAAAATACTATTATTTAATATTTCTGTTATTAAAAAGAGTATTATCAATATATTTAGAAGTAGATAGGTTTATAGAATAATACTTAATAATTACAATTCTAGTAATTCTATATATAAAGTTAAGTAAATTACTTAAAGCTTTAACTAAAACGTTAACATTAATTATTCAGAGGCTTTTAATACTACTTATAAATCTAAAAGTTATAGAGATATACTGATTATATCTACTTATTATAAATAGATTTGAAATTTATTTTACATTACTAATATATACATTTATATAAAAATAGATAAGACGATATATATCAAATTACTTATTAATTTTATATATAATATAAATTCTAAAAACGCAATTTATAGTGTTAACTATAAGAATTTGCGTTTTATTTATTTATTAAATAAAGGTTTTTAGGGGCTAAGATAGAACTCTAGATTGTAGTATTTATATTTTCAATCTTTCTATATGAGATTGATTTAAAAGTATTTCTCTACAATAAAACAATATTTATACTTATCATTACTCTTAATAAAAATAGAATTTATCCGTTTTAGTATACTATATTGATGATATATCATTAGGAGTTAATAAGTCTTCTATTTCAGAATATATCTATTATAGTCTTAAAGATATTAAAGTCTAAGATCTCGGAAAACCTAATACGTTTTTAAGTAATACTTTAATCATTTATTCGAAAACCAAGAATATAGAAATAAATCAATTAAAATATATTCATAAAATTGTTACTAAGTTTAATCCAAAGAGTCTTCATAGTTTCAATATTCTAATAGATAATCAAGCTAAATCCTCTATCAATAAAGATAATACTTTAAAAGAAGAAATATTAAAATCTTAAAAAGAAGTAAGAGCTCTATTATATTTAGCTTTAAAAACTAGGCTACATATTACTCTAGCTATTACTACTTGCTTTCGAGTTTCTTCGGATCCTTCTAAATATTATATTAATATGAATGATAATATTACTCATTTTCTGACGAAATCTCTAGGCTAAGTTAAATTTAATGATATTATTAAGAGGACTCTATAGAATAATTTCAATATTCAACTTTCTTATAAAATAGTCTCAAAAATCTATTTTCCGAGTATTAATCTTTTCTTTTAACCTTTTATCAGTTTTAGGTTCTTCTGATATTTCCTAGTATTTTTACTTTATTTTCAAGTTTTTTCCTTTAAGTTTTTCTCAGGTTTTAGGTTTTTAAGACTGGAATCTTTTTAAGATTTATCTATTTTTTCTATATGGTTTTTAGAGTTTTTACTATTTTTTAAACTATTGAAGATTTATTTGTCTTATATAATTTAAAAGAAAATAAATAGAATTCTAATTATTAAGCTTTTACTCATATTTATCCTAATAACTTATTTTAAGTAAATAAAAGCTTAGGTATTCTCTATTACTCTTAAATCCTTATGTTTTCTATTTATTAGAGAATATTAATTATCAGAGTTCAAATTATACTACTTAAAAAATTTATATTCTAAATTAATTAAACTATAACTATCGGTTGCACCATACCGTAGGACATGCAGTAACTATACGCGTTGCCACATATATAGCAGTATGCCTTCCGCGCCCTACTAGCGACAGGTACTAGGTACCTGGCGCTAGCTATAGCTAATCGCATAATAATTAGTAAGTAATTACCACGCTATAGATCTAGAGCTTTATATAGCGCCTCGCGCCACATAACGTAGGAATAATAATAATAAATAACTAGAACACTACTTTACACCCATACGGCAAGATCACATACAGCATGCGTTACCCTCCGGATAAACCAACAATAACATTAGATTCTTTAATAAGGAGACTATTTAGTAGTCTAAGTATAATAAAGCTAAAAACTCTATATGATATAAGGTTAATATTTCTGAAAATAAACTCGATTTAGATATTGATACTACGAAGTTCCCTACTTCCAATAGAATCCGAACTTCTTATTATTATTACTTTTTATATTAAGATTAATACTATTTTCAAATACTACTCTTATTAACCTATCTTTTCAATAATTAAGAGTAATTGACTATTCATAACTTTTTACTAGTTACCTATAACTAGTTTAACAAGTTCCATAATAGTAAATATATAATAGTAACTTTAAACTATTAAATTTATTATAATAATATCTATTATAATAATATCTTTTATAATAATATCTTTTATAATACTATCTATTATAATAATATCTATTATAATAATATCTATTATAGTAATATCTATTATGGTAATATCTATCATATAAATATCTTCTATAATAATATATATATTAGGAATAATACGCTCGAGAGGCAGAGTTTATACTAGCTAAACCTCAGGCGTTAGTACTATTCCTATAGGTTTCGCCTCATTTAAACCGCTTAAAATAGAGCCTCGCATAACACATATAGCTATATTTAGTTATATATAAGATATATTAGATTTCCCCCCTAATTATATATAATAATTAAGAGTCTTATAATACTAAAAAACTACTAGGCTAAATATATATATTATAATAATTTAATATATCTTAAATATTAAGATATCTACTAAAAATACCCCTTTTTTAATCTTTAAGAGAACTAATTAGTAGTTAACTTAGTATAATACCTTCTAAATAGAAGCTAAAACCTATAACTTATAAGATTATTTTAACTTTAAAATAACTACTTATTAAAACTTCTTTTTAAAACTTCCTTAAGAATTACTCTTAAGTAATTTTTTAAAAACTAAGAAGTACTAATAAGTTGTTAAAATATCTAAATTCAGTATTCTTAAGAATTCTACCCTTATAGGGGTAAATTATAAAGAAGATTAATAACTCCCTATAGATATTACTAAAGAGGTTTATATAAAAAATATTATAAACCTTATAGACAAAAATCTAAAAACCTATATAGCCTTTTATAACTTCTATATTTTAAAAACTTAAGAATACTAATATAAATAGTTAAACTAAATTTATATAATAATTTAAATCCTTAAGTATATAAATAAGATATTCTAATACTAATACTACTATATAGAAGAAAATATAATAATATAAACTACTAACTTCTATAACTACTTTAATATTATAAATAATTTATATTTCTAAAATACTACTTCAATATATTATAAAATATTTTAATCCTCTAGACTTAAATATCTAACTATAAAAATAATAATTAAAATATGGTTTTAAAAGTAGTAAGATACTATATATAAGACTTAAGTAGTTAATTATACTTCTTCTATTATTATAATATTTTAAATTTATAACCTTATAATTTTATTAGCCTTCTTACTAATTAAGTCTTATATATAAAACTATATACTTATAATTTGAAACTACTTAGACTTTATACTTCTAGAAAAAATTATTTTAATTTCTATAGAAATAATTTAATATTTCCCTAAAGCTTTCTTATATAATAAGATTAACTATAATACTTTTAATACTATAATAGAAACTCTAACTACTACTTCAAACTCTTAAAATAATAAAAAATACTTCTAAAATTTGGATAAACTTCTATACTTTCTAAAATATAAACTAAATTATACTTTAGTATACTATTACTATATATACCTTTAGTTAACTTATAAAAGCTAAATATTAAATATCTTAACTGAGGAAAAAATTGAATAATTACTAGCTTTAAATCTAAACTTCTTAAAAAAGGTTCAGACTTTTAAATAATAGTAACTATATAACTAGCTTTCTAGCTAAAATAGTTATAATACTATATAATAAGTATACTATAAAGAGGGACCTTAGTAATACCCTCTCTAAAACTCATTTATCCTTAATTTAAATACTTTAATTTATATTTTTTAAGATATAGAATACTTTATAACTTTTTGAAAACTCTTATAGAAAATTATATTTAATATAATATAAAACCTATACTTATTAAAAGCTATAGAAATACTAAGATCTTTATTATAACTAGTAAAAATAAAAAACTTAAATTATACTTATATAATATTACTTTCTATATTACTCTAGCTATAAACCTCATCTCTTTTTAGTAATTATAAAAACGAGGCTACTAGTAGGATATTAGGCAAAACTACTTATTTTAACTATAGAAGAGTAATTACTCTAAAATCGTAACTATTAATATTTAATATAACTAGTAAGTCTTTAAATACTATATATCTTATAAGAGATTAACTATACTAGTAGTATAGTTAGTATAATATAAGCTTTCTCCTAGATATTACTACTATTAGTAATATATTACAGATACTATTTAAAAACCCCTCAAAAGTAATCAATAGTTCTAGTATTAGTAACTAAGGCATCTTAGTAGAAAGCTTTTTAATTACTTCATCTTAACTATATAAGGTATTTATATTAATAATAATTACTTAAAGTATAATAAGTACTAGTCTATTTAAAAAGTATATAAAACTTATAATATTAGTAAAATAAAATAAAAAATCTACTATATAGAATATAAGAATATTTTATATACTACCTCTAGGGGATATATTACTTTCAACTTCTACCCCCATTACTAAAATCATAATAGCTATATTTTAACTCTAATATTTATAGATAGAACTACTAATTACTCCTAAGACTTCTATCTTATTAACTATACTAGAACTATTATTATAAAAGTATTTAAAAGCTTTATTATACTCCTTAAATACTCGTATAGTATTAATATTAAGGTTTTTAAGTATAATAATAAAGTCCCTAGGTATAAGAATCTTAAATATAATCTAACCTTTTAAAATATATACTTCAAACTATCTATTCTATATACCTAAAGCTAAAATAAAAGTACTAAATATATTAAAGTAATTATTAAGATATATGCAAAAGCTATAAAGTATAAGAGTAAACTACCCTACAAACTTTAGCCTAAAACCTTATAAGTAGTAATATTTCTTTATAACTAAATATTAATATACCTTTTAGGCTAATAAATACTATATTAGAAACTTTATAAAACTATTTAAAGGGATGATACTATAAAACTAGATTTAGCTTATTTCTATACTTATAACTATAAATACTTTATTCTTACTATAGATATAAAACTTAAGCGTAAATATTTAATATACCTTAAGAAATACATTTTCGTTAGCTTTTTAATGAATTATACTTAAACTAATTAATATTAAATATAAAACCTAATTTAAAATAAAATTATAATAACTTATAATATCTTTTTTAATAAAACCCTCTTTTTTAATAGGGATTTAGCCTTTCTACAAGATAACTTCAAATAGTTTAATTCTAATAAAATTACTTACTAGTTATAAGAATAAATAATTATAGTAAAACTACTTAAAATTAACTTAACTACTTACTTAAACTTTAATAAAAACTTAATAAAATAGTTTATACTAAAATAAGAAGTAGTTATAATAATTTGAAGTTTTATATCTATATAGTAGTTATTCTAGAGTTTTATAAAATACTATTTAAAATTATAAAGTTTATACTAATAACCTTTCTAGAGTTACTTACTATATTCCTTTATAATCTTATTTATATAAATAAAACTATAGGGGGGTAAAGAATTTAGGTATTTTTAGAGAAAATTAAATATAAGGGATAGATAAAGTATTACACTAGAGTTACTAAGAGATTTTTATTTAAAACTACTTTTTTAACTAGTATTTTTTAGTTATTTTAAGATATTTTAAAATACTCCTACTTATAGCTATAAAGTAGTATAAATAGTTAACTAGAAGGAGTTTTAAGAATTCAACTTTCTTAAAAACTCTAAGATATAAATATTATAATTTCTAATAATAAACTTTAACTATAAAGCGAATTAGATATTAGAGAATATTTAAAATATAGGAAAATAGAGATTCTTATTCTAAGAGTTTTATAGTAGAGGTTATTATTATTACTTATATCTTACTTAATAATACTTACTTATTTATATATTAAAACTATAGTAGTAATCAAATAGGCTTATCTTGAGAATTATATTGAATTATATTTCTAGAATAAAATTAGTAGGATTTTTATAAGAGATTTAAAAGTTTTAAAATATTACTAGGTTTATACTTATAAGTTTAATAAGTATAAATATTTCTTAAAAATTAAAACTTAACTAATTATCTATAGAAATTAATAGTTATAAGATAATTATAAGACTTATATAACTATTCTAATAAGTATATTATTTTAAATCCTTATAATAATTACTAATTATTTTAATCTTAAATTATTCTAATATAATGTAATTAATATTTTTATATATATATAATACTTAATAAGGCTATTTATATAGAAATACTATTAAATTATTAAGCGCTAAGTAAGATCTACTATTTTAATAAAATACTATATAGCTTATAGAAATCTCCCTTTTTATAATAATACTATTTAGAAGTAAGTTTTAAATACTTTAATTTTAAGCTTATTATAAGAAAGCTATATTACTAATTTAAAAGGTATATTATCTTCTTCTTTCATATTAATAACTATATACTCTTATTCCCCTTAGAAGATATATCTAAAGTATTTATATTATTAGTAAGTTTTTAAAAGAAGTATTATTTTAAAAGAAGTAAAGATTTATAGTAGTTTCTTAATATTAAGGTTATTTAAGATTAAGTAGTATAATAGCTATAGTTCTTATAAGTAGTATATATTAG
>AMCV02000008.1:2684956-2696108 GCA_000350065.2 Colletotrichum orbiculare MAFF 240422
GAAAGTTATTATATTTACTAAATATACTCCTATAAGTAAAAACTAAGTATAATTATTAACTTCCTAATAGTAACTATTAGGGAATACCTTATTTTAAAACTAAATTAAATATAATTATTAGTATTATAATAATAACTATTTATAAAAAGTTAGTATATAATTTAGAAGCTCTTAGTAAAGTCTTAAAATAGGAAAAATCTAAAGTATTTAAATAATAAATCTTATAATTTTTTATTTTATATAGATTTTAGATATAGGGTTTTTATAATTACTTCTTTTATTATAATAAGTCTTACTAATTTATAGTATAGTAGTATAATAGAAAGGTTAATTATTAATTAGTATTAGTTTATCTAGAAAGTAATATATATTATATATAATTTTACTATATAGGTATAAAATAGTATTCTAGTTATTCGTTATTATTATTCCTATATTATATAGTACGAGGTGTTATATAAAGCTCTAGATCTATAGTATAATAATTACTTACTAATTACTATACGATTAGCTATAGCTAGTACTAGGTACCTAGTACCCGTCGCTAGTAGGGTGTGGAGGGTATGCTGCCACGTATGTAGCAACACGTACGGTTACTGTATGCCCTACAGCATGGCGCAACCGACAAATACTATAAACTAATTAATTGCTATTGCTTTAAAAGAACTATTTTGCTCATATTCAAGAAGGAGCCTGTTCAACAGGCCAGGGCCATACTTGCCGTTTAGGTTGCTAATATACTGTACAGGTACTGTTGAAACACACACACACCCCCCCTCCCCGGTAGGTACAGTGAGGGGATATTAAAAACGGTCGATGGCCAAAAAACACGAATTTCACACCAAAAATCGCCAAAAACTCGATTTTTATTTCGCAAATTAAAAAAGAAGCTATAGATCTAAAATTATCAAAATTGATATTTAGATTCTTTATATAAGTTTATTTAATATATATAAAATCTGGAGTTTTTAATTCTATATATAAAGAGATATTTAAAGTTAAAAATCTACTGGTTTTGAAATTTTAGCTTTAGGGCATGTTATAGGGTATTTAGTAGATAAAATCTAGCTTAAAACCTTAAAGGTCAACTTTATGATCTTCTAGTATTATTATATATACTTAGACTTTCGTGAAATTTAGATATATATATATCTTACTATTTATTTAGCTATATTAAAAATCCAGTAGTTTTTAGTCTTATAGTACTTTAAATATCTATATTTTAAAAGATTAAGATTAGTGGATTTTTGGTGAGGATTTCGTCGTCGACCGTTTTTAATGTCCCCCTACTGTAGGCTTCACTGAGGATGGAACAAAAATGCTGTGTGCCTGCGGTGGCGGCTTTCCAGTTCACCAACCACGAGAACATAGGGCAAGGAGAAGGCACCACCGTCCACTCGACTTTCATTGACGGGCACGTGACCGGTCAGAGGAGGTGCACACCTGCCGTTACTTTGAACTCAACAAAGATTGGCCTTAATGAAAGACGCAGCTGCGTGCCTCATTTATACATCTAAACGAGGAATGAGGCCGTCCTATGCAGGAAGCCGGCCTTGCAAGAAATTCGAGGACAACATGTGTCAAGTTTTTATCTACAAGCACGAAGCATGCAACTGCATCTGGGGCGAGATTGCTGTGCCGTGCGGACCGGGCATGGGCTACACGAAATGCAGCCAATTCGGTGACGGCATCGCGAAAGAACCACTCAGACTGCAAATGGCCAATTTACGTCCTTGCCCCCAGCACGGCCTCTACGGATTGTACGACCGCAACCAAACAAGGATGATCAAGAAGATTACTCACGGGATCAAATTCGGAACGGGCCCACACAAACAAGATGCCGGCGTTGAATGTGAATTTGGCTGCTGTGCCATCATGTGACTTTGCAAAAAGGCCACGCCAAAAATCAGGTAGGGAAAGGCGAGGTTTGGCCAAGTGCCGCGTGGGATGACTGACGAATGACTAGCTCGAGCCAAGCAGCGACGAGGCTTCACTCCGGCTGCACAAGCACAAGGGCTGGTTTACTCGTATTGGCAGCGCTAAGAAACAATGAGGACTAACCAGACAGTCCAGCTTGAGGCATGTGTCAAATTAATCATATTGTTATTTTTCAGTCTAAAATCATTCAAGAAGCTATAGGAATGAGTAGGTCTATTTAGACTATGCTAAAATTGTATTTTTAACTACTATGCCGAAATTGTCAGTTCAGCTTCTATAGCCTAATGTAGCCTTACGTTTCGAAATATAATACTTCTGATAGAATTATTCTTATTAAAAGTATTTTTAAAACTATTAATATTATACTAGAATTAAATTAGAATAAATAGCTAGCTTAACTATAGTAATGAATAGTTTTCTATCTACTTTTTAATATATATAACTTTAGTTATATCCAAAAAAGCCTATATAAAATTAATACTAAAATAATACTAAAAGATAGTATTTATATCTAGATAAAAATTATATTTTTCAATAAAAGTATATTGAAAATTAGTATTATTAGGTGTACTATACTATAGAATATATAGTAACTATATATATAGTAGTATGCTTTCTATACTTTACTAGTAATAAGTATTAGGTACTTAGTATTAATAATAATTAAATACCTAGTGACTAGTAAGTAATTATTATCCTATAGATCTAAAGCTTTATATATTACTATATATTATATAATATAGTAATAATAATAATAAATAACTAGCATATTATTTTATATTTATATAGTAAAATTATAAATAGTATATACTACCCCTTAGTCAAAGTAATACTAATTACGAGTTAATGTTTTTATTACTATTATACTATGAATTAATAAAACTTATTATAGTAAAAGAAGTAATTATCAAACCTTATATTCAAAATCTATATAAAGTAAAAGATTACCAAATTTATTACTTAGATATTTAGACGACTCCTTATTTTAGGATTTTACTAAGAGTTCCTAGCCTATACATTAACTTTTTAAAGAAACTATTATTAAGAATCTTTTAATAGGTTTTTATCATAATTCTAAACTAATTTGAAATATTTTATATAGTAATACTAAGATTTAATTGAATAAACCTTTAGTATTTATTAAACCAAAAGTATTTAGTAAATATAATAATTCTTTTAGAGTATTATTAGACTTCTATAATATTAGGGATTATAGTAACTTTAGTTTTATACTTTTAAAATATGTATATAATGTTTTAAAAACATTCCTTTTTTTATTTTATATAGATTTAGTTGAAGATAATAAATTTACTATATCTTATATGACTTTTAACTTTAATAATAATATTTAATACTATCCTTAAAATAGAAGAATTATTTTTAACTATTTTTAATATTAATAAAGTTATTATATCAAAGATAAATATTACATTACATGTAAAACTCCTTTTCCTTACTAATATTAATCTTTTTAGGAATATTTGAGAGATTAACTATAATAACTTATAGACAGATAATATTTCTAGAGTTTTAACTTTCTTAGTTTATTATATAGCTTTCTATTCATATATAGAGATATATAGTGAAGAGTTCTTTTAAATATTTTAGAAAGATTTTAAAAAGTAGTTTAAACCAATATAGTAACTTAGTAATACTATGGTAATCTACTATTTTTATAATTACTTCATTAGTTATAAGGTTTAAACTAATATAAGTCATAGTTATATTTATAAAGTTTTTCATTAATTTACTAAATAAGAGGATCTTAATATTTAGAGTAATAATAATATTAAAAGCCTTCAGAAGTAATTCCTAGTTCTTTAAATAAACCTTCAAGATTGCCTACAACCTTTTAAAGTTATTATATCGATTAAGTAGTACCGTAGAAAGTTTTTTATAAAGCTAAGTTTAAAGTTTAATAAGTAAAGCTTATTAGAAATTTCTTTTAAGTAGTTAAGGAGAAATAGTAGTAATATAGTTGGTTAGTTCTTATATTCTTAGTATTAGTATTATGCTTACTATTCTCCTTATTAATCTGACTAATATGTAGCTTTTATAGTATAAAGCTTCTTTATGTGTAAGAAGTATATTATAAGTATATAGTATATTATATATTTAGCCTCCTACCTAGTAGCAGAGCATTACGATAATACAAATACATCTACTACAAATACAAATAAATATTTGTAATTCATTATATATAATTGCTAATATATATATTTGTATTTGTAATATCTTAAATTCTATTATATCATAAATATAATATATATACTTATATTTATATTATTTATAATATAATATACTAAATTAGGATTATAGAAATTACTAATATAAATATTATTATTAGTAGAACAAATTCCAATTAGTCTAAAATTACTATAGTTGAAGTAATATATTATAATTTAATATAGATATACAATTTCAAAGTATTATTTATAATATATAAATATTTAGAATATAAGAAGCTTTTAATTCTATTAAGAATTAATAAGGAAGATAAAAAAGTTTATTAGAGCTATTAGATATATCTAATTTATAATTCTAGTAAAAATATTTAATTTTAATATATTAATTACTATCAATACCTATTTCTATATTACTTTCTGTTAAAATACTAGGTTATAGGTATATATTTTATAGTAGTATTTAACTTAGTATTGAATATTCAGTAGAATATTCTACTTCATTCTTTTATAGGGTATTTATGAGTAATTAACTTTTTCATATATAATTACGGATATAAGCCTATATTACTTGAATATTCTAATAATTACTAATTAGAATATTCTAGAATTTAATATAGTATTGTAAAAGAAGGCTTTTATGCTTTCTTTTAGTATATATTGAGATTAAGTAATAATAATATTCTTTTACTAAATATAATTACTATTCACTCTTTTATACCATATACTCTTTCCCTAAGAATATCTAGTATATATATTTTTAATATAAAGTATTACTTTACTAGATATAAGCTACCTATCTGCCTACTTTTATTTCAATACTTTCCTCTATATTACTATTATTAGAAATATCTTCTTTAATAGTAAGATCTAATTCCTTATCTGAGATATCTCTATAATCAAATAAGTCTATATATAATTTCAGAGTTGATAATTCAGAATTATTATAAAGCTTATTATTATAATTAAACTAGATTTTTAATAATATAAGTTACTATTAATTTTTATACTTTAAACTAGTTCTTCTTTTAGTAATATAATTACTTATTCAATTAAAATTAGATTCTATAGCTATTAATATAGATAGAATGAATAAGTTTTGTCTAGCTAAAATATATAAATAGGGAATTTAACTTTATTTTCCTTCTACTATTCAGTAAGCTATACCTATTATTATATTTACTTAGGTTATACTAATATTAATAGTTTAAACCTACTTTATCTCTTTATAATAGTATTTTAAAATAATTATTTAACTCATCTCTTTTAAAGAAATTTCATTTTTCTTTTACTTAAAATAAGAAATAGACTACTAATAAAGGCTTTTTTAGGCTTAGGTTAAGGTAATTTAAATTCTTTAGGTTTAGCCTTAGACCTATTAGGATTTATTATAGAATTTACCTTGGATATAGTATTATCTCTAGATCTTCCTTTATTCTTAGGATTAGTACTAAGAATAATACTTTCTAACGGAATATAATCTTTAATAGATTCTAAAAATAATCTTTTTCTAAAAAGTTACTTAAAGATTATTATTAATATATTGTTTTAAAGTATTAATATATAATTAATATATTTACTCTAATACCCTAATTATCTTAATATTTGTTTTATTAACTACTTACTTTATATACTTCTATTTTAAATTACTTCTAATGAGATGTTTTACTAAATTAGGAATAAAACTTTTAAATGTCTTATTCAATAAGATTCAGTCTTACTTAATATTATATTTTTAAATAAATAGATATAATATATCATATACTTTATATATCTCACTATTTCATAATATAATATAGCTAAATGATATAAGTAAACTTACTATTATAGAGTATAATATATATATATGTTATAATATTACATAGTATATATAATCCTTACTCTAATATACCTATTCTTTTTAAGTATTAATATATTTATTAGAGAATAATATATTTATAATATATTAATACTCTATTTAAATAATATTATTTATAATATAATATCGAGTATATGTTACTGTTTTTAATATAACATTCATATTATAAGTTAAATATAGTAGCTTTAAAATATATTTCTAGATTTGTAATATGTAATATATTACAAAAGTTATAAATACAAATATATGTATTTGTATTATATTATAAATACATGTATTAGAAAGAAATACTTAATATATTACAAATATATGTAATATATTTATATTTATAATATATAATATGTAATATAATATATGATATGTAATATAATATATATTTGTAATATAATATGTATTATTTCGAAATGCTCTGCCCAATAAGTAGCGTTATAAAATACTTAGTATAAAATCTCTATAATAGAAAGAAAACCTAGTAATATACTATAGCCTATATATATCTCTATAGGTAGATATAGTAAAAAGAACTTAGTAGTATAATATTTAGGTTAAACCTAGCCCTAACCTAGAAATCAGTATAAACTATATAATAGTCTTAATAACAGCTTTGAAGTATTATACTTACTATAGTAGTACTCACGACGTTGACTCACACTAGTAATAATACTATTAGTACACCTTAATAATTATTAGATTAAGAGAGCTATACCTTATATATATACCTCGTAGGATTATATTAATATACTCCTACTAAATATCTAGTATTTCTATAGCTTCCTAAGCGATTTTAGATTGAATAATAATAATATAATTAGTTTAATAATTAGAAGTCTTATATATATTATGAAAGAACTATTCAAATTAGAAACTTTCTAAAGTTTCAAAGAGAAATATCTGGTTCTTCTAGAAAGATTATTTTAAGTAACTTAAAATAATCAAGTTTTTGAAAATAATTAAATTCAGTCTCTAGATTAATCTTATAATTTCTAAAGTTCCATAAACTTTGAATTTTATAACAAAACTCTTCTAACAAGATTTAATGAAAAATATATAAAGCTTATTATTAAATTAAAGATTCTTAAGACTTCTAATTATTTAATAAGAACCTCATAATTATTATAAGTTTTATTTCAATCTTAGATTATAACTCTTAAATTAAAGAAAATATTAGAGTTGTTCTTATTAGAACAAATATTACTTTATAAACTATAACCTTTAAGTATTACCCCATAATCAAAATAGGCTTCTATAAGAAAAAATAAACTAAATATACCTTTTCAAAAAAGATATCCAATGAAAGAAAACAAATATAAATAGTATGAAACTAGATTAGAAATATAAGTTCTTTAGATTTCCTAAATTATTCTTATAATAGAAAAAGAAGTCTTAATATCTAATTATTTAAATTTAAGAGTTATATAAATTATAATAAGAAAGAGAAGAAAGTAGAAATAATTATAAAATACTAAATTATACTTATAGAATTCATAAAAAGGAAGCTAAATTCCAAAAGTAATATAGAAATTTCAATTTCTCAATAGAAACAAGCTATTTATAAATATTCTTATATTAAGATTCAAAATATTTACAAATTTATTATTTAATTTACCAAGTATATTGTAGGTTTTCATAAATACTTAAATTGAGTTGTAAATCTTTTTTCATTAATTCATAATTTCTAAAAGAACTTGAAATAATAATTTGAGAGTTATTAGAATTACATATTAAACTTATCTCTTCATTCTAAACTAAGAGATGACTTTAATAAAATACAAACTAATAAGAGGGATATTTAGTTTTATAGATATTTAGATCAATAATAAAGAACTAGTAAAGAGATTTCTTCTTCCTATAAAAAGTTAAATCTAAAGTTAAATTTAGAAGGAGACAAATATTCCTAATTAATATAATACTAGTAAGTATTATAAGTAAAGCTTAATTAAAAGTGATGGATAAAAATCTACTAGAAGTTCTAATTAGAAGATTTACTAAACAAATTAAATTTCTCTTTTTAAAGTATTTTTATATTAATAAAGAGATTTAATATTATATCTAAACGTCTAACTAAATAATTGATAATATTAGAAATAGAAGGATAAAGTCTAATAAAGACTTTATGAAATATATAAAGACGATTATAAACTTAATTTTAATTTCTTAACTATATAGATAGTTTTAAGGTATAATAAGTATAATTCTAATAGTTTTAAATAAACGTTATATTTTTATACCTTTGATAACTCCAGATTTAAAACTAATAATATAAGTACTTAATAATATAAGGTAGCTTTAAATCTTTACTAAACTTACTATAAATAATGATTTCTAAGCTAGAAGTTAGAAAAGCCCTATTCAAAAATATAATATAATGATTATTATTATTTAAAACCCTTAAGGCTTTTCAAACTATAATTTCTATAATATAATACTATATGTTATCTTTATAAGTAGTTCAGTTTTATTTAAAAAGATTTATAAGAGAAATCTATAATGAGATTAAAACTTAGGAAAATAATTATATAAAGAGAATATATAAGATCTATTTCTATATTCTTAAGATTATAAATAGATAATATATACTTAAATATAACTCTTTAAAAGAAAATACTTTTATGATCTTATCAATTATTAAACCTCTTTTTTAAAATAAACTTCCTAAGTTTTAGTAGTAATGTAAATATACTATTTCTATATAAAGATATTATATAAATGAATCTTAAGAGCTTTAATATATAAGATTAGAATATCTAGATTTTAAAGTAATAAACTACCTATTAATATCTATTAGAAGAATAAAATTAAAATCCTAATCTTATATAGTCTTAATTATAAATTATAATATATATATATAAGAAAGAAGATATATAGGGCAATATATAGAGTTCTGAAAAAGAAACTAGTATAATATACTAATTTAATAGAGAAAACTACTATTAAGCATTATAATTTTCATAAGAATCATAAGGATTATATATTAGGAGTGATCTTTATAAATTAAGCGATTAGTTTAGTATAGGATGTCTATTTTGATTTAAGAAAGATAGAAGAAGTTCTTAAAGTTATTATAGAGTTTCTTAACTTTTTAAAAATAATATAGAAGACTATAGTTAGAAAGGCTAAGGTAAATAATAAGATCTGGAAGTATAAAGTAGTTTAAATAGAAATTTATAAGAGACGTATTGAGTTCAAACTTTTATTCTAAAATAATTAAATATAAAATAGAAGAGTAAAAAGAATAGTAGTAATAATTGAGGAGTATATAAGGTTTATAATTACTAGGATATCTTTATTCTATAATCTATAGTTTAAGGCTTTTAGGATAACTATAGCTCTATATTTATAATTATAATCTTTTAGCTTTATAAAGCTAGAAGATACTATAAAAATAGTTCTATTAATATTTCTAGAACAATAAGAATACTTATATATTAACTCTAGACTTTTCTTATCTATAAATATATAAATATAGGGTTTATATAATAACTTATAAAACTTAAGTAACATAGAACTAATATTAAACGTTTATACTAAAAACCCTACTAGGATTCTTAATAGAATATACTTCAAGTCACTCTTTTAGAATTGAGAATTTGTTTTAAAAAGAGGTTTTTATAACTTAAGATATGATTTTTAATAAGACAGGATTCTTTAATAATAATCTCAAAGAGTTTATATATAAGATATTATGGATATACCTAAAGGGGATTTAAAGAAAAGTTACTAAACCTATAGAATACTTAAATAATATAATTATAAGATAGAATACTAGTAAAAGAATAGATAGAATTACTAGAAAGTTTGCAACTAAACTAAATACTAAATAAATAAATATATAAATTCTAATGAAAGATTTACTTATTTGAAAATAAGATTAAAATCTTAACTTATTCTTTTTGTCTCCTTAGAACTTATAAGTTTTATAATAGTTTTTGAAGAACTATTAAAGAAGAAGTATAACGAAAAAGAGTAGTTATGAACTTGACTTATAATAGGATTTATTTTATAAATATCTTTTAAATCAACTTACTTAATACAATACGAAATATATAGAAATTTGAAAGCTTATATAAGACTAACTATGTCTTTAAGTAGGAATTTAAAGCTTAATTACCTTGAGAGTTTTATTAAGATGGATAATTTAAAATAAGTAATAATAGGACTATTTATATATAAAATAAGTAAAAAGAGATATAAGTAGTGTTCTGATTATTTAGTTAGTTGCTTACTATCTTTAAATAATTTGAAAGATTTAAAACAAAACTAAGAGGAATTTGATATATTTTGAGAAGATCTTAATTACTAAAATATAACATAAAATCTTTAATCCTTAAAGGTATATATTAGTAAGGATTACTTTCCCTCTTAGATATTATTAATAGTTTATTAGTTAAGAAGAGTATTTAAACTTTCTTAAAAATATAAGCCCTTAGAATATTTACTTATTAACTTAGAAATTCTAGGAAAACTAAGAAAGTATACCTAAGAAGCTATTCAATATTATAATTATAAATTAAAGTTAATAAGTTAATTATGGGAAGTTAAATAGTCTTTAGATATTACTGGGGGCTATATTTATAAACTCAATAAATATAACTAATTATTAAAATCAAAGGTTCGCCTAATTATAAGAAGAAACTAGTAATTTAAAATAAGTATAATATTTATATAGTAATACTTATAAGAATATTATTTAGAGTACTTATAACAATTACTATATATTTCAACCTCATGCTCTTATAATATAATATAGTAAATATTTTTATTTGTATTAAGATCAATAAAGAGATCTATATATGAATACTTTTGAAATATTAAATATTAGGTAGGATTTTGAAGCTCCTAAAATACTTCATAGCTTTTAATAATTCTTTATATTATAGTGGTAATATCTTAAGAAGAACCTCAGGGATTCGGAGTTCTCTTATATTTCTAGAGAAACCTATTATTAATATAAAGGCTAAGTCTTTTTCTTCTTTAATATAAATTATCATATTTTAGCTTATTTAAGAATATATAAAAGTCTTATAAGAGAAATTATATAAGACTTCTAGTTATAGTACTATTTTAGAAGAGAGGAAGACTTATATTAATTTCTTAGTATTAAGGTTCTATATAATTAAGAGATTTAAAAGCCATAATTCTTTTAATTTATATATATAGAAAGGGTTAATAACTT
>AMCV02000008.1:2700001-2713889 GCA_000350065.2 Colletotrichum orbiculare MAFF 240422
ATAGCTTATTCTATCATACTATAGCTTTAAGTTATTAATATTAGTAATATTAGTATAAAGGACTATTTACTTTAATTAAATAGGAATTTTAAACTTATAGAAATTATTAACCTTAGTTCTTATAAGTAAGATTTTATCCTATTTAATATTATATAATATAAATTTATTAAAGAAGATAGATAATATTCCTATTAAGTTAAATTTAGACAAACTTAATAGGTTAATACCTAGTTATAATCTATAATAAATATTATATATAAGATATTTAATATTATTTAAAATAATTTCCAAATTACTTTTTATAGTTAAAATAATCTCTTTAGTATTTCCCTATTTAATAAATAAAAGAGTCTTAGTTTTATTAACTAAAAGATTGTAGTTTTTAACTATATAAATAGTAGTTTTAGTATTAATAAAAAATAAAATAGTTCAATCTATTTAATAGAACTCCTAACCTACTAAATCTTCTTAGAAATTAAAATATTTAGAGTCCTTTTAGTAAACATCTTTTCAAGAGAAAGTTAAGTTAGAGTTATATTTTTAAACTTAATATTTTCCTCTTTATCTTCTTCTTCTTTTTTAATTTCTTTAATATTAGAATTAAGTTTTATAAGATCTTTAGTTATATTACTAGAAATCTCTTTAACTATTCCTTCTTAAGTTAAAATAATATTAACTAACTCTAAATTCTTATCTTTTTTATCCTTTTTCTTTTTAGAAAACTTAGGAGGATTCTTATTAATTTTAGATTTTATTTAAATAGGAGTTTTTTTAGAATAAAGATTAAAATAGATTTCCTTAGTATAATTAGTCTTTTTATAATAGTTATAAAAAATACCTTTCTATTTCTTCTAAGGTTTCTTAATAACCTTAAGAGAAAACTACTTAATAACCTTATTCTTAAAATTCCTCTTAATCATAAAATTAACTAAAGAAATCTAAGTTTTCCTTTTAAACTTATCTAATAGATTAGAGAATAAGGAGTCTAACTTATAAGAATCCTTATTAAATCTAAGATTCTAAATAACTAAAATAATAAAACTTTTATAATTTATATCTAAACTATTTAGAATATAAATAATAATAACTTAATTAGGTAATTTAACTTCATTATAAGAGAAATTATTAATAAGTTCTTTTATCTTATTTAAATATTCTTCTATAGACTTAAAGTTACTAAGAATAATATTAAAGAGTTCCTTATAAATAAGAAACATATTAGAAAAACTAGTTAATTTATAGAATCTTTTTAAAAAACTAAATATATTAAAAGTATTAGTATTATTCTTAATAACTCTTAAAAGACTATCTTTATAATTTAACTATATATAATTAAAAATCTTATTATATTTATTAGAATTATTTCTAGAAATAAGTTTAGTTAAATCTATAAAAATATTTTTACTAGTAAGTAAAACTTTTATATAGATAGACTAAATACTATAATTCTAAATCTTTTTTAACTTAGGGATAAAGTATAATTTAGAATTACTTATATTCTTAAATAATAATTTAAGAAAGTAGAGTAGTTATTTAATAAAGAATTAATTAAAATCCTAAAGTAGAATTAAAATACTTAAGGTCTAACTCTAGTAAACTATTATTAATTAAAAAATCAATAATAGTATAACTTAAAAATTGAATAATATATCAATACTTCTATAACCTATAGTAGTCTAAAGTTTAAATCTCATAAGAAATACTTTTTTATAAAAATTAGAAATAACTTAGAGTTCTAATTTATAAAACTTTTAATAGACTTAAGATTCTAATTTATAAAAATCTTAGTAGACCTAAGAACTAGTTTATAGAAGGTCTTAATAGACCTAAATTATAAGAAGTTTTTAGCCTCTACTACTTAACTGTCTCTTTTACTAACCTAGTAGTAAGCCTACTACCCTAACTAATATAATCTCCTTATAGATTCATCTAATATTAAACTAATTAATTAATAAGAATAATTAATTAATTAGTTAAAATAAGTATAAAAAGAATAAACTATAAAGCCTTATAGAAGTAGTTAAAAGAGGTCTTATATAGATAGATAAATATAAGGAGACTTAAAATTAGTTAGTATAGTCTCTAGTATAACCTAAATAGGTATTAATAAAGATATAGATATTAATATCAATAATAAGTATAGATAGGGATATAATATAAAAAGAAAAGTTAATATAAAGCTAGACTTATAATTTATTAAACTAGTAATAAGTAACTAGTAAAAAGTCAAAAAGAATTAATAACTCTTAATTATTAAAGAATAAGTTATTTAGAATAATATCTAAAAATAGTACTAATATTAATATAAATAATAATAATAATAGGAAGTTCTAGTTCTATAAGAAGTAGGAAACTTCGCAGTATTAATATCTAAATAGAGTTTATTTTCAGAAAGGTTAACCTTACGTTATATAGAGCTTTCAGCTCTATTACGCTCGGGCCACCAGGTAGTCTGTTTACTAGATATTCTAATATTATAGTGTAATTAATTTAGAGTATAAATAATTAAAGTAGTATAATCTTAACTCTAATAATTGATTTTCTATAATAAATAGAAAACATAGGGTTATAAGAGTAATAGTAAATACTCAAGCCCTTAAATACCTAAAACGGGTTATTAGGATTAATAGAGTAAAAGCTAAATAGCTAGAACTCTAACAATTATAATAAGACTTAATATAATATATATAATTCATTCGTTAGCTTATTTGAACTAAAACTTTAATTCTTAATATTAAGAAGTAGTGAATGAAATATTTAACTATATGTATAAGACTTAATATCTATATTTTAAATACAATATAGAACCTAAAGAATTAGAAGATATCTTAGTAGTTTCTTTAGATATAAGCTTTAGAAATAATATCTAAAATTGAAAGAACTTTTACAACTTTATAATAATACTATTGAGAGGAAGTATTATTTAGAGAGCTATTAAGTAATTTATAGTTATAATATTAACTATAGAAGTTGAGCAATTTTCCTTCTTTTTAATAATAAAAGAAGTATTATCTATAAGTTACTTATTAGTTTTATTAGAATTCTAGCTATTAATAAGAAGTTTAAAATAGATAGAGTTTCCTATAAATAATCATTAATTAATAATAATAATTAAAGTTTAATATAATAACTTCAAGAAAGTAGGTCTAGTTTTTAAAAAGCTTATGAAACTTTAAATCTATCTAAAATATATGGATATTTATAATTCTTAGTTTTATTGAGAGATTTCTAAAAAGATATAATTAATTACTTATATTTCTATAGTATAATTAATAATAGATAATCTAATTGAAATTCTATTAATATGACTATTCAAGAAGTTCTCAAAATAATTAGATTTAAATTGAAAGTAAGACTTCTTTAAAAGAAATTATAGAAGTAACTTTAGGAACCCTAAAGAAGTATAACTTCAGTTTTCTTAAGAAGGATTAATATAAGATGAAAATAAATATTATATTATATATAACTAATATTAAATCTAAGAGTATAAGAAAGTAAAATATTCTTTAAAATAAGATTAAAAGGTATATGTAAAAAGAATATGTACAAAAATAAGACTTAGAAATTAAAACCAATCTTTTAAAGTTAAAGTGTAAAATAACAACTTAAATTATTTTATTATTATTCTAAAGAATTATTATAACAAGTAACCTATCTATAAATATCAAGACAAAACTTAAACAAAATATGAGAAGTATAATTATTTAAATAAAATAAGAAGTAGAAATTAGAAAAGTAATATAAATTAGTAATTAGACTTTTACCTAGAGTGAGAAAGGCAGTATTCCTTATACTACTTAGAAAGAAGTTATCTAAAGAAATTATAGAAATAATAAGAATTATAAGAATTATAAGAAATATAAATAGAATATAGAAAATAAGTATAAGAGTAAAGTGATTTATACTATAATTAGTATAAATAATAGCAATAGTATTATAAAGTTCTTAGTACTAAGTAGAAAGTATCTAGAAATATATAGATTAGTAAAACTATTTAGAAACTTAAATAGGAAATACTCATTATGAGGTTCAATACTCTTATTATTATAAATAGTAAGGAATTTAGTATAGAAATAAATAACTATCTCTAAATGTAACTTATGAATATTATTAATTAAATAATACTAATAGTAATAATAGGGATTTTAATAATAAATTCTGAAAATAATATAATTCTTAATGAGAGAAGATAAGTAATTAAAATAGGAAGTATAAAACTCTTCTTTATTCTTTTTACTTATATATCAATATTTATAAGGAGATAAAATTAGAGTTATCTTAATGGTCTTAAGAATAGGAATCTTAATAATTTTAGCTATAAGAAAACCTTAAGTAATAATAGATTTCTTCTACTTCTTAGAAGTAAGAATAAATAACTTAGAAGTAGGTATAATAAGTTTCATAGTTCCCTTAGAATAATAAGAAGTCTCCTCCTTAAAGTTATGATTATGAATTATATGTTTATTATCTTAATTAGTAACTTTACTATTAATCTCTATATAACTAATTATTATATTAATTAAGAGATGTATTAAAGGTTTCTAATCTACTTTAAGTTATATGCCTCTTGGAAACTCTTTCAAAGAAGCTATACTTAATAGTTAGCTCTTACCTTATAAATCCTGTAGATACTATTAGTATTAAGAACTAATTGAATAGAGAAAGGTTTAAATATTAATAATATAGTTAGTTTATATAATAAATAATAAATAGGGAAAGTATAAGCCTATTTATTATAATTATTCTATTCAGAATTATAGTAAAGTAATACTAATACTAGCCAGCTAGTAGTAGTTATTACTAGCTATTAATAGTTACTAACTATTAATAGCTAATTATAGAAGCTAGGAGCTAGTAGTAGTTACTATTGAGTTTATATAATTAGAAGGGATATAGCTACTAGTCGTATTTATTTAGCGTAAGGTTTAAACCTACTACTCTTACTATAATACTAAGGGCCAGCTAAATTTTAAACTACTATATCAAGTAGGTAATTATTATATTAATAATACATAAAATAGTATTTTTAATCATTTCTTATACAAATTTAGAATTATGAGGAAATATATTTGAGGTAGTAGAGGTTCTTTAACAGAAGCTTTATAAGTAAGAAAAATTATGTTAAAATCTTTATATAAATTAGTAATATAATAGTAAAAAGAATTTATTTTAAAACTTAGATATTAGTTTATAAAAGTTTATAATGAAAGAAAAAGAAGAAGTAAATTGTATAACTATATAATAAGACTAATAATCTATATTCAAATTTGACAGTTTTTAATTAACAAGATTCAATTACTTTTACTCCATATTTAAAATAGTATCTAAACCTTTCACACTATATATCGATTTAACTTTATACTTCATCTAATAATAGTATTTATATTCATATTAACTGATAACTGATTAAAATAGTAATATAATTACCTATTATTATAAATAATTTTACTTCTAATTCTAATATTAAATCTTATAATAATAGAAAACTTCAGAATAATAATCTATATAAAAAGAGTTTTATTAAGACTAAGGTTTAATATATATAGCTAAAAGTAATCCTTAAAATTATGGGATTGAGAATCTTTTTGAATCTCTTTAAAGTAGGATAGAATAGAATACCCATAAGACCTAGGTATTTTATGATCTATTACTTTTTTATATCTTTTATAATAGAATTGAAATCTCCTTAAAATCTATAGGATATTAGTATTATATATAATTAGGAGGTAACATATAATGTATATTATGTATAACTAAATATAGCTATATATACTGCATAAGACTTTATTTCAAATAGTTTAAGTAGAATAAAGCCTATTGAAATAATACTAACACCTTAAATTTAATTAATATAAATTCTAACTCTTAAGTATTTTCTTCCTAATATATACCCCTAGTTTTAAAAGCTTTACTTATAGGCTAGTCTATTTAAATAATATGAATTAAACTTTCTATTTATATCTTATAAGAAGCTCTTTCTATTACCTTATTATTCTTATCAAATTTCTATTCTTATAATAAGAAGAATAATACTATTTATAGACTATTTAGATATTTCTTATTAATTAGAAAGTATTTCTAATATTCCTAAGTCTTTTAGTTAACCTTATTATTACTATAATTTAGGATTTATAAATTCTAATTAGTAGTTAAAAACCTTATTAGAACTCCCTAATATTTAAAGTTATTTTTAGAATTCCTTCTCTTATTATAATTTGAAGTAATTTGACTAATCTGGTATTTTTATCTAAATAATAAAAATGCTAAATTAGTAGTTTTAGAAAAGCTTCTTTAAGTTATTAACTATAAAGTCTCCCAAAAGTATATATCTAATCTTAAAATACCTTAATAAAGCTTCTTATTATAATAAGTAATTATAAATATCTATATATTATAACTTTATATATAATTATACTATTTTAATAATTATAAGGCACATTATTTACTAACTATTATATTAAGTTTAAATCGTAAAATAAGGTTTATATATCTTATCTTTATTAAACATGTTTATTATAAAGTCTTTTTAGATTATAATAATAAGGTAGTTAGTCAATATTACTTTTGAATAATTTAAGATAGTATTAAAAGTTTTATTTTAGTTGTTAAAATAATAATAGTATTGTATTTATTAATCTATTATACTATTAGGCTTCTAAAGAGATATATAACAGATATTAAAGAGATTTCTTAATTATTATTATTATTTGTAAAATTAGTATTTATAGTAACTATAAGGTTACTAAATAAATTGTTTATCTTATAGTTAAATTCAAGCCAGAAGCTCTTTACCTTATTAAAATATTATATTACTTATTCAGCCTTTATATAATAGTTATCTAAGGAGCCTTTATTATAATATAACAATTAGCTTGCCATATACGCAACATTTAGTCTTATTATAATTATAATACAATTAATAAAGTTAATATATTATTATTGATATTTAATCTTTATATAAGACGCTTAAGTATATTATAATAAGAGTTCTTTAGTTTTCAGAAAGATTTCAAAATGCTTAATATATTAAACATATTTTATAAGACACTTAAGGAGCTTTTTAATAGATATTATTTATAAGAGCTATAGTTATTATATTATTTAATTTCAAATAATTATAATAGTAAGAAATTACTATAAGTCTTTATTTCTCTTAAAATAATACTTTTATTAAACGTCTATTGATAATATAAATATTTTAGAAGTATCTTCCAAAAAGACAAGAAGTATATAGTTATTTATATAGAAGAAAGGGATAGTATATCCCTTAAGTTAGTAATATAGCTTTCTTATAATAAGTTTTGAATTGAAGTATTTAAAGCTTATTTTAAGTAATATTATTATAAGAGAGGAGACTTTTAAAAGTTATATAGTATTTTATTAAGATAGTAAATCTTATTTGGTATTTAGTAATTTAGTAGTATCTCTATATAAGTAATTCTATTAAGTATTATATATATAAATATATTAACTATATTATCTTAAAGTAACTTAGAATTGAAGTAATTAATAATTACTATAAAGGTTTAAAATTATATATCCATTAGAATAGCTATATAAGTCTTATAATTATCTTATAACTATTAATTTCTATAGATAATTAATTGAATTCTAATGTTTAAGAGGTATTTATATCTATTAAATTTATAAATATAAATTCAGTAATATTTTAAAACTTTTAAAATAAGAGGGGCTGAAAGCTCGCTCTCTACTACGACTATTAGTAGATATATTACCCCTTGAAGTATAACTTTAGCCCTCCTACCCCCCTACTAACTACTTTCAACTAGCCTCTAGTTAATCTAAGGCTAAACCCCTTATAGCTATAGCTAGCATACCTACCCCATATTAACCTTTTTAATAATAAATAGCTAATAACTCCTTCTATAATAACCTCATACTTTTATACCCTTACGTCTTTATAGCTATTAATATATAATTCAAACATCTTAGGATATTTAATTACTACTAACTATAGGTACTCTATTCAAATATTTATTACAACCTTAATATCTATAACCTTAATATCCTTTAGACTAAGCTTTACTTACCCCTAAGATGAGACTTTATATTATTAATATAAGAGTTCTCTACTATTAATATAAGTTAACTTATAATCTCTATATAAGTATAATAGGACTTAGCCTACTATTATTAATAAATAGTCTTAATATATTAAATATAGCTAATATATAAATAATATTTATATAGATATAGATACTTCTTGTATAACTAAATAGCTTTTAAAACTTCTATAATTATATTATTATAATATTTTAAGATATCTAATGACTAGTATTATAATAATATATTAATATTCAAAATATTATCTAATTAATATCTAGTCCCTAATATTATTAGCTTAATATAATAGGTTATAAGTTAGCTAGATGATATGTTTTTAAATATTTATAAACTACTTATTAATTATAGTATTTAAAATAATTTTATTAAGATTTATTCTAATGAAATAATAGCTTTAGTTATAATAATTATAACTAGATATTTCTATATTTATTCTATAGTACTCTTTTTATAAGTAGTTATATAGATTTTGAGGAGATTTTAGTTTTATTATAAAGGATACAGAAGAATAATAAATCACGGAATACCTAGTTCTTATAAATACTCTATTTTATTCTATTTTTAAGAAGTTTATAAAAGTTCTCAACCTTATAACCTTAATAATTACTTTTAGCTATATATATCAAGCCCTAACCTTAATAAGGTTCTCCCTAATTATTATTATGAAGTCTTCTACTACTATAGGGTTAAATATTAGAACTAGAAGTATAATTATCTATAATAATAAGTAATTTCATTACTATTTTAACTACTTATAAGCTAGTATTAGTATGAATACTATTATCAGGTAAGATTTATAGTTAAATCTATATATAGGGTGCAAAGTTTAGATACTATTCTAAGTATAGAGTAAAAGTAACTAAATAAAAACTTTTAGAACTCTTATAAAAGTCCTATTAATCTTATTTTAAAAATATAATTTAATATACTCTTTAAGATAAGTCTATTTAGTTATTATTATACTTTAAATATATAAGTAAATAAATAGTACTAAGTAAGATATAAGTAATAATAATAATTTCTATTATAAGACTTTTTAAGTAAAAATCTCTATTTCCTTATATTCTAAGTACTTTCTAATATTAAATTTACCTTATAGTTAAAATCTATTATTAGAGTTTATAATATTCATATTTTAGAGTTTTTAAAAGAATAGAATTCTTAAGACTCTTTTTAGTTAACGTTTTATATTATTATATAGTAATAAATAGAAGTATTTTATAGTATTTTAAAACAATTAAAAAGTATTAGTTAAAAAGATAATTTTAAATAAAGATCTCCTAGTTATTCTAGTATAGTATTTTATTCATTTCTTATATTTATCTTTCTCTAGAGGTGTCTAAATCTTTTGACTTTTTATGATCTTATCCATATAAATAGGATTATAGAAGAATATAGTAAATAGTTCTAGAAAGATTATTAATATAGACTTTATAAATTAAAATAATTTTTTCTAAGGCTTCAGAATAGCTACTATATAGATATAAGAATTTAAATTATTTTAATTACTTCTTATCTTGATATAAATTACTTTGCTAGGCTTTCTATCAAGGCTTAAATAAGTAGTTAAATTAACTTTAAGTACTTCTATTATAATTATTTATTTTTAGAATGAGTAGAAATTCTATTAAAATTCAATTATTTAAGGTTATCTCTTAAAGAGGTTAAATTATTATTAAAAGAAGGATTTTATTACAAGAGATATTATAAGTTATTATAATTCTATTTGAAAGTAAGTCTTATATTTAATATTAATTAGCTGAAATATAGTTAATTAGCAAGTTAATAAGAGTATATTTCTTAAAGTATACTTAATAGTTATATTTAAATTCTATATTTATAATAAGAATAAAGTATTTATAGTTATAAGTATAGAAGTAAGTTAAGTTTAATCTTATAGTTTTATCCCTTTAAGTAACTTTTTAAAGTATCTAATATAATATTTATTAACTTAAGAAAAATATGAATATTTAGTTATAGAGAAATCGCAATATTTGTAAAGTTTCAAGTTAGAGTTTGTAAAGTAGTTTACTCTTATATATTATAATTCTTACATATACTTTAATAACGATTTTAATCTATTTAATACTTCTACTTTAACTTTAGACATATAGAGTAAATTACTTAAGATATATATCTTAAGAGGTTAGATTATATTTTAGACTTCTATATTTAGAGATCTTATTATTATATTTAAAGACTCTAATATTAATATTATATTAATATTTAAGAAGTATAATAAAACTTTCAAATATTCTTATAATTATAGTTCTAATAGTATTAATAAGATAAAACTCTTTAGAGTAATTAGTAGTTCCATCTATAAATATTAGAATTAAAATATAGTTACTATAGTTTTAATAATAAGAATAGAAGTTAAAAGTAATATATTTCTTAGGGGTAATATATAAAGTATTCTTATATTCTATATAGTAAATCTTATATCTTACCCTATTAATATTATAAGCCTTATATACTCTCCAAATAAATTAATACTTATTATATTTCTAATAATTATTAGTAATATGTGATAAATAAATAATATAGTATATAGTCTAAATATAGGTTGTTTAAAAGTATAATCTATTGAAACTAGAATGAAGTACTTAAATGTATATAAATAGAACGGTTAGACTTTATATAATCTTAATATAACTACTTAATAGATTCTATACTACATTTATTCTTATATATACCCCTAGTAGTAAAACTGCTAGAGATAACCTTATATTTCATAAATTATTCTAAATAATCTATTGTTATAAATGAAAATAGGTAAATATTCCTCAAATACCTTTTAGAATACTTCAATAAAAGAAATCGTTTATTATAATAAACCTATTATAATCTATTATATATTTAACTATTTCTTATTTTATTTTTAATAAGAGCAGCTAGTTAGCTCCTTTTAAAATCGTTATTTATTCGATTTTTAAATACTATGAATAATCCTTTTATCATTCTTTTACCTACTAGTCTTTTCTTTCCCCTATATATTAATATTTATGATAGTTACCTTCTTATACGTATTAGTAGTATATATGAATAAAATAGCTTTTATGTATTAACTTCTGATATAACAATAACTTTCAATTATTACTAATATTTTAATTATAATCTTACCCTATTAGGACTAAAATAGTTAATAATAATGTATTCAATATTACTATTTATTTCTTAACACACTTTAATTTAAATATTTTATTAAGTAATTTTATATTAATTTTTACTCTATTTATCCTTAAGCTTAAATAGATACTTACGAACCCTAATTTAAAGAATACTTAGAAATTATAGTTTAAAATTATAATTGGAATTTGTATCCTTATTCTATTATTAATAATACTTCTCCTACTTAAGATACTCTCTTTTAGTCTTTTTAGGAAACTTACTTTATTTAATAATTTCTTTTAGATTATATATTATTTAATTAAATCTAAAGTTATTATATTTCTTTTATACTTCTTAATATTAATACTCCTATTAATCTTACTAATTTTATTTATAATTACTTAATTTTCAAAATCTAAAGCTAGATTACTAATACTATAAATACTTATCTAGTTAAAATAAACTTAAGATTCAAATAATAATATAAAATTCAAATATATTAATTCAAATTATTTATTTAACTATACTTTATTAAGTCTTCTAAATTATGAAAGTACTTAATACTTTAACCTTTATATTAAGTTTCTAGAATACCTAAGACTAATAATATTAGAATTAGTATTTTGAAGAAAACTACTGTTATAATAAAGAAACCTATTAAAATGAAATATTTCTAAAGATATCTTAAGAAAATCCGTATTCTATTTCTATTTTCTAAAAATAAAGAAAATAATCTAATTAGTAATCTTTTAATTACTAAAGAAGAATAAGAAGAAATTAAACTTATTATTAATAATATTAAGAGTAAAGAAGATAATATTAATAATTCTATTAAATATCTAAAGACGTATATTAAGACTATATTTAAATCTATAAAGAAATCTATCTAAATTAGAAATTAGGAAACTTCGTTTAAAATGAATAACTTTAATTAGTAATTTAAAAATATTAAGTATTAGCTAGCTAATCTAAATAAGAAATCTACTATTACTAAGTAAATCTAATAAAGTCTACTTTTTCCAAAAAGATTAATTTAGATAAAACTATAGGAAAATATAATACTTAATTTTTTAAAATAAAAATAATTAATAATACTTAACTTATTTAAACTATTCCTTGTACTATTTATTATTTAAATTTTACCCTTTTTTATAAAAGTCATTTCTATATTACTAAAGTTAATAGTTAAAATTTACTTTCTAATTACTATTATTAATATAAAACTAGATTAATAGGACTTTATATTCTAATTTCGGATTAAATCTATAAAATATTTAAAAACTATCGTACTACTACTCAGATTTCTAATAATAATAAGACAAATAGTTCGGCTTGAAATCTTAGTTCTAAATCTAATTTTTTATAATTAAAAAATAAGACAGTTAGTAAAATTAGGAAGTTAGTTTAACTTAAATTCGAATTTAAATAGTAAAAAAAGTTTAAATCAACCTTTCTTAAGAATAGAAGTATTTCTAATTTAACTATTAGAATTCTTTTTATTATATAACTTATTCTTATTTAGCTATCTTAAGTATTATTACTTACCTAGTTTTCTACTATTAGTCTTATCTTTAGTATTTTAATTATTTTAATTAAATCTCTTATTAATTAAAATTCTATATTTTAAATAATTATCAGAAGATCTAAAGATTAGAATTTCAGACTTTAGGTAGTTCTTAGTAGTTTTAGAAGTTAGAATCTTGATTTTAATATTCTAATAATTAGTCTTAATAGTTTTCTCCTATCTCTTAGATAAGTTCTAATATTAACTCTTTTTTTTTAAAGATATAATTAATTTTCTATTTTTCTCTAAATTAATCTTTATATACTTATTACTACTTCTTATTTATTTATTTAAGATTCTAAATTGTAATAATTCATTTTAAATTAGATATAAGCTTAAATAGAGAGTTTTATTTTTTCTAAATAACTTAAAAAGTTTTATTACTTTCTAGTTCTTTATATAAACATTACTAAGATATTTTATTAAATAGTTAGACTTTTAAAAATATAAATTACCTATATATATTATTTAAATAATTAGGAATAATTTTAAAAAGCCTATTTATCTATTTTAACTAATCTCAAGATTGTTACTTATGGATCTATAAAATTAAGGAGTATTTCAAATTGTTTAAACTTTATTTAAATTAAATCTTCTATAAGTCTATCTATTAGTATTATATCTATAAGTATATAGATAATATTAAAACTCGCTTTTAAATATTCTTAATATAATTATATTTATTGAATATCTATATATTAAAACTTGGTAGATAGATATTTATTAATTAAAAGAACTAGCCTAATAGTTTAGTAGTTGTTATAATAGATTCTCTAAATATTTCTAAAGTTGAATTTAATATCTTAAAATAGTTCTTTTAATATTATAATGTCTTTTGAAATATATTTAAAACTAAGAAGTTCTATTTTAATTATTAATATGATAATAATATTTTATTAAGTAGTTTTCTATTAAATTAATCCTCTAAATAAAGAAGATAAGTATAATCATAATTTAATCTTTAAGTTTCTTTATAATCTATAGAAAGAAGTATTTCTAGTAATTAGAAGTATCTAAAGTATCTTATTAATACCCCTTAAGTTTTTAAATTATAGTACTAGGAATCTTATCTTATATAAATATTAAATTATATAGTTAATAATATCTTAATATATTTAAGAAGGATAT
>AMCV02000008.1:2725315-2749713 GCA_000350065.2 Colletotrichum orbiculare MAFF 240422
CTATATATTACTAGCTGTTAAGTTAATACTTTAATTATATTTAGTAAATATATTATTACTTTTATAATTCCTACTACTAATAATAAATATAATTCTAAAAGTTACTATATCCTTATTCTTTTACTAGAATTCTTTACTATAGTCTAGTATTATATTAACTACTTTTATTATACTTAGTAAGTATTTCTAACTTATATTACTACTATACTTACTACTTCTTCTCTGTATATTAAAAATACTTTTATATTTATTCCTACTTTTATTCTTAAATAAGTCTTTATTAATCTTACTAGTATTATATAGATAATAATAAGTCTTTCTCCCTCCTTTCTCCTACTATTTTTATACTAGCTTTCTTGAAGTAAAACATTATAATATATTCTAGTAATTATATTATATCTTACTAATATTACAACTATATCCTTAGCCTTATTAGTATTAACTTACCTATTTATTACTATTATAATATTACTAGTTCCTACTAGTACTAATAATACCTTACCCCTAAGTTAGTACTACTTATTATTATTCTTAATAATAAGGAAGAAGAAGAATAAGATAATAATAAAAGAGAAGAAAGACTTTTATAAGTATAAGAGGGAATAAGATAATACTGATTTCTTTATTTAATTATTCTATTTAGTATTTAAAAGGATAGTCTTATAATAGTTTATATATATTTCTTATAAGTTATTATATTACTTAGTTTATAACTTATATAGCTTTTTACTATTAGTAGATTAATATTAGTATATTATTTTTTCTCATATCTCTATATTATAACTTAAATTATAATATAGTTTTATTATTAGTAAGACTCTCTAAAAGCTTTTATATTAAAGTATTATAACTTTTCTACTTAATTAATATATTATAGTTATAACTTTATCCTAAAGTATTTTTTACTACTAATATCTCTTTAACTTTATAGTTTTTATAAGCTTTATTATTCTCCCTAGTAGGAACTGAGATAAGATTAAAATATATATCTATATATTATTATAATAGTAATAAGCTATTTTCTACTTACTTAATAAGATTACTATAAGATATTAGATATATACTTATAAGGATATCTAATATGATATTTAATAGGTTTAGTATATTAATAACCTAGTATGTAGAAATTACTTAGTTAAGCTTCTTATTTAGTTGATTTATTTTAATATATTATAATAATAGCTATATTTTATCCCTAACCTAGAGTTTTTTAACTACTTATTATATCTTATTAGTACTTATTTTATTATATTATTACATATATATCATTACTATTTAAATTATGTTAATCCTATTTTTAAAGTAAGATAAAAATACTAAAGCCTATCCTAAATTAGAATAAGTAGTCTATTTTACTATGAGAAAGTATAGAATAAATATAATATTAAACCTATTTAGAAACCTATTCAAACTAATTTTAATAACTAAAGAATCCTTATTATTTAATACTAATTAGTATATAGTAAGATAGGCTAACTAGTCTAACTATAAGAAAGCAATAAATATTAATAGGAATACTTAAATCTCAAATATTACTTTCTCTATCTTACTATTTATCTAAAAATAAAATAATTCTTATAAAAATTATTATACTCTAGTTAACTAGTATAATATTATTTAAAAATACTAATTTAGTCTAAATTATAATTCATAATAATTAGTATAGAGAAGCTATAGAATTACTACTAAATATCCTAGAATCTTTCTATATAGACTTTAATAGTTATAAATATTATAGTTTCTAATTAGATATATTTAAATAGTTAATCTATAATTATTATTAGGAACCTAAAGTCACCCTTTGTAATAGATAGTAGCTCTATTAAAAAATCAATAGAAATCTATAACTAAAATTCATTAGAAATTAATAGGGGTTATAATAAGCCTTAGTAATACTTATAGTTTTTATATAAAGATTAATAAGTATTATAAACTTAGATAAAATATTTAATATCTCTTAATATACTATCTTAATATTAGTCTTATAAAAAGAATATAAATATTAAGTTAATATTAAAATAACTTAAAGCTAAAGAATTATAAATTATTTAGAAGATTATAATTATTAGTAGTTTATATTGGGAGATTTAGACTTAGTTTTAATATAATAGAATATTATTCCTCCTTATTATATGATTAGCTATTTATATTTATATTAAAGCTTCTAGTAGGAATACTCTTACTACTTAATAGATAGTTTTTAGGTGAACTCTATATATTAATATTACTATAATTACTTAGTTTTATAATCTTAGTAATATAGACCTTTAGAATATAATATATCTACTTAGTAATTTATTAGTAATATATTAGTAGGTATTTCTTACTTATATAACTTCTTTCTAACTTCTCTCTATCTATATATTATAAATTAGGAATACTAAAAAAGGCCTACCTTTATCTTTAAAGTTAATTTAGAAAGATTAAAAGATTTATATTAAAGGTTTTAATTCTATTATATTATTTTAACCTTATTAAAAGAAAGTATTAAAATATCTTATGAAATAGCCTAAATAATATTTCAAAATAAAACTAAATTCTAATAAAGCTTTGACCTACTTAGTTTATTATTTTGAAATAAATCTTAAGTTTATAAAGTATTCTAAGCCTTTATAGTTAGATAAAATAGTAAATAACTTTACTATACTTTATAATTCTACTAATTATACTTTTAGATATAATATAAATATTAATAATTCTTTATTATAAATTGTATAATTCTATTAAACTAAGATAGATTTAGCTAAATAATAAATGATTAGTTATAATATACTATCTCTAGCTTCTTATAAAAAATAGTTATTTAATACTACTTCTTAATAATCTACTTCTATCATTATATATTACTTTAAATTCTATTAGATTATAATCAATTTTGAAATAAAAATAAACTTGAGTATTTTAAATACCTATTAGTATATAATATCTTAATAAAACAATATTCCTTTTTATATTAACTATATAAAAAGCTTTATTAAATTAGAGAAATAGTTAAGTCAATTATAATAGAAGTTTATAAAACTCAGGAAGTTCTAAATATTATAGATATTCTTTAGGACTTCTTATTTTTATATAATTTCAATATTTTTAGAATTATAATAGATATCTTTCCTTATTTTAATAAAAAAAACCTAGATATTTAATCTATTTTACTCAGAATTTATATTTCTCTAGGTCTAAATATAAGCTAGCTCCTTATAACTACTTAAATACTTACTTAATTGTATCCTTATAATTACTCTTTAACGTATAATTATAAATAAAGATATTATCTAGATATATTATAGTGAAATTATTAAGAATACTTTGAAGTATATTATTAATAAAGTATTAGAATATTATAAGTATACTTATTAATTCAAAAGGAGTAATAAGTTATTTCAATAAGCTAAAGTATATTTAAAAAGTAGTTTTATATTTATTAATTTCTATAACTTAGATCTTATAAAAAGCTATATAGATATCTACTTTTATAAATTATATTATTTTAAATAATAAATATAATATCTCCTTAATTAATAATAAGGAGTAATAATTATCGATACTAATAGTATTAAGAGCTTAATAATCTATATAGAACTACTATTTTCCTTTAAACCTTTTAATAAAGAAGATAAATACTCTAATTATAGATTAACTTATTGAGATCTAACTTTTATCTATTAGGTTTATAATTTAATATTAGACTTTAAATAAATATTCTCTTAGTATATTATAAAATAGTTATTATAATAAGTCTAGTCTAGTTCTATCTAAGTTCTTCTTAAAATAAATATAATAGTTAAAAAACTTCTAATAATATGAGAAGCTAGGGTTTTATCCTTATTACATGAATTAGTAAAAGAAGTATAAATAGTAGGTAATATAAGTATTAATTAACCTTATATAACTAGTAATATAGCTACTAGAGTTACATTAATCTATATTAAATTAATTATTAATTATTTATATCCCCCCTTTTTAAATTAGATAATATTATAACTAGTAACTTAATAGAATCTATAAATCTATCTATATATATCTCTTTTAATATATTACTAATAGTTTTAATAGCTAGACTACTAATTATACTAATCTTTAATTTATTCCTTATAAAATCGAAAATAATTCTTTTATATCATAACTATAGCTTCTTGAAAATAGCTAGATATATTATTCTTTAAATTATATAGAATAAAACTTTACATGCCTAGCTATCTAGATTAATATATATTTCAATTATTATGATAATATAAGTTTCCTAATTAACTACTAAGATAATACCCAATTAGTATAAGTATAATAGCATAATTAATATAAAATTCTACTATCTTATAAACTCCTTACTAATTATTTTATAATAATTATAAGTATTATTAATCTGAAAAGAGATAAAAGACTTATTATTTATTAATATAGAAATTAAGAAATATAGCTTATGTATTTATCTCTATATCTCTCTAAGTTTATTTATTATTATATTATTATTATTAGTAGTTATATTAATCCGCTCCCTAGGGAATCTCTTCTAGGGAGCTAAGTGTTTTCCTTATTATTTATAATCCTTTTATCTAATTATAAAGTCTAAATACTAGTATTAAAAGATATTCATAGATAAATAAAACATATTTTATAGTTAGTAATAAAATAGTCCTTAGTATTATAATATATAAAAGTGTTAGTCTATATATATATTTATATAACTGAAGAGTTTATCTAATAAGTCCTATATATACTTATAGTAAGAGTTAACTAAAGCTTACTAATTATAACTACTTATCTATTCAACTCTTTATAATAAAAAGGAGTAGTATTATAATAGTATTATACAAATATTAGAAAAACTTAAATTACCCCTATACTTATTATCTATATATCCTTATTCTAATTAACTATTAGCTCTAATTAGAATAAGAATTATAACTTACTATAGTTTTATAACTCTATATTAAGAGTCTTAAGGTTTATTATAATTATATAATAGTATTAAATCATAGTATAATAGTCTATCTAGCTAATACTTTAACTAATAGTAATCATTTAAATTTAATAAGAGAGAACTAATTAGAAGTAGTTTAACTATATATCTCTTACCTAAGGTTATCCCCCTATTTATTTTATAGTTAATTCAAATTTGATAGAAAACCTAGTAAGTATCTATTTAGATTTCTAATAGAAATAGTGAATCTTTTTAAAACTTAAGTATTATAATCAGAATCCTTATAATACTTAGTAAAATACTAGAAGAATGAATTAATATTCTAATTATATTTAAGTTTCTATATTATATAAAGGTTATCAATTTATATCTAGATTTTAAATAATAGGCTTATTTAAAAGAATTATTAAAAGTCTTCTAATTCCTTAATAAAAGTCTAATTAACTTCTAATTTATATTATATAGTTATCTTTTATATAGAAAAATAAAGAATATTACTATTAAAAGGGGTATTAATAAGGAGTAGTTTCTTCTTTATATAGGATATTTATATTATTTATAATGTTATTTTATAATCTTATTAAAACTATATAAAAACTTCTTAGAAAGATTAATTTTTATCTTTTATTAAATTAGTTTATTATTAGTCTATTAGAATTCTTATCAAGAGTTCTATAGTATTAATATTTATCCTTATTCTTTACTATTTTTTATTTCCTTTATATAATCTACTATTCACTATTAAGTTAAATTTAAATAAGAAGTTTATTAATATTAGAAACTAGTTATAAGAAATACTTTAATAGTATCTTAATAATACTATAATGAATTTAAAGAGTTTATACTTAAGGTGAAAACTCTTTACTAGACTAAGGGGTAGTAGTTATATAAAGCCTTAATAGTAATATCTTATATAAGCCTTAAAGCTTAGGTTTATAATAATTCTTATAAATTAGATTCCCTTTTTTCTAATCTATTAGATAAATTTAGAAAGAAAACCTAGACTTCTTTAATTAATTTTATAATTAAGAAAGACTCTAAGAATAAAGTTATTAAATAATCTTCTCCTAAGGTTATTGAGAAACCCTAGAAAAAATAAAAAAGTTTTCTCTATAGCTATTATAAAAAGACTAACTATATAAAGAGAAAACTATTTTAATTTTTATTTTGAACAAACTTCTATTTAGATAAAATCTAAAATTA
This sequence comes from Colletotrichum orbiculare MAFF 240422, assembly GCA_000350065.2. Lineage (NCBI taxonomy): Eukaryota > Fungi > Ascomycota > Sordariomycetes > Glomerellales > Glomerellaceae > Colletotrichum > Colletotrichum orbiculare. Next base: position 2,731,437 of record AMCV02000008.1, read on the forward strand.
ATAAGACTCCTCCTAAATCTTCTAAGAAGAGAAAAGATAAAAACAATAAGAACTTAGAATTAATTAATATTACTTTAACTCAAAAAGGAGTAATTACAGAAATCTCTAGTAATATAACTAAAAGTCTTATATAATTTAATTCTAATACTAAACAAACTAAGAAAGAAAGAAATAAGAAGGAAAGTATTAAGTTTAAAAATACAACTCTAATTCAACTTTCTCTTAAAAAAGCTTTTACTAAAAAGACTCTAAATACTTTAATCTTAGAGAAAGTTTAATAAATTAGGAATTCTATTAAATAAATTAAAGCTATTTCATTCTTTATGAATATTACAACTATTATTCATATAACTAGAAATCATAATCTTTGAATTAATAAAGCTAAGACTCTTTTACCTATTAAGTAAAGAAATATTAAAGAAATTACTTTAACTATAAAAAGTAATTTAAAAAGTATCTTAAATAATAATAAATATCTTTTATATAATATTTATTATATATTATAACTAAATATTAACCTATTAAATCAGTCTAAACTTAACTTAATAGGAATATTATCTATCTTCTTTAATAAACCTATACTATATAATATTGAATAAAATAAACTCTTACTTATAAAAACTAAAATTAATAACCTCTATAAGTTTATAATTCCTATTTAATTAAAGCAAATAGTTCTCTATACTAATATTACTAATATTAATAACTTAAAACTATAGTATAGTAGAATAAGCTATACTAGTAATATTATTAAGTTAATTAAGAATATAATAAATAATATTAATTCTAAATATTCAAAAAGTAATAAGCTACCTACTTATAAAACTTATCTTAAAGATAAATTTACTAATAAGATTAATAAAGATTTACATATTTTTAAGGAATTTAAATATCTTAATTATACTAGTTTAGACTTATATAGACCCATTTTACTAGAAACTTATAATCACTATGAATACTTTATCTTATTTATAGATAAATATAACAGATTTATCCAGAGAAAGTTACTAAGAAGTAAAAACTCTAAAGAAATTACTTTAGCTTTTAAAAGGTTTATTAATATAACTAATAATAATAATAGTAATAAGAGAATTAAAAAGGTTAATATAAATAGTAACTTTAGATTCTTAAATAATAGAATAAAAATTATTTATCTTAATAGTAATATTATTTATAATATAAGACTATTTTATACTTATAAACCTAATAGTTTAATTAAGAAGGCTATAAGAACTATAATTAATAAGATTAGAACTTCTTTCTATAACTCTAGTTTATCTTTATACTTTTAGGAGTTAGCTATATTAGCTTCTATCTATATTTATAATAGAATACCTCATTCTTCTATTAAGTTTAAAATTCTATATATATTAAAGGACAAAAAGAAACTTTTTATTAGTAATGTAAAAGTTTGAACTAGTATCTATTACTATAAAGTTTAAAAATAAGGACTCTAAAAAGCTTAATCTAAAAGTAAAAAAAGGTATTATAGTTACTTATAAATATAATATCTATTTAGTTTAAAATTTTCAAGTTTATAATACTATTTAATCTAGAAATATAAATATTCCTAAAGACTAATTCAATTCTTAATAAAAAGAGAGTTTTCTATTTTTAATAATACTATAACTACTAGGTCTAATTAATTTAATCAAGAGAATCAGTCTAACTAACTTGATTCTAATAATTCTTCTTAGAATCTAATTATTATTAAGTCTAGTAGAATTTATAATTCTACTAAAGATACTAGTTATTTTCTTCTTTCTAATTAAAATTAGAAATAGTAATAGTAACTTAGATCTTTCTCCTAATAAGAAACTAAGTAGTTTTTCTATAGCTTATCTTAATAAAGTTATAAATAGTAATAAGAACTTTAATAAAAAGTCTATTATATCTATAGAAATTCCTTCTTTAAGTCTAGAAATTAAAAGAAACTATAAATAGTATTTATATAAACAAATATACTCCTTATAATTAAAGATTATCCTTCTTTATTTCTTTATACTAACTATAATTAATATAATTATAATAATAATGTATTTATTAATAAATATAGCAGTTTTCATACTACTAAGTATATATTATTAATTAATACTCTGGATAAACTAATTATCCTCTTAATAACTATAAGTTCTCAGTTTAATAATAATTAGATTCAGACTATAAATAAAAACGTTAAATCTATTAAGTCTATAGAAGTTTAAACTATGATACTACTACCTAATATTTCTTTTATTAAAAAGAATAGTATTAATATATTAGGGGGTAGATAGGTTTATTAAATGAAACCTAATAATTAGGATCTTAGTAAATTTATATATAATACTAGATAGGTTACTTAAGGTTTCAACTAGTATTTTAGTATTAATTATTTAGAAACTTTTAGTACTACCTATAGGCTTAAAAGTTATAGATATATATTAATTATATCTGTTTATTATAGCTAGATTTTAATTTAGTATAATATTACTACTACATTTATTCATGTAAAAGTAGATAAAAAGATATATATTAAATTACCTACTAGTTATATTTATAGTAAAAGTTCTAAAAGTTTAGCTTATAGTACTTACTATAGAAATCAGCTTTTTATTTATTTATTAAATAAGACTTTATATAGGTTAAAATAAAGCCTTAGGCTTTAGTATTTACATCTTAAATCTATCTTATATAAGATTAATTTTAAAATATCTCTTTATAATAAAAGAATATTTATACTTAATATTACTCTTAATAAAAGTAAATATTTAGCTATTTTAATATATCATATTAATAATATACTATTAGGAACTAATAATTCTACTACTTTAGAATATATTTATAGTAGTCTTAAAAAAATATAAAGATCTAAGATCTAGGAAAGCCCCATACCTTTTTAAGTAATGATTTTATTATTAATTCTAAAAATAAAGATATAGAAATACATCAATTTAGATATATTAATAAAATTCTTACTAAGTTTAATAATAAAGATATCTATAATTTGAATACTCTAATGGATGATAAAGCTAAATTCTCTATTAATAAGGATAATACTACTAAAAAAGAGATATTAGAATATTAAAAAGAAATAGGAGCTTTATTATAGTTAGATTTTAAAACCAGGCTAGATATTACTCTAACTATTACTACTTATTCTCAACTTTCTTGACATCCTTCTAAAAAACATATTATTACCCTTAATAAGATATAAGGTTACTTAGAAAAAACCCTGATTACAAATTAATTTATAACCATAATAATATTAATCCTCTTAATTTATTTAAGTTTATAGACTCAGATTAAACTAGAGATATGAAAAATAGAAAGTCTACTTCAGTATATATATTTTACCTAGACTTTTATAATATTATAAATTATAGCTTAACTAAATAAAAATAGTAGCTTTATCTATTTATAAAGCTAAATATATAGCTGTAATAGATACTACTAGAAAAACTATTTACTTATATAATAACCATAGTTTTATTAATAAAACTTTAGGATTTAGAGCTATTAATAAGCCGATTATCTTTATAAATAATTAATTAGCTAAAAAGCTTACTAAAAATACTAAATTCTATAAAAAAGCTAAGTATATTAATATTTATTATTACTATATTAGAAATCTTATTCGAAATAATTAGATTAATCTCTATTATATTAATACGAATAATGATATGACTAATTTCTTAATGAAGCCTTTAGGCTGAGTTAAATTTAATAATATTATTGAGAAAATCTTATAGAATAATTTTAATATTTAGCCTTCTTATAAAGGACATAGTCTGAATAGTCTATTTTAGAAAAATTAATCTTTTCTTTTAACCCTTTATTAGTTTTAGGTTTTTCTGACTTTTCCTGATGTTTTACTTTATTTTAAAGTCTTTTCCTTCAAACCCTTTCTAGGTTTTAGGTTTTTCAGACTTTAATCTTTTAAAGACTTTTCTCTATTCTTCCTATATAGCTTTTAGAGTTTTTACTACCTTCTAAGCTATAAAAGATTTACTTATCTTATATATCTTAAGGGGGGATATTAGAGTTCTAGTTATTTAACTATTACTTATATTTATCCTAATAACCTATTTTAAGTACTCAAAGGCTTAAGTATTCTATTTTACTCTCATAACCCTATATTTTCTATTTATTATAGAAAATCAATTATTACAGTTAAGGTTATACTATTTTAATTATTTATACTCTAAACTAATCAGACTATAATATTAGGATATTTAGTAAATAGACTACTTAGTAGCCTGAGTATAATAGAGCTGGAAGCTCTATATAATATAAAATTAATCTTTCTAAAAATAAACTCTATTTAGATATTAATACTATATATAAACTTCCCTACTTCCTATAGAACTGGAACTTCCTATCATTATTACTATTTATATTAATATTAGTACTATTTTCAGATATTACTCTAAATACCCTATTTTCTGATAATTAAGAGTTGTTAATTCCCCTTGACCTTTTACTAATTACCTATTACTAGTTCAACAATACTATATAATATAAGAATAATAATAATAAATAATTAGCATACTAATTTATAGTTATATAGTGAGATTATATATAGTATATATTACCCTCTAGATAAACTAATCCTAATTAGTAGCTAACCTTTCTATTACTACTATATTATGAATTAGTAAAGCTTATTATAATAGAAGAAGTAATGATAAAACCTTATACTTAAGGTTTATATAAAATAAAGAATTATGAGATTTATTATTTAGATATTTTAGACTTTCCCCACCTTAAGACTTTATTAGGAGTTTTTAAATTATATACTTACTCCTTATAGATAACTATTATCAAGATACTAATAATTATACTTAATTTAGTTTTAAAATAAAGTATTCCCTAATAGTTATTATGAAGAGGTTAATGATTACTCTTATCTTTTACTTCCAAGAGTTATTTAGTAAATATAATAACTTTCTTTAAATTATTACTAGAGTTTTAATATTAGAGATTTATAGTATTTCTCATACTAACTTTTTAAGAGATCTATATAGCTTTTTCAAAATCCTTTTAATATTTTCCTTATTCTTATAACAATATCTAAATCTATTCCTATAAGTAAGATATTTATTTTAAATATTCTTATATTTATAATAATAATACTTTTAGGTATTCTTACATTTATAAAGTTCTACTAATACTTTGACCTAGTATTTTCAGCTAAGTCTTTAATTTAGATTATAAAAGTATTATAGATAAAGACTCTATAAAAATCTCTATTTATATAACTTATTAAGTACCGTTTTATAGTTATATAAGATTCTATAGCTTAGAATTCTTTTAGATATTTAAAAGTAACTTTAAGGATTAATTTATAATAGTTTAGTAATATATTAATATCCGTATAATATACTATTTTAGAAACTACTTTATAGTATATAGTATTAAAATTCATATAAACAATAATTAAGTCTTTATAGTATTATACTAACTATCTTAATAATAAGAATTTATCTTATAGATTTATAAAGAGTTTTAAGAGGTTTTAAAATACTAAATTAGTCTCAAGAGTAATATTAAAAAATATTCTAAGTGAATTAATAATTTTATATTAGGAAAGCTAGACTTTATACTACTCTTCTATAATACTCAATTTAAGGTTAAATATATAATACTAATAATACTTTAATAATAAGATATTGAAAGGTAGGTAGGCAGGTAGCCTACATCTAGTAAAGTGATACCTTACGTTAAAGGTATATATACTAAATATTCTCAAGGTAAGAGGATATAGTATAAAAGAGTGAATAATAGTTATATTCAGTAAAAGAATGTTGTAGTTGGTTTTTCTAGATACATACTACAATAAGGCATAAAAGCCTTCTTTTATAATACTATACTTAGTTCTAGAATATTCTGATTAGTAATTATTAGAATATTCGAGTAATACAGGCTTACGTTAGTAATTACGAATACCAAAGTTAATTACTAGTAAGTACCCTATAAAAGAACGAGGTAGAATATTCTAGTAAATATTCAACAGTAAGTCGAGTACTACTATAGGGTAAACACCTATAGCCTAACATTTCAACATAAAATATTAAAATAAAATATTTATAGCTAATTTGAGTAGCTTATATACTTATAGTATAAGATAGGAGACTTCTATTATAATAGCTAGTCTTATTAACTTCTTATTTAACTATCTTAAAATTTCCTTAATACTAAAAAAGTTATTATAAATATACTTTATACCTTACTTCTACTACCTTTTTTAATAATACTTTAGCTAAGTATATTATAGACTTTATAAAACTATATAATAAAAGTATGAGATATAGTAGAAACTTATATAATATATTTAAAATAAACTTTCTTTTTTAAAATTGCTACTTTAAGCTTAATATCTTATATCATATATAAGCTAATATATTCTTAATTATATAGAAAGTCACGCTTTTAAATATTACTTTAAATATTTAAATAATTCTAATTTTAACTTATAATTTAAATAGATAACTTGCTATATTAAAAACTATCTTGAAAATAATCAATGTTAATAGTTATATCTTTCTAACTAGTATAATACTACTTTTCAAAGTATTATAACTAAGAATTCTAAGAAGAATAAGAAAGAAGCTTTTAAATACTTTATACTTAAACTTATATATATCTAAAGAACTTTTTTATGAAACTTCTATATAAATATAGTATTCTATTTCTAACTTATAAATATATATTATAATAGATTTGAATACTAATTAGCTTTCTTTAGTTTTATAGTAATTCCTTAGAGTTTTTATAATTAGTTGAAATTTCTAATAAGTAATATTATATTAATCTGAAAATTATAATATATTCCAAATGATAAAAATAACGACTAGAAATAAGCTAATAATTAATTTTAAATTAACTATATATATAACTCTTTTTGAAAGGATCTCTAAAATGCTACATTATAAAATACTTAATACCCTATTTATATTACTTCGTAACACTTATATTTATTTATACTAAATAGAGCCTATTTGTTTTCTATAGCTATATATAGTTATTTCAATAAGAAGTACTATATATATAGTAAAATAGGTTACTGGTTTATAAGATATATCTTTCAAGAAAAATATATTTTATTTAATAATTATAAGTTAAATATAGATCTTAAAGTATATTCTATAATAAAATACTAAGTATTCTTTATAAATTATAAGAATATTAATAGTTTAGATTATAATTCTCAAGATTCTCTTTAAGATAATAAGCTTAGTAATATTAATATATAGCATTAAATATAATATAATTTTAAAGATAAAGTTACTATTCTTTCTGAATAGTTTTTAATATTTCTTTCAATAAAAGCCTTATTACTCTCAATAGAAGTAAAATTATAAGGGTTTTTTAAAACTAAGTCATATTTTATATTCTTACTTATAGTAATATTTCTAGTAGTAGAATTACTAAGACAAATAGTATTATAACCTTTGTATCTACATTTATACTTAAACGCTATTACTTAAATATTATCTTTTAAGGTATTTTGCCTAACTTAGGTATTACTAGCTTCTTAGCTACTAAGTGTTCCTAATTTACTATATTTAAATAAATTATTAATCTTTTTATAATTCTTATATTTCTATAAGGTAAAATAGTAATAATATCCTTTAGTAGAATGTTTCTAATTATTATACTTAGAATAGTTAATATTTTTATATCTTTTAGTATTATTATATTAAATATAATACTATATAATACCTCTTTTGTATTTTATTTTATAGATATAGATTGTCTTAATATTCTACTTAATAATATTTATAACTAATTCTATTAAAATAAAAAAGTTATATTAATCATTTAAAAATAAAAGTATCTATAGATACTTTCTAATAAGGAGAGAATAATTACCTCTATATATCTTATAGAGATAGAAATATAGAGATTCTATTACTATTTTAAATAACTGGCTATTATATATCTTTATAATATCTTCAACAAAATAGAATAACTAGTTAAATATTATACTTCTAAAGTATTTAAGAAGTACTATTCCTAGTAGTAAATATATAGTATAATTCTTTTATACCTTTATTTTGCTATTTATAATAATATTAACTTTAGCTTTAAAATTATTATTAATATTATCTATATTAATAGCTACTTTATACTCTATATTATTAATACTATAATAGTATTTGATACTACTTAATCTTTACTAAATATGTTACTAAAAGTAATATAAGAGGCTTTTAAATTATATTAGATTGATATATATTAACATCCTCCTAAATGTTATTATTATTAATATAAATATAATATTTCAATCTAAAGACTTTAGATTAGAAGTAAAAATAATAAGATTAATAATTTATATTATTCTTATTAAAGTATATAATAATATTAATAAGATTAAGTAATCTTATATATTCCTTTATTATATCTATAAGATTTATTATCATAAGATACTTATTACTATTTAAGAAATATTCTGTTAAATAATATATAAAATAATTAATACTACTACTAAATCAAATAGTTTTATATTTATTCTATATAATGAAATATATATAGCCACATAGGCTACGAAACTAAGCTATAAGCTACACCCTAAAGGCGACGTTTCAAAAGCTTAAATATCCTACATATACCGTATTTTAATAGTAATAATACAAGCCATTTTACTTCCTTATATACCCTCTATATAATACCTAGAAGCCCCTTCAGATAGCCTCCTCAATTTCTCATAATTATAAACCTAGCTTAAACCCTTCTTTTCCTATTTAAATAGTCTATAATAATTTTAACAACCTTTTTTTACCTAAATTTAAATACCTATATATATAAAAACCTTTTCTTAATCCTCTTTTTTAAATATATATATAATACTATTTATCTTAAGGTACTTCTATATATCCCTTCTAATATATATATAATACTACTTATTTTAAGATACTTCTATATATCTCTTTTAATATTAATATTATTAACTTCTTAAAAATACGTTTATAATATTCTTATTGTACTATTAAACTAACTACTTCTCTTTTTTTAACTTTACTCTACTCTTTAATTTTCTACTTCTCCTATTTATATATAAATTAACTACTATTTAAAATAGTATTCCTTTAGCTATAATAAACTTAGCTTATAATAATTAAAAATCTGAATATTACTTTTTAAATATACTAATATCATTTACTATATCTAGAAGAAAAGAAAAAGCCTAAAAGCCTATATAATATCCTAATTTAACTAAATTATAGAGTAAAATTATTATTTTAATATTATTTAAACTATATATTTAAAATAATAAAAATCTAACCTTAAAAGAAGCTAATCCTAATAGCCTAGAAAGAATAAAAAATCTAACTTTTTATAATAATTTTAATAAGTATTCAACACTCTAATATTAAAATATATATCTTCTAAACTATTATAAAATAAATTTTATATATTATATAGATTACTTAATAATTAGACTTTAGTTTTTATTAAATTTAAACTCTTATTAAAATTAAATAATACTTAGAATAATACTCCTATACTACTATTAAGATAAAATATATAAGATATAAGAATTATAATAAGTAGGAAGTATTCTAAAAAAGTAAATCTTATAATTTTATCTAAGTTAATAGTTATACTCTATATAATATACTCTTAAACCTTAATCTTAAGAAATAAAAGTAATAATCTCAAGTAGCTATATATCTCTAAAGTAAAATAAGAAAGTAGTAATACCTTATAAAACGCTAGAGATACTTCTAAAACTATATTTAGAATCCCCCTATTTTTTAGAATATTAAAAAAAGTAGGGAAGGTTATTTTTAAATAGTAGAAGCTATTTAGAATTATTATTTTTACTCTAAAAGCTCAAAAGCCTTATTACTTTTACTTTATAGCTTAAAAGCCTTATTACTTTTATCTTAAAAATAATTATTCAAATACTTTAAATACTTAAAAGTTATTTAAATACTTTTTATACTTAGAACTACTAGGAATAACTTCCTCTAGCTATTAACTACATCTAATACCTAGGGGGCTATATAATAAAATATATATAGCTATATAAGCTATAAAACTAAACTATAGGCTATACCTTAAAGGCGATATTTTAAAGGTTTAAATACCCTGTATATACCGCATTTCAGTAGTAATAATATAAGCCATTTTACTTCCTCACATACCTTCTATACAGTGCCTAGAAGCCCCTTCAAGTAACCTCCTCGATTTCTCACATTCTATTTATTTTTAAAGTATATTCCTACTTTATAAAAAATTTAGCTTTTTCTCTAAATATTATTACTTAAGCTTATACTATATATAAGATTATTAAAGAGATCTATTAGAAATATACTAAATATACTATTAATACTACCTTAATGATATATTACAACTTAGATATCTTATATATTATAACCTTTCCGCCCTAATTCTCAATATGTATATAATAAGAGAAGAATAACTAGTAAGACTTATATTACTTCCTTATTAGATATATATTCTCAAACTCTTTTATAATTCTTAATGATTTTAATCTATAGCTACAAAACTATACTTTAGAAATAATAACTAAGAGATCTTATTAAGTTATATTTTTAAAACACTAATACCTAAAACTATAAGGAATCTATAAGTATTTATACTATTACTATAAGAGATCTTATATTATATAGAAATATATATTCTTATAGTGATACCTTAGTTTTACTTCTTACTATTCTTATAAATCTCTAGAATATTTAATAAGTACTATAAATTACTATTATTATAAATAATAGTAATACTACTACGATTAATAATAACAATTTTCTTTCTACTTAAGTAGTTAGTAATATACTATTCCAACTTTAAATACTTTAAATCTAATTAATTCTAAATTTTATAACATATAAGAATAGCTTATGTCATCTAGATTTTAACTAAGAATAATATTTTATAGTATATTTTATAGTTAAGGAATAATTAGATGTAATATTAATATTTAACTTCTATAAAAAAGGTATTATTATAATACTTAGACTACTATTTCAAAAACTAATTAAAAACAAATTAAACATATTATTACTAATATTATTATAAAGACTATCTAATAAAACCCCATTTTCTATAAGGATTATAGGTATTATAAATCTTATATTATTAATAAGGTTAAGAATAAAGATACTAATAAGGTATATAAGAAGTTAAAACTTATAATCTAAAGTTTTAAGAATAATAGTGAGTTTAGAATACTAATATAATTACTAGTAATCTAATAAAATAACTAGTAGTTAATTTTAGCTTTAATTATAGCTTTCTTCTAGTATACTAGTATAATAATATAGCTTTATAATATTATATAGACTTATATTTAAATTAGAATAGAACTTATAAAATATATTGTAATTAAACTATCCTTATATTTTAAGGATTAATACTCTTTAGGTTTTGTTATAATTATTATTAAACTATTATATAACTTTACTAAAATAAGTACTTACCAATAAATAACCTATTCTAAACACTATACAAAATAGTTATAAATAGTGATATTAATATATAACCTATACCTCCTTATCTTATACTTTAAAAATAACGCTTTTAATCTTATAAATATATAAATTAATAAATACTTTTAGCTTCTTAGATACCGCCTTATTAGACTAGAAAGATAAAGAACTTTAAAAAGCTTTATTTGAAGTTAAACTTAAAATAGTCCTCTTGAAAGTACTACTACTAATATTTAATAGAAGTATCTTATTACTTAATAGTAATACTTTCTACTTATATTAGACGTACTAAGGGTAAAAGCTCGCCCTTATTAATATATATATAACAACTGAAGTATCTAAAAAGGTATATAATAAATAATATAGATATAAAATATAGTTTATTTTAATATACTATTCTCGCTTGACGTAATAGTTTAACGTCTAGCTAGCCTTTACTATTTTATAGTAAGAATAGTAAGTTTAAATCTTATAATAAGTAATTATAACTAGTAGGTATATACCTTCTGATTATATAAACTAAATATAATAACTACTACTAGCTATTAGCTACTACTATTAGCTATTAATAACTAGTAACTATTAGTAACTAGTAATAACTACTACTAGTTAGTTAGTATTAGTATTATATAATTATAATCCTTTATAGAGTAATTATAATAGATATAAGTATATATATACCTTTTATTTATTAGCTATTATATTAACTAACTATATTATTACTACTTAAAGTTTCCTCTATTTAAATAGTTCTTTAGCCTTAGTATTATCTATAGAATATTTAAAGTAAGAACTAACTATTAGGTATAGCTTCCTTTAAAGGGTTCCCGAGAGGCATGTGACTTTAAATAGATTAAAAACCTTTGAAACAACTAATTTTAATTCACTAGCCTGAAGTATTATTTAGCTTCTCCTATATAATATCAAAATAATAACCCTTAGGCGATAATACTACTATATTTAATAAATACTTTAAGTAGCAAATTGAATACTTTAATTATAGTTTTAACTTCATACTATTTAACTTCTCTAAAATATATTTTTATATTTGTATTAATAATTCGATTACTAATAATATTAACCTTTTAGCTTAATTAAGATTTATAATAATTTTAAATTAAGAAGCTACTATTATTAATAACTAATTTGACTTCTATAGTAACTTTATATATTATTCTTCTACTAAAGATAAAAGAATTACCAAGAGTATACTTACTTTAGAGATTTATACTATAATAGTTAGTATAAACTTTACTTATACTATAACTATATTACTTAAGAAAATCTTCTAATAATAAAAATTCCCTTATTTTTTAACTATTATATATACCAACTTATACTTGCCTTATAAATACCTTATAAAACTTAATACTACTAAAGAAAAATACTTTATACTTAATATTCCAATATTAATGTGGTGGTATAAATACTACAAATTCTATAAGATATAATAAATTAATAGAAATAATAATATTACCAATATCTTTATAAAAAGCATATTAAATTATACCCTTAAGAGATAGATTAATTCAAATTATACAATTATTTAACTAGAAGGATAGGTAATTTCAATAAAGTAGATAAATAGGTATTTAAATATTATTAAGGCAAAAAGTTATAGATTGCTAAAAGTACTATTTTTCATATAAATAGACAGATACTCAAGTATATAGTAAAAAGAAAAATTACTAGTATTAGTTACACTATACTATAGGGTATATAGTAATTATATATATTATTATATCTATAGTAGTATACTTTCTATATTCTACTAATAATAGGTACTAGATACCTAGTACTAGCTATAGGTAATGATATAGTAATAAGTTAGTTATTACTATACTATAGATCTAGAGCCTTATATAGTATTTCGTATTATATAATATAGGAATAATAATAACGAATAACTAGAACACTACTTTACACTTGTATAGTAAGATTATATATAGTATATATTACCATCTAGATAAACTAACGGTAAGTACTATAGCTATTTATACTTCTTAATATTAGTATATTTTAACTTAGTAGGTCTCCTACTCTATAGTTATATTCTTCGCTCATGTTCACAAAGTAGATATAGCGTGGCGTATTACTAGAAGCCCTCTATCGAAATACTAGGAATCGTAACCAATAATTATACTTACCTGCCGCAGAATTCGAATCTACTACTCTTACCGTAAATTAATAAAAGCTAGCTAGATATTAAACCACTATGTCAAGCGGGTCTACTCTTAATTAATAGATATAGAAGAAATCTTTTTCAATTTATCATATTAGGTTTTTTATAAAATACTTAAGAATAACTTATTTAACTATTAGTAGTCTTAATATAATAGTAAAGCTGTTTGATAAGTTTAATCTTCACCATTAGTATATTATATTAGAATTCTATATAACTAGTTATGATATCTAGAAGTTTTCTTAATCTAAATATTAAACTAGATTTCAATATTTTGAGGTTTATTAATATACTTATCTTTAATAAATAACTTATGTAAGAAAACACTACTTAATAAATGCCTAAAGATATTAAACGTTTTACTTTTAGAATTAAAAGTATTTTTAATTATTATATAGTAGATTTCAATTCTAAATAGTTTGGGAATCTAATTATAGAGAGATAAAGAAATATTATAATAAAGTTTAGGTATAAATTAAGATAATTATTAATAGTAGCTTTCAGATATATATTGAAATAGGACTTTTTAAAAATAGTAATATTATCCTTTAAGTTCTTCTAAGAATTCTAAAATAGTAATATATTTAAAATATTTAATTACATAGTAATTAGTTACAATAGAATAGAAGACAATCCTAGAGAAAGCTAATTTAAGAATCTCTAGCTTAATATAATCTAACAAGTAGTATACTATCTATTTTTAAATAGTTATATATTATATTTCTAAATTCTAAAGAGTTCTTATTATTAAAGATCAACTTTAAATATTTAATCAATATATTTTACTTAATTAAGTTATAACTTAGTATTAGAATATTATGAAAAGAGAAATTCCATATTTAGAAATTAATAATTTTATTTAATATAGAGGGGTCTTGTTTATTTTATCTTATACTAATAAAAACTTAATAAAAAGCTATAGTAAAATACTATTTATATTATTAGTTCTTAGAGTAAAGTTATATAAGATATCTTAGTTAAGACTAAAGTATTTATACGATTTGAGAAGATATTTATACTTTCTAAAAGATTATAAACAAATTAATTATAATATTATAAGTTTATATATCTGATTCCTTTATGTTTAGATTATAATTACTATTTAAAATAGTATTATAAATAGGGTAAATGATTTACAACTTTTTATTTGCTATTAGAAATTAGTAATAAAAAGATAGTTAGTTTCTAAGAAATATATTAATAAAGTTAAGGAGGTATCTTTAGATATCTTAAAAGCTAAAATAACTCTTTTGGATAATAAGTCTAATAATAGTAACGACTATCTTTTTCATTGAATATATATAAGTGTGGATTCCTTTCCTCTTGAGAAGTTAATTAAAATTCCTTCTGAAATCTTCTTAATTATTTAAAGATTGTATTTATTGTTAATAATTATAATATTGTAATAAACAAATAAGACGGTATATGGTCTGAATATAGGTTCTCAAAAGGTATAATCTATTCAAACTAGAATAAAGCGCTCGAACGCATATAAATAGAGTAGTTAGTATTATATTTGATTAGGGGGTAAAGTCTGGTGTGTATTATATATTGCTAAGTATAGCTATATGTACTACGTAAAGCTTTATTTCAAGCGGTTTAAGTAGGATAAGATCTATAGAGATAGTACTAATACTTAAGGTTTAATTGATATAAACTCTACTTCTTAAGTATATTAATCCCAGTATATCCCCCTAGCCTTAAAGGCTCTACTTATTAGCTAGCTTTTTTCAATAATATCAATTAAACTTTCTATTTATATTTTATAAGAAGTTCTTTTTATTATTTTATTATTCTTATTAAATTTCTATTTTTTTAATAAGAAGAACAGTATTATTTATAAGCTATTTAGATATTTCTTATTAGTTAGAGAATACTTCTAATATTCCTAAGTTTTTATTTAACCTTATTATTACTATAACGTAAGATTTATAGATCCTAACTAATAATTAAGAGTTTTATTAAAACCTTTAAATAATAGAAATCTCTATTAAGGTTCTTCCTCTTATTATAACTTTAAATAGTTTAACTAAGATATTATATTAATCTAAATAATAAAAATATTAAACTAATAATTCTAGAAAGCCTTTATAAAACTATTAGTTATAAAGTTTCCTAGAAATATTTATTTAATCCCAAACTACCTCTATATAGTTTCTTATTATAACTAGTAGTTTTAAATATCTATATATTATAGTTTTATATATAATTATATTATGTTAATAGTTATAAGATATATTATTTACTAGTTATTATATTAGATTGAAATCATAAGATAAAACTTATATATTTTACTTCTATTAAATATATTTATCATAAGGTCTATTTAGAGTAAAATGATGGAGTAACTAGTAAAAATAACTTTTTAAATAGTTTAAGATAATACTAAAAGTTCTATTTTAATTATTTAAATAGTAATAGTATCTTATATATTAGTTTGCTATACTATTAGATTTCTAAAGAGATATATAATATATACTTAAAAATGCTTTTAATTATTACTATTATTTATAAAACTGGTATCTATAGTAACTATAAAGCTATTAAATAGATCGCTTGCCTTATAATTAAACTTAAGGTAGAAACTCCTTATCTTACTAAAATATTATAGTATTTACTTAGTTTCTATATAGTAGTTATCTAAAGAGTTTTAATTAAAATATAATAATTAACTTATTATATGAATAATATTTAGTCTTATTATAACTATAATATAATTAATAAAACTAATATTTTATGAGTAATATTTAATTTCTATATAAAAAGCTTGATTATACTATAATAAGAGTTCTTCAGTTTTTAGAAGGGTTTTAAAGTATTTAATATACTATATATATTTTATAAAATACTAAAAAAGCCTTTTGATATATATTATGTATAACAATTATAGTTATTATACTACCTAATTTTAAATAACCTTAAAACTAAGAAACTACTATAAGTCTATATTTCTCTTAAAATAATACTTCTTTTAAAAATATATTAATAATATAAGTATTTTAAAGATATTTTCTAAAAAGAATAAGAACATATAATTATTAATATAGAAGAAGAAGATAATATATTTCTTAAACTAGTAATATACTTCTCTTATGGTAAGTTTAAAATTAAAGTACTTAAAGCTTACTTCTAAGTAGTATTACTATAAGAAGGGAAACTTCTATAAGTTAAATAATATTCTATTAAAAAGGTAGATCTTACCTAGTATTTAATAACTTATTAATATCTCTATATAAATAATCTTATTGTATATTATATATACAAAAGTATTAATTATATTATATTGAAATGATTTAGGATTAATATAGTTAGTAATTATTATAAAGGTTTAAAATAATATATTTATTAGAATAATTATATAGATCTTATAATTATCTTATAATTATTAATCTATATAGATAACTAGTTAAACTTTAATTTCTAAGAAATATTTATACTTATTAAACTTATAAATATAAACTTAATAATATTCTAAAACTTTTAAACTTCTTATATAAGTCTTACTAACTTTATTTTAAAAATATAATTTAATATAACTCTTAAAATAGACCTATTTCGCTACTATTATACTTTTAATACATAGATAAATAAGTATTGTTAAATAAGATATAAATAATAGTAATAGTTTCTATTATAAAACTCTTAGAATAAGAATTTCTGTTTTTCTATATTTTAAATACTTTCTAATATCTAATTTACTTTATAGTTAAAGTTTACTATTAGACTTTATAATATTTATATCTCAGAATCCTTAAGAAAGTTAAACCTTTAGAACTCTTTCAAATTAACTATTTATACTATTTTATAACTATAAGTAGAAATATCTTAAAGTATTTCAAAATAACTAAAAAGTACTAGCTAAAAAGATAGCTTTAAATAAAGATCTCCTAATTATTCTAAAATAGTATTTTATCTATCTTTTATATTTAACTTTCTCTAGAAATACTACAAATCCTTATGCCTTTATAGTTTTATCTATATAAATAAGATAATAGAAATATATAATAAGTAATTCTAGAAGGATTATTAATATAAATTCTAGAGTTTAAACTAATACTTTATAAAGTTTTAACGTGATTATAATATAAATATAAGATTTGAAACTATTATAGCTACTTCTCATTTTAATATAGACTACTTCATTAAACCTTTTACTAAAGTTTAAAGAAGTAGTTAAGCTAACTTTAAATAGCTTTATTATAATTATTTATTCTTATAATTAGTAAGAAATCTTATTAAATTAAACTATTTAAAATTATCTTATAGAAAAACTAAGTTCCTATTACAAAAAAAAGTTTTATAAAAAGAGATATTATAAATTATTATAGTTTTATTTTAAATTAGGTTTCATACTTAATATTGATTGGTTGAAATATAGCTCACTAAAAAGTTAATAAACATATACTTTTTAAAATATATTAAATAGTTATACTTAAGTTTTATATCTATAGTAAGAATAAAGTATTTATAATTATAAATATAGAAGTAAGCTAAATTTAGCTCTATAGTATTATTTCTTTAAGTAGTTTTATAAAGCTTCTAATATAGTATTTATTAACTTAAAAAGTATATTAATATTTAGTTATAAAGAAATACTACTACTTATAGGGTTTCAAACTAGAATTTATAAAATAGTTTACGTTTATACTTTATGATTTCT
>AMCV02000008.1:2749936-2805594 GCA_000350065.2 Colletotrichum orbiculare MAFF 240422
AGTTCTAGTATAATTAATAAGATGAAACTCTTAGGAGTTATAAGTATTTCTATTTATCAATATTCAAGCTGAAATATACCTATTATAATTTGAGTAATAAGAATAGAAATTAAGAATAATATATTTCCTAGAAGTAATATATAAAGTATTCTTATATTCTATATAATAGATTTTATATTTTACCTTATTAATATTATAAACTCTATAGACTCCCTAAGTAAGTTAGTATTTATTATATTTTAAATAGCTATTAGTAATATAAATACTTTATATAATAGAGATAAGCTAGTTAAAAAGCTTTCTATTAAAATACTTTAAATATTAATATTAAAAATATTTATTACTTTTCAGAAATCTTTAAATAATATTTATAGTAAACTATTAGTAATAGTAATATTTAGGAGAAAGCTTATACTATACTAACTATACTATTAAAATAGTTAATCTCTTATAGATTTTTACATATTTAGCCCCCCGCCTAATAGGTAGCCTTATATAATACCTAGTAAATGATCTCTATAATAGGAAAATACCTAGTTATATACTATAGCCTATATATATCTCTATAAGTAAATATAATTAAAGGGACCCAGTAGTATAACTACTAGTTTAGACCTAGCCTTAACCTAGAAGTATATAGAAGCTAATAGGTAATAGAATAATAGCCAGGTATATAAACTTACTAGTATAAGCCCTAAGATAATCTATATAGAAAGTTATAGCTTAATATATTAATAGTAGCTTCAAAGTATTGAACTTACTACCGTAGTACTTATAACATTAACCCATACCGGAATACCACTAATATACCTTAATAATACTAGCTATAGATATAAAAGAAAGCGACAGACTACTACAGACCAGCCAACTATCCTGTAATAATACTACTAATAATAATAATAATAAGAACTACCCGCTGTCATTATATTTAACCCCTATAACCTTAATATAAATATCAACCTTATAAAAGTCGTTAATGACTACAAGAACTATAACTACTTTTGTAAAAGCCTAAAAGGGCTAGCTTTATTTAAAGGTAACTTTATTACTTTCCCTAGCCCCCTTAAAATAGCTATAACTATATTTAGCCTTAATATATTATTGGAAGATAAAACCGTCAGTAGAACTAAAAAAAACAAAATTAAAGTAATAAAGGAGAATCTAGCGCCTAAAAGTAGGATATTCAAAAATAACCCTAAATACTTCGAATATGTCTTAGAAGTAGCCCGTCGGGTATCCGAAAAAGTAGGTAATCTCTTATGAAATATATAATATTTAGAAACTTACTAGTTATATTAAATATTAATAATTATAATTTCAGAATAATCGCTCCTCTATAGTTGAAATAAATAATTTGACCTAATATCCTACTAGTAACCTTATTTTTATAACTATTAAAAAAATAAGGTTTATAGGTAGAATAGTATAAAGAGTAATATTATATAGGTATAGTTTAACTTTTATATTTTTATTAATTATAATAAGGATCTTAATATCTCAATAGCTTTTCATAAGTATAAGCTTTATATTATATTAAATATAATTTCTTATAAGAACCCTTTGAAGAATTATAGAATACTTTATATTTTAGAAGATATAAATTAAAATACCTAAGTTAAAAAAATAAGTCTTAGAAAGGGTATTATTAAGATCTTTCTTTATAGTATACTTATTATATAATATTATAGCTACTTTAGTAAGAAAGCTAGTTATATAGTTACTATTATTTGAAAGTCTAAAGCTTCTTCAAGAAGTCTAGATCTAAGGCTAGTAATTATTCAATCTTTTCTTTAGTTAAAGTATTTAGTACCTAGCTCTTATAAACTAACTAAAAATATATATAATAATAGTATATTAAGATATAGCTTAGTTTATACTTTAGAAAGTATAGAGGCTTATCTAAACTTTTAAAATATCTCTGATTACTTTAAAATTTTAAAATAATAATTAAAGTTTCTATTATAATATTATAAGTATTATAATTAATCCTATTATATAAGAAGGCTTTAGGGAGATATTGAATTACCTCTATAATAGCTAAAATAACTTTACTGAGAAATATAAAATTTAAATAGCTTTAAATTATAAGTATATAGTCCTATATATTAAACTTAATTAGTAATAAAGCTAATAGAACTATAAGGTTTTAAACCCAAAGTATTCTAATACTAGAAAGAATATAATTAACTATTTAAACCTTATATATAGTATCTTACTATTTTTAAAATTATATTTTAATTACTATTTGTATAATTAAACACTTAAATCTAAAAGACCAAAATATGTTATAATATCTTAAAGTAGTAATTTAGAAGTATAAATTATTTTTAATATTAAAGTAGTTATAGAAATTAGTAGTTTGTTTTATTATTTCTTTTTCTATATAGTAATATTAATATTAAAGTATCTTCTTTATATATCTAAAGATTTAAATTATTATATAAATTTAGTTTAACTATTTATATTAATAGTCTTAAGCTTTTAAAATATAAAAACTATTAAAACCATATAAATCTTTAAACCTTTTTCTATAAGATTTCCAATATTTGTTTATAAACCTCTTTGGTAATATCTATAGAGAATTATTAATCCTCTTTATAATTTACCCCTATAGTAATAAAATCCTTAAGAATATTTAATTTAAATACTTAAAAGTTTATTACTACTTCCTAATTTTTAAAAAGTTATTTAAAGGTAGTTTTTAAAAAAGCTCTAAGAAGAAGCTTTAGCGAGTAGTTATCTTAAGGTAAAAATAATCCTATAAATTATAAACCTTAATATCTACCTAAAAGGCGTCATACTAAATAAGTTACTAATTAGTTTTCTTAAGGACTAAAAAAAGGGTATTTTTAGTAGATGTCTTAACATTTAAAATACGTTAAACAATTATAATATATATATTTAGCCTAATAGCTCTTTCGTATTATAAGACTCTTAATTATTATATATAGTTAAGAGGTAAAATCTAGTATATATTATATATAGCTAAATATAGCTATATATAGTACGTAACACTTTATTTCAAGTAGTTTAAATAGGGCGAGACCTATAGAGATAGCGCTAGTACTTAAGGTTTAGCTAGTATAAACTCTACCTCTTGAGCGCGTTATTCCTAATAGTTAAGCCTTATATAATCCTAGTATAACTACCTAGCAGATTCTATACTATACCTATTCTCACAAATATTTAAAAATTATAGAATAGTCTATAATATTAGTTAAATAGACTTGTCTAAGAGAGAATCTTTTAAGTTAAATAAAAAGATAGATACTATTTAATATAATTTAACTAATTCCTCTATAATTAGATAAGATAAATAGGTAATTAAAAATATTTTTAATAATCCAAATAGAAAGCATATATTAGACTTAGTATTAGATAATATAATTTATATCAAAAACCTTTATATTAACATTATTAAAGAAGCTTTACTTCTTAATAAGACTAAACTCTAATAAATATATTTTAATTATATTTTTAGATTTAGTCTAATTAATTAATTCTTTATTATAGAATAGTTATTGCAAGAAATACAACTTTATATCTTTAGAATATAAGTTAGTTTTGGATTATCATATAGTCTATTTAAGTAGTTTAGGTATTATTATAGAATCTCTAAGTATATTATCTTCTTAATTCTACCTAAAGATAGCTCTCTTAGAGGTATAATCTAATAATACTTATATATAGGACTTCAGAGTAGAATATGTCAAATAGAATACTTTTAAATATTTAGTCTTGAAAACCTAAGGGGTAAAAACTATAAGCCTAAAGTAATTAGACTACCCTTATTATATAAAAGCTTATTTTTCATAGAGTATTCTTAGATAAAATTAGAGTTATATTTAGTTTGCCTTTTTTATTATATTACTTAGGATCTATTTGACCTTCTCAAAGCTTATATAAATAACTCCTAGGTATTAATTATTAAGAATAAATTTTCAAACCTTTTGTATATTAATATTACTTAATAAAGCTTATAATTTAATCTTTCAAATATTCAAAGAAATATAAAGCAATCAGGTAAAGTAATAGAGAGGTCTTTTAATATATAAAGTTTAATAATATATTAAAAGAATTATAATAGTAATGAATAGAGGAACTAATGATTGAATATAAGTAAAAGAATAAGGGATTAGTTTTAAGTTATTTCTTTCTTATATTAAAAGGTTAGTTTGAATAAGCAAGTATATTTAAAAAGACTTCATTATTTAAAGAATACAAATATAAGAAATTTCATGACTACTATTTGAATTCTAAACATAGTTAGTTTAAATAGTAATTATATTATATAATATATGTTTTAATATTAAGAATAACTAGAAATTACTATATAGAATTAAAGGAGTCTAATTTGAATAATAGTTTTATTAATAAGTACTAGAGTATATCTGAAACCTTTATTAAGATTTGTAATTGTATTAAAAATAGATTTATATCTATAGATATTAGGTATATTTACTTGAGAATTATCATTAATAAAGTATTATGAAAAAGCTATTTAGGGTTGAATCTAAGGGATAAATTAGATATCTAATAGGTTATATTCCAAATATTTGTAATTTCTATAGAGTTTAGATTTTGATTTTCTAAAAGGTTATTAGTATTTAAAAGATTAAGTTTAATAAGATAAGGTTTTATTTAGAAAAAGATATATATAGATATCAAGCTACTATAGAAAAAGGAGGCACTAGGGGGCTACTAGAGCTCCTATATACTAGCCTTAACTATTAGAATAATAGAAATTCTAGTAATATAAAGTTTAAATAAAAGTATAGAACTATAGTTAGATAAGGGGAAGACTAAGTTTGAATAGTTATATAGTATAATATATACCTATTAAGAAATCCTGTTACTTAATATAAACCTAGCTTAATATATTTAAACTTCTACCTACTTTTAGATATACTAACTAGTAAAACTATCATAGTACTATATTAGAAACCTATTATTTAAATAACTTAAGGATTTAAACTTAACTCAATAAGAAAACTAATTCCTACAGCTACTAATAGTAGTATTAATAAGCTAAAGGAGTAGTTATCCCTCTAGAATAATAATAACTTTTTCAAACCTAACTTAGACTAATTAATTAAAAAAGAAGTAAAAAGGTTAAAGAAGAAGTAGAAGTTAGAAAAATTAATAGTATTATATAAGGGAGATAGTCTAGAAGAAGGGAGTACTAAAAAGCCTTCTACTCTTATATCTCACCCTAAGAAATAAAAAGGAGACCTTTTAATTAAATAGTTAGTTCTTCTTAAATATTAAATGGGTAACTAATGAGATCTTAATAACTTTATATTCAAACTATAAAAATAGTTGAACTTAACAGAAGATAATTTTGCTATAAATAAAAATAAAGTCTAATATATAGGCTTATATTTAGAAAGTATTATATCCTATTAGTAAATTAAGTAGGTTGCTATTACCTATAATAATAATATTAAGCTGATTACTTAAGTAGTAATAGAAGGATAACTAAAGTCTAATATAAATAATAATAATACTTAAGCTATTATAATAGTAGCTAAATTAGATATAGTTTATTAGAAACTTAACTAATCCTACTAATAATTTATTAATATTTATAAGTCCCTTAAAGTAGGATATTTTCATATCTAACTAAAAAGACTCTAAATTATCAATATTATTAACTATTTCTTATTTAAGTTGAGATATATAATTATAAATAGGAACTTACTAGTTATATATTAGGAATTGAATTATACTACTAAAAAGGTAGAAATAGTTAAATAATCTCTAAATAAATCTATCTTAATAGAACTTACTTTTAGAATACTAGAGAAGAAGAGTTATAGATTATTAGTTATATAAATAGTTATTCTAACTTAAGAGATAAGTAGGGAGAACTAATTAAGAAAACTATTCCTTATAATTACTCTCATTTTTAAAATTAAATAAGAAGGAATCCTATAGCTCTAAGTAGCTACTCTTTAAAAGCTATTTAAATACTATAATTATAGAAAGATAAATTATATATTATACTAATATAACAAAAATACTTATTATACTTATAAGAAGCCTAAGTATACTAGAAGACCCTATTATACCTTAAGGATAAGAACTAATAGTATTTATATCCTATAGGATTTAAAACTTTATTAATACTTTAAAGCTTAAATATTAGTTTATATAAAAAGACATTAGAAGAAGGGAAAAGTATTTATCAATTTAAAAGCTAATAAGAATATCTTAAGCTAGAAAACACTATATAATATTAAGCCTATAGAAATTAGTTTAGAACTAAAGATATTAAACCTTTAGAAAGAAGTAATATTTAAATATAGAATATAAACTATAACTATAAAGATTATAAATAACCTTAGTATAATATAGATAAAGTCTTATATATTCTAAGTAAGTAATACTAATAAATATAATATAATCCTAAAGATCCCCTAGAGAAGAAAGGTAAAATTTAATTTAAAATAAAAAACTCTAAGTTAGATCTATCCCTTAATTATTACTAGCTTTGAACTAATATATAAGGCTAAGGCAATTAATAAGGCTAAGAAGCAATCTAAATATATATTAATAATCTTAATTATATTAATATTAATAGAAAGAAAATAGTAAGCTATTTAGTAACAACTTATAAGAAATCTAAAAAGAAAATGATAACCTTAATTAATTATTATTAGAATATAAAAAATAGACTTATGTTTTTAATATAAAGAAAACTAATATTTCTATAAGAAAAGATACTTATATATATATAATAAAATTAGAAGAAGGTAGGGAGTTTTTATAGAGTTTTATCTACTGCTTTATAGAGAAAGAGTTAGAAGAATCATATTAATACTTTATCTTGGCTTTTAAAAAAGGATAGATTAAGATATTAAAAAGCCCTATAGGAATACTAATCCTATTTATTTTAAAGAAAGGAGGCAAGTTGAAACTATATATAAACTATAGAAATCTAAATAATATTACTATTAAGAACTATCTACTACTACTATTTATTAGTAAGGTTTTAGACTATTTAAGAGGAGCCTTATAATTTACTAAATTAGATCTAAAAGAGATATATTACTAGGTTTATATATAGTTAGGAGATAAGTAGAAGATAGTATTTTAGATATAGTATAAGTATTTTGAATATTATATAATACTATTTAGTTTAGTAAACGCTTTAGTAACCTTCTAAGTATATATTAATAATACTTTAATAAGCCTTATAAATATTATATATATTATCTATTTAAATAATATCCTAATATTTACTAAGACTAAAGAAACCTATATAGAAATAATAAAAGAAGTATTAAACTAATTATTAATTATAAAGTTTTATAATAACTAAGAGAAATACGAATTCTATATATAAATAATTAACTTCTTAGGTTTAAATATTTCTCCTAAAGGCATTATTACAGAAGAAGAGAGAATATTAATAATTAAAACGTAATTACTACTTATTAGTATTAGAAAGATCTAAATCTTCCTATGGTTTATAAGGTTCTATAGGAAATCTATTTAGAATTATTCTAAAAAATATATTAAACCTACTAATTAGCTAATTAAATAAGTAAAAGGGGAAGAAGTAATAACTTTTAAAATAATTAAAACTTTTAAAGATCTATAAGATAAATTTATTGAAGTATTCAGTTTATAATATTTTAACCTAGCCTTTCTAAGTTATATAGAAGTAGGTACTTCTAAATCTACTATAGAAGTAGTAATTACCTAATTAGAAGAAGGATAGTAATAACTATTAGTTTACTTTTTAAAGAAGTTAAGAAGAATAAAATTGAAATATAATATACTAGAAGCCAAACTATTAGTTATTTATAAAATAGTACTTATATAGAAAGACTACTTTTTATATTAATAATATAAGATTACCTTTATTACTAATTATCTAAACTACTAATACTTAGTAGTAAGATTCTAGCTTAATAACTATTAAATAAGACTCCTTTAAGATATATTATTACTTAATTATATTATTCATTACTAATTAGAGAAGTAAAATTTAGTAGATAGTCTATTAAGATAATTAAACTATCAATTAATAGAAGGAGAAATCTAAAGTAATGGAAATATCTTTTTAAAAGACTTCTTAAGTTAGCTTTTAAATAGAATAATAGTAGTATTCTTTTAGAATTAAAAGTTAATAGTAAATCTAGAAGATATTATTTTAGAGAGATTAGAAGGAATATTAGAAGAAGAAATCTAATAAGTATAAAAAGAAATTACTATTAGGGGAAAAAAAGGGTTATATTAGAAAAATGATAGTTAGTCTATTAATAAAGAAGGAGGGATAAGGTTCCAAAGTAAACTAGTTATTCTAAATAGATATTAACTTTAAGTTAATTTGTTAATAGCTTTTTATAATAAATCCTTAGAGGGGTATTTAAATATTATCAAAATACTTAAGAAGTTGGAATAGATATATTAATAGAAGTCTATAAGAAAGGACATTATACAATATATATTAAAATATATAGTATACTAATAATTAAAACCTTAATACTACTTTCTATATAGTAAATTAATACTTCTACTAATACTTATTAGCTTATAGTAATATATCAATATAAGCTTTACTATTAAATTACTTAAGTTAATTAGATTCTTAGAAAGAAGTTATAATAGTATATTAGTATTAACTAATTGATTTATAAAGTATATATTCTACTTACTAATAAGAGAGTTTCTAATAGTAGATAAATTAGTAATTCTTCTGGTAAATAATATCTTCTTTAAGTATAGAGTTCCTCAAATTATTATATCTAATAAAATTTACTCTTTACTAGTAGATTTTAAACTCTTTTTACCTACTTATTAGCTCTTAAGAGGAAACTAAATATAGTATACTATCTATAAACTAATAAGTAAATAGAATAGTAAAATTAGAATATAGAATACTTCCTAAAAGTAGTAATTAATTTCAATTAAGATAATTAGGCAAAATAATTATTTATAGCTAAATTTATTTATAATACTTCAGTCTATAGTACTATTAGGATTATACTAATAAATACTTTAACAGGTTACTCGCTAAAGAAACTTTATAATAACTTTCTAAAAAACGTTAAACCTAAAGTAGTCTTTATAATAAAAGAAAGAGTAAAATACTTCTAGTTATATTAATAATAGCTAAAGATCTTATTAGAAGAAGTAAATAAGAGATATACTAAGTAGTATAATAAGAAAAAGAAGAGGTTAGACCTTAAAGTTAGTAATTATATATTACTATCTACTAAGAATATCTAATAAGAATAACTAATTAAAAAACTATTTAATAAATATTTAAAGCTATTTAGAATAATATAAGTAGTTAATAGTAATTAAGTATTCAAACTTAACTTAGATAAGAAATATAATATTTATAATATTTTCTTCCTATTATAATTAGAAAAATATAGAAGTAATCTATTAATACTTTAAATAATCTCTATTCAAAACTTAGGAAATAATATATATAAAGTTAATTATATATTAATTTATAAAGGATTATAAAGAAACCATTAGTATTTAGGTAAATTGAAAAGATATAAAATAGAGGAAAATCTATAAGAACTTTAATAGAATATATTATTAGAACTAAGGTTGGATTATAAAGAAAGTCTCCTAAGGATTATTAATAAATCATAAGAATAATAATATATTTAAAATATTAGTAAAATAAAACTAGTAAGCTTATATTAACCTAAAGACTAAAGGAAAAATGTAATAAAACTTAAAAGTAGTAATTAATCTCTAAAAAGAGAAAATATATAAAATATTAAAGGGGGAATAAGGAGGTATTAAATTACTTAGTATTATTATAATTACTCTCCTTATTATTATTATTTCTATTTCTACTACCCTCCTTATTATTATTATTATTACTAAGCTACTTAGAAGTCTTAAGAGTTAGAAAATACAAATTAAAAATATTAGTATACTAAAAAGATAATATTAATAAATACGGGGATATTAAAATAATACTAGAGGGATAGAGGGGTATTTATAATATGAGAATAAGTTAAAGATTATTTTAGAAAAATAGTATAAGAATCTATAAAAGTAATAGTCTATATCTTAATAGTATAAGTTTACACCTCTTAGGCCTATTAGAAATTAGTAGTAATCTTTATATTTTACTCTAAAAAGTAGTTATATTATAAAGTAGTAATACTTATAGCTCTAAGAGCTTTGAACTAATACTTATAGATTAACTATTCTACTTCTTCATCTTTAGCCTTATACTTAGTATTAAACTTATTAGTATAAGAAGCTTTAGCCTAAAAAGTCTTATAAGTAGTAACTTAAGCCTTCTTAAAGTCCTCTTATATAAATAATTAGTAGAAGAATATTAAGGGATAATAATATAGGTATCGTACCTTAGTATTATAAGTAGCTATAAGGAAGTTAGTTTTAGAAAAGAAATTATTAAAAGAATAATATAAAATAAGAGCTATAGGAATAGTAATATGAATAGTTTAGAGGGATATTAGAGTATACTTTATAGCTATAGAAGTAATTTATAAGAAGAGGAATAAAAGTATATTAAAATATACTCCTTATTATATATAGTAGTATAATAAGAATACTTATTACTAATATCTAAAATAATTAATAGAAATAGGAAAAAGAAGTAGTAAAGATATATCAATAGTCTTATAGTAGAAAGGGGGTAATAAGAAGTAACTAGTTAGCTTCTAGATAGCTATAAGGTAGAAGTAGTAGTAGTATGGGATGAAGTATATAAGGTTATTATATTTATTATTATTATTATCAGGTAGGAAAGTATAAGAAATATATAATAACTTAGTAGCTTTTTTCTTTAAAATAGTAACTTCTTTTTGAATAGGAATAAAAGTAGGAGGAATAGGTAGTAAGAAAGTTAGCGTAAGAGTAGTAAGAATAATAAGAGTAATAGGAGTAGATATTATAGTTATTATTATTGTTATTTTTAATAACTTAGAAATAAAATCATTAATAAAGGAGAGATTAAGGGTAACTTATATATAAGATTAAAGATTTAGATAATAGAAAAAACTTTCTCTTAGTTTAAAATAATGAAAAGCTTCTTTAGGGTAGAAAATAGCAAAATTAATAATAAAGAAATTACTTATAAGTTACTAGGAGGGGATAATAAGAATAATGAAGAGAATAATATTAATCTCTAGAACTAAAAGAATTACAAAATATATACTACTCTAGTCTAACTAGTAAAAATAGTATTGTATAGAGTAAATAGAAATAAACAACTATAAATTACTACTAAGAGAAACTTAATATAATTTCTATAAGAATTAAAATACTATAATTATAATAGATATAAAATCCTTATAGCTAGAAGTAAAGAAGAAGTCTTTCTAATATTTCTATAGTTAAAGAAGACTAATTATTTTATATAGAAGCCTTAAGTTAACTAGAGTATAATTATAATTAGAATATATCTTAAGAAGTTAATATTAATTAAGAATTAATATTAAGAAGTTGAATTATAAAGTTTAGAATAAATACCTAGGTCTTAACTAAAAAGGAGTATTAGAAGGAGAGTAGAATACTACTACTTAATATTAATATCTTAGTAGTTAAGTCTTAAGGATAAGACTTCTAAGAAGAAGGATTATATTAAGCTACTATAGAAAAGAGAAATATTAAAGAACTATTAGAATTCCTATATACTAGTTTTAATTATTAGAATAATAGATATTCTAGTAATATGAAGCTTAAATATAAATATAGAGTTATAGTTAAATAAGGGGAAGGCTAAATTCAAATAGTTATATAGTATAGTATATACCTATCAAGAAATCTTATCACTTAGTATAAACCCAGCCTAATAATAGAATACTTATAGAAAAAGCTATAAAATTACTAATTAAATTAATTATTAAAAAAAGATTTTATTCTTAAAATACTTAGAGATTTTAGAATAGTAAGAATATTTAATAAAAAGGCTTTTCTTCTATTAATTATCCTATTAATATACAAAATAGCCTCAAATGTTAAGCTAAACTTAGAGTTGTTTTAAATATTAATAAGAATATTTTCTTTAGTTACTTTTGCCCTTTACTTAAAATAATATCTAAGCTCTTCACCCTATATATAGAATTAACTATAAACTTTACTTAATAATAGTATTTATCTTAATACTAGCTTATAACTAACTAAAATAGTAATGAAATTACCTATTATTATAAATAATTATACTCCTAGTTCTAATATTTAACCTTATAGTAGTAGAAAGCCTTATAGTAATAATCTATAAAGAAAGAGTCTTATTATAGCTAAGGCTTAATATATATAACTAAAAGTAACTACTTAGGTTAGAAGGTTAAGAATTTTATAAACCTCTTAAAGATATAATAAAATAGAATACCTATAAAAGCTAGGCATTCTATAATCTATTATTCTTCTATATCCTATTCTTAGTATAATCTAATAGCTAGAATAAAAATATACTATATTTTTATAATAGAACTAAAATCTCCTCGAAGTCTATATAATTACTTATAAAAAGAATATTATAAAATAGATATAAAGATATCTAGTTATAACTATTATAACTAAAGCTATTATTTTATTAGAATAAGCCTTAATAAAATTATCTTAAATATTATAATTAATAACTAGTTTATATATACTTAAAAGAATATTATCTAGCTAACCTATAACCTATTATACTAAGTTAATAATATTAGGGCCTAGGTATTAATTAGATAATACCTTAATATTAATATAATACTATAATACTAGTTATTAGATATTTTAAACTATTATAATAATATAATTATAGAAGTTTTAAACATTATTTAATTATACTAGAAGTATTTATATCTATATAGGTATTATTTATATGTTAATTATACTTAATTGATATATTAAGATTATGTACTAATAAGAGCAGGCTAAGTCTTACTATACTTATATAGAAATTATAAGTTAGTTTATATTAGTAGTAGAGAACGTTTGTGTTAATAGTATAAAGTCTTATCTTAGGGATAAATAAAGCTTAATTAATAAAGATATTAAAGTTGTAAATATTAAAGTTGTAATAAATATTTAAATAGAGTATAGTTAGTAGTAATTAAATATCTTAAGATATTCAAATTACATATTGATAGCTATAAAGGTATAATGGCATAAAGGTATAAGGTTATTATAAAAGGAGTTATCAATTATTTATTATTTATAAAAAGGTTAATATAAGGTAGGTGTGCTAGCTATAGCTGCAAGGGGTTTAGCTTTAGATTAACTAGGAGCTAGCTATAGTAGTGAGTAGGAGGGCAGGAAAGCTAAAGTTATACTTCAGGAGGCGAATATATCTACTAATAGTCGTAGTAGAAAGCGAG
The DNA here is from genome assembly GCA_000350065.2 of Colletotrichum orbiculare MAFF 240422. Classification (NCBI taxonomy): domain Eukaryota; kingdom Fungi; phylum Ascomycota; class Sordariomycetes; order Glomerellales; family Glomerellaceae; genus Colletotrichum; species Colletotrichum orbiculare. The sequence goes on from AMCV02000008.1 coordinate 2,763,253, forward strand.
CTATTAGCCTTTCCCTAATAAGAATAATTTAATTATATTTAAATGAATATTGAAGCTATTAAAACTAATGTGAATTTCTAATTATTCTTAATTAGAAGAACCAATTCTTAATGATAATTCAAATCTGAGAAATATATTAATAATTAGAAAATAGGATAATATACTGAAATTTAGAGATTTAGTTAATTAAGAGGGGATACTTATTTTAGATATAGATATAGAAATAAATATATTGAGGCTTCTATTTAACTAATTTAGAGAAAGTTAAAACATAACTTTCAATTTTAACTAATTAGAATATTAAGTTAAATTACTTAGGAAATATACTAATTATACAAGAATAAATAATAATATTAGCTTTAATTGAAAATCAATATTAGTAATTATATAATATTTTGAAAAGAACGTAATAGTAGTATTTTGTATCTTATAAAATATAAATAAGATAGTTTTATTAATATCTATTTGTCTAATTAGTCATAAAGACTTAATAAAAATGGTTTTAATCTTTTAATAGTATTCTTTATTATTTCAAATACAGTATTGAAGAAGAAAGGTCCTTTTACTTAAATTTAAATATATATTAATTACTTAGCTATATTACTAAAAGTATAGAAAGATATTGTTAACTTATTAGAAGTATTATAAATGTCTTTTCTTAAAGTCGTAAGAGTTGAAATTATAAAGTTAAAAGAAAAGAATATTTAGTGAGAAATAGATAACTAAAATATTAAGACTAAGTTTCTTTTTCTTAAGTAGGCTTTTACTTATAAAATAGATATAGATAGTTGTTTAGAATAATATATATTCAAGTATAAAAAATACGTTATACCTAACTAACTATTATTAGCTTTGAAGTATATATTACTAATAGCCTCCTATGAGGATTACTATAGTCGTATTACCTTTTATATAAGAACATTAATATATTTAATAAAGAATTACTTAAGACTTCTATATAATAAGATTAAACCTATATACTTAAACTTATATATATTCCAAATAAGGCAATATATATAGACTAACTATAGTATAAAGTCGTATTACTATATTGAAGTTTAGGAAATACGTCGTATCCGACTGACTATTATTAGCCCTTAACTACATATTACTAACAATATAAAGTAAGGATTTATATATAGAGAGATATATAATTAGTTAACTTATTATAAGTTATATATATAGTAGTACTAGCTGCCTAAAAAATTCAAGTAGCTATAGTAATTATAGTATAATCTGACTTTAAAGTCTTATAGTTTGATATTATTAATATATTTCTAAATATTATAAGAAATCTTAATAGACTTCTAATAGTAGTTAAATTATTAGCTAAATCTCAAGTTATAAGAGAATCTATAGAGTTTCAATAAATTGTTTATAAATTTTAAAATATATTCCTTTTTTAATATAAGACTTTCTATATTGTATTAAATTATTAAACTTCTTATGATATTGAAAAAGATCTTATATATTTAAAAATAGGAGTTTAAAAATTCATATCGGGTTAAATATAGCACTAAGGTGGCTAAAGCTGTAGTAATAGGTAACTAGGTAGTCGACCTACTTATTTAGGCTAATTAGATTAAAGGGAGTATTATATAGATTTATCTTTATTATACTTAGCATATATATATATATATATATATATTATAACCTAAATATAGACATTAGAAACAGAAATAACTCTTTATATCCTATTTATACAATTGATTAATTATAATAGTTACTAGTTTTAAACTAATACTAATTAGTGGTATTTTACTACTACCAGTATTATGTACTACTCTAAGATATTAATATGACTTCTAGAAGCCTGAATAGTAGAAGTAGGAAAAAAGGCGAATTCGTAACAACTTATTAACTCAATATTATTTATAACTATTATATAATAAATTAATGATTTAGATTTCTATCAACCTATTAAAATAAGAAATATGATAATAAGTATAATAAGATTAATATCAATAAGAAAGAAAGGTCTATAGTAAATTACTATTTCTTACTACTATTTCTTAATATCTTATATATTTCAACTAAGTAGAAAGATGAAAAGGAATTAACTTAATAATTATAAGAATATAACGAATTTTCCCTTAATAGAAATATTCTCAAGAATAAAAAACTTCAAACTCCTAATCTAAGCTTCAGAGTTTAGGCTATAACTAATAAAAGAAAAAGATTCTCAAAAAAACTTTATTTTATTTAAAAAGAAGATCCTAAAACGTAATATAGAGAAACTAGCAATATAAAATAATAGTAAATATATTTATAATATATCCCTCTTATATGATATATATCTATAGTAAGTATCCTACAAAAATATCTAGAAACCTAGTAAATCTATAACTTTATAATAGGTAATACTAGAGCTAAAAGCATTATAAAACTATTATCTACTACCCCTATCTCTATCTATTCCCTAAACATTTACTTTTCTCAATATTTACTTATATATGAATAATATAAGAAAACTAACTAATATTACTAAATAATATAAAGAAAGCTAAATAGATATCTAAGTATATAGCTATTCAGCTAAATATAATTACTTAATATTTTGGAAATCTAAAAGGAAAAACACTTAATAACGGATAGTAAGACTTGAAATATAAAGAAGAAAGATAATTATAAGAAATAGTATAAAAAGAGATTACTATATATTAATTAAAAAAAGGAAACAATACTACTTACTTAATAGATAAAACAACTATTATCTTTAAATCTATTTTTTGTAAGATACTAAAAAGAAGCGTTATTCTATATATTAATAGGTATATATAATAATAACTTATAATACTTAATGTTTTTATCCCTCATTACTTGTACTTATTACTAATAATATATTTATATAATTATAATATCTAGCTATAACTAAATAGATTAAATTAATAACTATGCTAATTTTAATATTATTCCTAGTTCTAGCTAGTTATAATATCTTATACATATCGTTAAATATATTATTAAATATAATAATTAGATAGTAATTTATTTTAAAAGGTCTTTAAGAATTCTAATTAGAAGATATATATAAGATTCTATTAAATAAAGACTTCTACTTAATAGTTATAGTTTATTTCATAAGTATTTATACTCCTAAAATTATAACCTTTAGAGAAATACTTATAATCAAGATATAATAAAGCTATACTAATTATAAATATTTTCCTAACTTATTATTCTGAATTATATCTTCCTCCTTAGACTTTATTAATAATCCTAAAGAAATGTAGAATAATTAAAATATAATAACTTATACTAACTAGTATAAGAAAATATTTAAACAAATTAGAATAAAGATATTAATTATAATATATTAAGAAATTTTATCTTAATAATAAGGAGAGTAGATTATACTTTCTAATAGAGATATAAGTATTAATAATATATATATTTACTATTATATATAAATGTAGAAAAAGTAAGACTTCTATTTTAAAAGCTTATAAGATATTTATTAATGAGCTTTTTAAGATTAAGAAGAAGTATATTTTAATATAATAAAAAACAATATTATAATTACTTAAGAATTACCCTATTAATAGAAAAACATATTTCTTTAGAAAAAAGAGATTATTAAAGAGAAGTTAGTAGAAATATATAATAAGAATATCTTAACTTCATAAATAGAAGAAAATATTAAAACTAACTAAAAGGATTACTATGATTTCAGATAAATGATTAACAGAAATTTGAAATATATTAAATAATATTTATAAATTAAAAGATTTATACTTATTAAGAAATAATAAGCCTTTATATTAGAAAACTTAAGAATATATATAACTCTAGTTTAAATAATACTATTAATGTTTACCAATAGGAGTATATTGATACTAAGCTTATAGCTGACTAAACTAAATACCTAAATACTTATATTTATATAAAACTTTATTATAAAAGATAACTCTAATTAGAAAGAATAGTAATTAGGATTATAAAAGCCCCCAAAGTTTTATATATATTGTAAGGGAAGTTACTAGATAACCCCAAGGTAATATATTATTTTTAACCAACTTTATAAGGAGATTAAGGTATCACTTAGTAATATATACTAATTAAATAATAAATATATAAATAACAATTATAATATCTTTAGAAAATAAGATATAAATATTTATTCCTAAATGAATTAGTTATAATATGAAATAAGACTCTATAGGAAGAATATTAAATAATATATTAGTTAGGTAAATATATCTATATTATAAGATATTAGTTATACTAATCCAAAGTAACTTCTTAATTACTTAAATAGCTATTATGATTAGAAATAAACTTGAAATCCTTATACATTATTATAACTACTATAGAGAATAGAAGAATATAAACTTTAAGATATTTACTCAAAATTACAACTATACTAATATAGTTAAAATATTTAAAATAATAATATTGAAGATTAACCTATTTAGGTATATCTACTTAAACCCTTAAGACTTATAAGTTAAAGTTAATAAAGAGATATATATAATTATATACTAAGTATATAATATAATTAACGTCCTTTCTAATTCTGTTAATAAGGCGAAGCGAATTACTAATAAGCTATATAAATAGATTATAGAAATTCTTAGAAATTAATAATAATAATCTAGATAAAAGATAATTATATTATAGATTATACTTAATTTCTACCTAACTATATATATAATAGCTAAAAGTATAATTACTATTTCAACTATTAGTAATTATATTAACTTCTATATTGAGTAGTTAGTACTAATACCTTAAGGCTACTTATAAGAAACCTTAAAGTAGAGATATATATAGTTAATACTAGGTATATTTAAAACTAGTGATAGAGTGCTAGTTGATAAAATATACTACTAAGGAATATAGAGTAGCAGTACTACGCTTTAAGAAAGTATTTATTATTAACATAGAGTTAGCGACAGAAATCGCCATATATTTCAATAATACTATATAAATAGAAACAACTAGTTACACACCATTTACGCAATCGATCGATTATGACATTTACTAGTTGTAAACTAATAATTTATATTCTTTTTTATATCACTAAAATTTGTTTCTTATATTGAAAGATAGTTGAAAAGAATACATTAGAAATTATTAAAAGTATAAAATATATTTATAAACTTAAAGAATAAACCCTTATTCAGTATTCTTTAAAGATTTAAATAATGAGAAATTAAAAGTATTAGAAGATTTACTTAGTCTATCATATATTTATATAATAGAAATTATAGATTATTTTAATTTTAGATATAGACTAATTCTTATAATACTACTTTTAATAATATCTTTTATTATAAATAATAATCAAATTATATTCTGGGAGACTTATATATGTTAAACAAAAGTAGGTTTAATTCTTTATATATTAATTATAATATAATTAAATTTCTTATTTATATATTCTTTATTTTTAAGATATTATATAAATCATTCTTAAATATGTCAAAAAACTATAAATTATATAATTCAATTCTTCTATAGAATGAGATTCTTAATATTATAATTTAGAAGTTTAAAAGATATTAATAAGATATTTTAAATACTTTTAATTATCAGAGATACCTCTTTTATAAATTATAAATAAACTTAAAGATTGAGTTATAATTATATTGGCTTATTACTTAGAAGATTAATCCAGTAGAAGGCTTTTTAAGATAATATTATTATGATATTAATAATTAAGATAGAACTTCTCAGCTTTAAATATATTTTAAAAGAGGCTATAGTATTAAAGAGACAATTCTGAGACATTAAATCTTACCTTAGAGGTTATTAAAGAATCTATTGTAATAAATATTAAATAATCAGGCTAGTTATCTTAGGTAGTAAGTGTCTATTTACTAAGTTTCGACATATAGATATTTAACAAATATGGATATACTAAGAATCCTCGAAAGACTATATATTGTGTTATTTATGTATCACAATATTGGAATATATTTAAGTACCAATCAGTTTCCTTTAGCGTTATAGTAATGTATTAGAGTTTCCATACCTAAAATTAATTGACTATAAGTAATAATTTATTAGTTTAAAGGTTATACTATATAAAAGGTAGTAGAGATAATAACTAGAAGTAAGTTAATTATGAATCTTAAGTTAATGATACATATAATTCCTTTAAAAAACCCCTTTAAATACTATATTATAAATTCACTAATACTGTATTTATACCCATACTTCATAGTACTTATATCTATTTATACTAAATAGAGTTTACTTTTTTCTTCTACTTATATATATCTATTTCAATAAGAAGTATTATATATAGTAAAATAGGGTATTAGTTTATAGAATATTTGTTTTGAGGAAAGGTATGTTCTATTGAATTATTCTATATTGAATTCTAATCTAAAGATATATTCTATAATAATATACTAAGTTTTGTTTATAATTTATAAAACTATTAATAGTTTATATAATAATATTGAAGATCTTTCTTCAAATATAAGTATAATAATATTATAATTTAGTACTAAGTATAGCATAACTTTGAAGCTAAAACTACTATTTTCCCTAAATAGCTTTTATGCTATTTTTCGTAAGGACTTTATTACTCTTAATAGAGTTAAGATTACTAGAAGCTTTTGAAATTAAATAATACTTTATATTCATACAATACGAAATATTTCTAGTAGTAAAATACTACTATAGTTTCTATATCTATATTTATACTTGAAACCTATTATTCAAGTATTGCTTTTCAAAACATTTTACTCAATTGAGGTACTACCAGTTTCTTAATTACTAGATATTTATAGTTCATTATATTTAATAAGTAATTAACCTTTGTATTACTTTCATATCTCTCAAGAATAACCTAATAACAATGTATTTTAGTAGAGTTCCCCAATTACTATATTTAAAATAGTTAATATATTTATATTCTTTAGTATTATTGTATTTTACATAATATTCTATAATACTTGTTTCCTATGTTATCTTATATATATAGATTGTTGTAGTATTACATATATTAATATCTATAGCTATTCCTATTAAAATGACAAACTTATACTAGTTATTTAAAAGTAGGAGTATGCATAGATATCTTTTAATGAAAAAAGAGAATAATAACTTGGATATATTTTATAGAAATTGAGATATAGAGATTCTATTACTATTTTCAATATCTAGCTATTACGTGTTTTTATAACATCTTTCATAAAGTAAGATATTTAGCTAAATACTATACTTTTGAGTTACTTAAGAAGTAAGACTATTAATATCAAATATTTAGTGTTATTTCTTACGGTTTTGTTTTGCTATCTATAATAATATTAATTTTAATTCTTAGGTTGTTATTCATATTATTCCTTATTAATAGTCATTTTATATCTTATATTGTTAATATTATCATAGTATTTAATATTACTTGACGTTTGCTAAATATCTTAGCAAAGGTAACATAGAAAGCCTCTAAGGTATATTAGATTAATATATATCAGAACTGTCCTAATTATATTACTAGTAATATAGGTATAATATTTGAATCTAAGGGTTTGAGATTAGGAGCAAAAGAATAAGATTAATAGTTTATATTATCACTATCCAATTATATAATAGTATTAGTCAAACTCAATATTACTATACACTTCTCTACTATAAATATAAGACTTACTAAGATAAACTTGTTATTACGACTTAAGAAGTAGTCTCTTAAGTAGTATATGAAGTAATTAATAATACTACTAGGCTAAATAGCTTTATATTTTTTCTATGTATTCTTAGAATATACTTATATTTAATACGAGATTTGGCTTTTTCTCCAGATATTATTATTTAAGCTTGTATTATATAAAGATTTTTGAAGAAAATCTATTCTAAGATACTCAATATATTATTAATACTACTTTAGTAATATGTGATAGTTTCAATACTTCCTATATTATAATCTTTCTACTCTAATTACTTATATATATATATATAGTAAGAGAATAATAGCTAGTAAAGTTTATACTACCTTTTTATTATTTATAGTAAGATATATATATTTGAATCCCTTTATAGCTTTCAAGAGTTTAGGTTAGTAACTATAAAGCTATACTTTAAAGATCTGTCTTATATTTTAATAGAACAATTTATAGTTTCCCTTGTTACTATGAGAAGTATTTTTATTCAAGAAATATAAAGTATAGAAGAAGTAAATAAAGCTTTATAATCCTAGATAGCTATATTTATTCTATTTAGTATTATTTTTAAAAGTATAAATTCTTTCATAAATACTATGAAATACTTAAATAGCTACTATAAGCCAAAGGATTTATAGAAATACTTTACTACCTCGATATAAAAGTAGTATTACAACTCTAAACTTTATAATTCCTAGGATCAATATAAAACTAAAGGTATTACCCTACTAACTAGGGATTTCTAATTACTAATTTTCATACTAGTTTTTAAAGAAGAATTAAAGATATTAAGTAGTATTATAGTATTCTTAAAACTATAAATATTAATTCTATGATCTATTTTTAATTTATCTAGGGATTGAATGATACTCTAATATTAAAGAGAAGTTTATAACCTTATATAACTACTATATATTTGTTTATAACTATCCCTAAACTCTTAAGTATATTGTAAATATTATAGGATATTTTTACTGTAAATGATAAAAATCCCTTATTTCTTTGAATGATTAGTAATGTACTACTTTAACTATAAATACTTGATATAACTTTAGTATTCCTAAGTTATATAACTTACTAGATTAGTTTACTTCTTCTAAACTTCAAATCAAAATTTTATTTCATAGTACACTTTATAGCTAGAGAATTGTTAGATATAGTATTAATATTCAACTTGTATAAAAAAGTATTATTATAAAACCTAAACTACTATTTATGGAGTTAATTGAAAAAGGAAATGAAGAATACTTTTATTAATAGTATTATAGAGATTATTGAATATAGATCTATCTTCTATAAGAACTATAAATACTTTAAGGTTTATATCATGAAAAAACTCAAGAATAAAAGTACTAATAAAGTATATAAGAAGTTAAGAATTATAATTGAAGGATTTAGAGATAATAATAGATTTAAAATACTAAAATAATAGCTAATAAATCAATAGAGTAATTAGTAGTTAATTTTAACTATACTTTTAGCTTTCTTCCAGTATAGTAGTATGGTAATATAGCTCTATAATATTATGTGAACTTATATTCAAGTTATAATAAAAGTTCTAATATATATTATTACTAAATTACTTCTACACGTCTAAGAATAATACCTTTTAGGCTTTATTATAATTATTAATAAACTACTATATAGTTTTACTTAGGTTAGTATTCATGAGTAAGTATTCTATTCTCAATATATAACAAAATAGATATAGTTATATAAGCTACGAAACTAGGCTATAGGCTATACTCTAAAGCGACATTTCGAGGGTTTAGATATCCTATATATTCCGTATTTCAGTACTAATAATACAAGCTATTTTACCTCCTTATATACCCTCTATATAATATCTAGAGGCTTTGTTAAATAGCTTCCTTTAATTTCTTATATTATAAGCCTGATGTAGCCTTATGTTTAGTATTACTTAATGCCTAAACCTCTTGTTTACTATTTACACTATTTAAATAGTTATAATAATCTTAATAACTTTCTTTCGTAGAAATCTAAATATAGTTGATATATATAAAACTTCTCTTGAATCCCGTTAGCTATATATATAACATTATAAAATACTTTTATATATCTCTTTTCATATTAATATTCTTAACCTTTTAGAAATACTTTTATAGTACTTTTACTATACTACTAAATTAGTCATTCTTCCTTCTCTTAACTTTCTTCTACTCTTAACTTTTACTTTACTTATACTTAGATTAATTATTATTTAAAATAGTATTCTTTTGATTATAATAAACCTAGCTTATAATAATTAAAGAAATCTGAATATTGACTTTTAGATATATTATATATTATCTAATATATTTAGGGTATAAAAAAACCTAAGAGCTTATGTAAAGCTTTAAGTTAATAGAAATAAACTATACAGTAAAATTAATATTCGAAATCATATTATCTAGATTATATACCTAACGTAATAAACCTAAAGAAACTTTAAAAGAAACTAATGATAATAGTTTCAAAAGAATTAAAAACTTTATCTTTTAATAATAATCTTAATAATGGGTATTTAATGTTTTATATGACTAATTACTATTTAAATATATATATTCTAGGTTATTATAAGAATAAGCTTTATGTATTAGAAAAGAATATAAGTTACTTAATAATTAAAGTTTAGTTTCAACTAGGCTTTAGTTCTTATTAGAATGAAATACAACTTAGAATAATATCCTTATACTACTGATAAGATAAAATATATAAAATATAGAAATTATAGTAAGTAAGAAGTATTCTAAAAAGGTAAATCTTATAACCCTCTCTAGCTTAATAGCTATACTGTATATAGTATACTCTTAAGCTTTAAACTTAAGATAAGTAATAATCTCGAGTAGCTATATATTTCTAAAGTAACAATAAAAAGGTAGTAGTATCCTATAGAGTATTAGAGATACTCCTAAAGCTATATTCTAATATAGCTTTAGGAGTGTTTCTAGCTTTCTATAAGGTACTACTCCTTTCTTATTTTTACTTCAAAAATATATAGCTACTTAAGATTATTACTTATTTTAAGTTGGAAGTTTAAGAGTATATTATATAAAGTATAGCTATTAAGCATAACAAAATTATAAGATTTACTTTTCTTTTAAAATACTTCCTACTTATTATAACTTTTATATTTTATATATCCTATCGTATTAATAGTATAGAAATATTGGTCTAAATATTACTTAATCCTAATAAGAATTAAAACTTAATAAAAAGTAATATCTAGTTATTAGGTAATTTATATCTTCTTCTAATATATAAACCTATTCTCATACTAGTTTAGAAAATATATATTTAAATAATAGTTAGTCTACTAAAATATTGAACACTTATTCTTGAAGCTATTATAGAGAAATAGATTCTTAACTGTATTAAAACTATTAGGACTAATTCTTTCTGAAATTAATTTTATTCTCATTATTGTAAATATATAATTCAAGTAATATTATCTCGAACATCATCTTTACTTTATAGCCTAAATTTATTAAAATAAGGTTTTATATAAATTCTTAGGTTTTCTTTATTCCCTAAATATACTAAGTAATATATAATTTACATAAAAACTAATATTTAGATCTTTTGACTTATTGTAAACTAAATCTATAAAAATCAAAAGAATACTATTTTGAATAGTAGCTAATCTCGATATAAATAAAATAAAAGATACAAATGAAGTAAAGTTGAAAGAAAAGGAATAACAAGTTTAACAGTATAATAGAAATACTATAAAGATACATTTAAGAAGCTAATAATATTAATATTAAGAGAAATATGTAGAAATAGTTCAAAAGACGTAGTATTATATATATAACTAAAAGAATAAGAGAGACGTTTTTATTTATATAAACTGTATTTAGATTTCTATAGAAAACGATTATTAGAATTATTACAGCTACTTAGATAGTTTAAATAGTAAAAAGGGTTTAAGTATTGAAAAATACTAAAAGGAAAACTAAAGTAGGTTTATAACTATAATAGATTAAAAGAAGCTACCTAAAGGGGTTTCTAAGTATAGGATAGAAAGTATATAAAGAGGTGAAATAGCTTGTATTATTCCTACTAAAATCTAGAATATATGAGGTATTTAAACCTTTGAAACGTTACTTTAGAATATAGCCCGTAGTCTAGTTTCGTAACATATATAGCTAAATCAGTTTTATCATAGAATATTATAAAGAATAGTTATAAATAGAGATTTCAATGGATAACTTATCTTTCTCTATCTAATATCCTAAACTTAATACTCCTAGCTTTATAAATATATAAAATTATAACACTTTTAGCTTCTTAGATATTATTTCTTTACTCTATAGAAATAAAGAATCTTAAAAAGCTTGATTTAAAACTAAACCTAAAATAGTCTTATTAAAAGTAGTATTAGAAGTATTTAATAGAGGTATCCTATTACGTAATACTAATACTTTTTACTTATACTAAAAATATGAAAAGTAAAAGATAGTTTTTATTAGTATACAAATAATATTTAAGGTGTATTGGAAAGTATATATTAAATAATACGTATTTAAAATATACTCTATTTCGATATATTAACTAGAATTACTATCTAACCTCTCTTATATACCGTACGAGCAATAATCTTTATGAAATAATACTATTATATTTAGTAAATATCCTAAATAGTAAATTAAGCACCTTAACTATAGTTTTAACTTTATATCCCTTAATGCCTTTCAAGTATACTCTTCTGCCTCTGTTAAGAATTTATTTACTAATAATACTAATTTCTTATTTTAATTAAGATTTGTAATAATATTGATTTAAGAGACTATTTTTATTAATAACTAATTTGATTTCTATAGTAACTTGTATACTATTTCTCTACTAAAAATAAAAGAATTATTAAGAGTATATTTGTTTTGAAGATATATTTTATAATAAGTAGTATAACCTTATTTATACTATAGCTATATTACTTATGAAGATGTTCTGATACTAAAATCGCCATTAGATTTTAACTATTATATAAACTAATTTATATTTATTTGATACGTATTTTATGAACTTTGGCATTATTAAAGAAAACTATCTTTTAATTAATATTATGGTATTAAAGTGATGATATAAATACTGATAATTCTATAAAGTATAGTAGATTAATACAGAAAAGGATATTACTAGTACGTTTATAACAATATACTAAACTATATCTTCAAGGGGTTTATCAACTTGAATTATATAGTTATTCGAATAGAAGGATAAGTAACTCAAACGGAGTAAATGAATAGACATTTAAGTATTATTAAAGTAAAAAAATATAAATTACTTAAAACATTTTCTTTTATATACATAGATATATATTAGGGTATTCCGTAAAAAGAAAGGTTATCAGTATTACTTATACTATACTATAAAGTATACAGTAGCTATATATATTATTATTATATATAGTATTATCCTTTTTACATTCTATTTGTAAAGGATACAAAGTACCTAGTACTAGCTATAACTAAATCTATAGTAATTAGTAAGTAATTACTATATTATAAATCTAGAGCCTTATCTAGTACTATATACTATATAATATAGTAGTAATAATAACATATAACTAGATTACTATTTTATACCTATATAGTAAGATTATATATAGTATATATTACCCTCTGGATAAACTAATAAGTATATTACTTACCTTATAGCTATAGTAGTAGATTTTGTATCTAAAACTAATATATAGTGGGAACCCAAAAGTCTAAATCTACCACACAGTATACCATATAAAGCAGCCCAGCTTAAAGGGATATTGAAAGTATAAGTAGTAGAGTAAAAACTAAGACAAAAGCTCTATAATATTATTTAGCTTGAGATTACTTTATAGCTATATTTTCAATTTTTTACATATAGGTAAATAATAAGAAAATAAATCTTTTAATAATGGAGATTAGGTAGATTAAGCTTATAGTGAATTATAGTAGCTATTATAGTACTAATAATACTGTATTTACCTTCTAAGTACCACTATACCATATATCCACCTAATCTCTATTATTGAAAGATTTATTTTCTTCATATTTTACTATATTAAAAAAAACCTAGAAAGTTGCTATAGTATAATTCTGAGCTGAATAATAATACGATTCTTTTCTTTTAGTTTTTACTCTGCTCTATATATTATAAATAGAATTCTGGAATAGGAGCCTTTGTATAAGTACTGTGTAGGTAGATTCAGACTTTTAGGGCCTTACTGTAGTAGTTAAATATGAAGTTTTAGCATAGTCCAAATAGATCTACTCATAGGAATAGTTAAGACACTTAATTCCTTTGGAAATAAAAGTATTTTAATAGTACTAAAAAGCTTATTCATTTTTGTTAACCTTAAGCTTTACCTTAACTACTAAGTAACTTTATATATTTACTAAGGGATATTTTACCTCTATAATTATAAGTATTCTGAAGTAACTCAGAAATATCAAACCTTTGCCTTTTTATTTTAAGGAAATAAATCGTATCTTAATTTAATATATAACTTATCTTTAAACTAATTATAATAAGTATTATTTAGTATAAAATACTAATCTACTATAATGGAATATAAGGAAATATAGATAAATATGAAGAACAATAAATTCTAAAATATTAATAAATAAGCAGAATATCTGCCTTTATATTTATATGTTAATAATAAGACTTTACTATTACAAACCTAAGCCTTAGGGCTTATATAGGATATTAGTATTAAGACTCTATATAACTACTATCTCTATAGTCTAGTAAAGAGTTTTCATCTTAAGTATAAATTCTTTAAGTTTATTATAATAATATTAAGATATTACTAAAGTATTTCTTATAACTAGCTTCTAATATTAATAAACGTCTTATTTAAATTTAACTTAATAGTAGATAATAAATTATATAAAGGAAATGGAAAATAGCGAAGAATAATAATATATTTTAATACTATAGAATACCTAATAGGAAATCTAATAGACTAATAAGAGACTAATTTAATAAAAGATAAAAACTAATCCCTCTAAGAAGTTTTTATATAATTCTAATAGGATTATAAAACAATTTTATAAAACATATAAATACTTTTTATAAAAGAGAAACTACTTCTTATCAATACTTATTTTAATAGTAATATCTTCTACTTTCCTATATCAAAAATAACTATATAATATAAATTACAAATTAACTAGGTTTTTATTAAGAAATTAGAAGATCTCTAATAAATCCTATAGACTAACGTATTGCTTGAAGTCTAAATATATATTAGTAACTTTTATATATTGAAGAAATTCTAATATAATTATAATATTAATATATTCCTCTAATATCTTACTAAATATTATAAGAATCTTTATTATAATATTTAAATCCTTAAGAAGATTTATTATTTCTATTAGAAATCTAAGTAGATATTTATTAAATTCTTTTCTAAAACTCAATTAACTATGAAGTCAATAAGAGAATACTCCTTGATAAGAAATATATAGCTTAATCACTTCTAATTAGTTTTCTTCTATTAAATCCAAATACTTACTATTAATTATAGTAGTAACTAAATAACCTACTATACTATAATGTAATACTACTATATAATTATAATGAACCTTAAGAACTTTAATGTAGAGTTATAAGATTATAATAACTCAAAATTCTTATTTTAATTAGAACTAATAATTAGTTAGAATAAAGATATATAGATAATAAATATAGAAATAACTTAGGCTACCTAAATACTAGTATAATACTATTATAATACTACTTCCTCTTATTATAAAAAGCTAAATAGAAAAATACTTATAACTAGTAGGTTTTAATTAACCCTTATTATAAGTATACATAAAACCTATTAAGTAGATTCTTTAGTTATTTAGATATATATATAAGCTAGTATTTATATATATTATAATACTAAGAACTATTTTATTACTAAGTATAAACTATACCCTACTTATCTATGAATAACCTCTAATATTAATATTTAGACTTTATAATTAGATAAAAGAATTATAAGTAATAAGGAAACAACCTGACGTTTTAGAAGAAACTCTTTGAAAGTAAATAAGTATAATTGTTAATAATAATACTATGATGATAAATAAAACTAGACAAGTATAGAAATAAATAAATAAACTATTCTTTTTAATTTCTATATTAGTAAATAATAAGTTTTTCATTTCCATTAAAATCAATAATAGTTATAATTACTATAAAAGGGTTAGTAGGGAGATTATAAAATAGTAAAACTTTATATTAATTGTATTATTATAATTATACTAATTAGATACTATCCTAAATACTAATTAGAAAACTCAGATTACTAAAATAATTCAGATATATGTTAACTTTAATAAGTAAGTATCTAAAGCTTTATTCTACATAATCCTAAGGATAATACGCCTAATTATTATTAAGAAACTATAGTTATAATACTTAAAGGTTATTCTAAATTTTATATAGAATAGAATAAAGATAAATATAATTAGTAATCTTATTATCTAAGCTATTAGTAATATACTAAGGGAGATATATATAGATAGATTTACAAATCCTATCAAATTACTAACTATAATATCTTCTAGTCTAAAAAAAGAAAAGTATAAATAATTAGTAACTAATTTAATATAAATAAATATAACCCTAGTAGTTATATTACTAACTATCTTAGAATAGCCAATATTTATCTTACCAATCATTAATACCTCTTTTATAAATTTATTTAATAAAAAAAAAATTCTAATTTCTTATTTTATTAGAACTTACTTAACTATTATACTATGACAAATCGAAGAGGCTACCCGAAGGGACCTCTAGGCACTATATAGAAGGTATATCAAGAACTAAAATAGCTTATATTATTACTACTAAAATATAGTATATATAGAGTATTTAAACCCTTAAAATATCACTTTAGAATATAGCCTAAAGCCTAACTTTATAGCTTATATAGCTATATCTATTTTATCACACAATCCCCTAGGTATTAGATATAGTCGACAGCTAGAAAAACTTATTCCTAGTAGTTTCTAAATACAAAAAGCGTTCGAAGTATTCAATTAACTATTCTTAAGTAAGGGTATTAAGGCTCTTAAGCTATAAAGCGAGGGCAATAGGGCTCTCAAGGTTTTAAATCAAGTTATTCAGTAGAAGTAATGATTCTAAATAGTTTCTACTATCTGAAAACAGCCTCCCCCACCCCTTTTGATATTCTAAAAGGTAGGGGGATTCTGAATATAACTCTTAAGTATCTCTAGTACTCTCAATACTACCGCCTTCTTATTTTACTTTAGAGATATATAGCCGCTTAAGATTGATATATAGGCTTAAGATTGATATATAAGCTTAAGAGTATACTTATTAAGAGTATACTATATAGAGTATAGCTACTAAGCTGAATAAGATTATAGGATTTACCTTCTTCAAAATACTTCCTATTTACTATAACTTTTATATTTATATATTCTATCTTACTAGTAGTATAGAAGTATTACTCTAAATATTTAATCCTAATAGAAGCTAAAGCCTAGTAGCTAAAGTCTAGCTATTAAGTAATTTATATCTTATTAATATATAAAGCTTATTCTTATAATAGCTTAGAAGGTATATTTTAACTAGTAACTAATTATTAAGGTATTAGCTACTTATTATTAAAGCTATTATAAAAGAATAAACCCTTAACTCTTCCTAGACTATTAGGAATAACTTCTTTTTGATAGGTTTTTACTATTTAGGTATATAGTCTAAACGATATCTGAAATATCAACTTCACTCTATAACCTAGTTAAACTAAAATACTATATAAGCTTTCAAGCCTTCTCCGCCCCCGTAGACGTACTAAATAATATTAGTATATCTGAAAATCAATATTCGGATCTTTTTAACTACTATAGGCTAAGTCTATTATAATTAAAGGAATACTATTTTGAATAGTAGTTAATCTATATATAAATAGGGTAAAGAAGTAAGAATAAAGTAAAGTTAAAAGAAGGAGTAATAGTTAGCCTAGTAGCGTAATAAGGGTAAGGGTACTATTAAGGTACTCTTAAGAAGGCGATAATATTAATATCAAAAGAGATATATAGGGGTACTTCGAGATAAATCGTACTATATATATATCTGAAGGGAGGATTAAAAAGAGGTTCTCATATATATAGGTACTTGAGTTTTAGTAGAAAATGGCTATTAAAGTCGTTATAATTATTCGACTTTTAGTAAAAGAAGGGGTTAGGCGTTCGAAAATACGAAAAGCTAGACTTATAACTATAAGAAATCGAAGAAGCTACCTAAAGGAGCTTCTAGGTACTATATAGAAGGTATATAAGGAAGCAAAATAGCTTATATTATTACTATTAAAATACGGTATATATAGGGTATTTAAGCTTTTGAAATGTTACTTTAGAGTATAGCCTAAGGCCTAATTTCGTAGCCTATATAGCTATATCTATTTCATCACATATATTTACCTAAAGAAAAGCCTTAATAGGATCAGGTTAGACTTACTATGAAAACTACTTTATAATATACTAAATAAATACCTCCTTAAGATTTAATACTAAATTATAAACCTAATAGATAAAAATTAAATCTGAATAAACTTATCTATAGCTAAAGTATTTATCTTCTTTATTAAAAGAACTAAGAAAAGATAATAATTCTATATAGATTATCATATTCTTAATAATATTGTTACTAATAATTATTACCCTCTATTATTAAATAAAAGAACTTTATATTCATTATCTAAAATCATATACTTATAAGATTTAATATTTATATAAATTTTTAAAAAGTTTAGATTATTAAAAAGGATAAATATAAAACTATTCTTTGGATATATTTTAACTTATTTAAATAGCTTATTCCTTTTTTCAAACTAATAGACATACCTATAAGATTTCAATACTATATTAATAGTATATTTTAAAATATTCTCAATAATTTTCTTATAACCTATTTAGATAATATCTTTATGTATAATTATGAATTAAAACGTAATTATAGAAAGAAGGTTAAATAAACCTTCAAATGATTATATGTAGCTAGCTTATAATTAGATCTAGAGAAATATAAATTCTCTATAAAATAGACTAAGTATTTAAGTTTTATTATTAAAATAGGAAAAGATATTTATTATAACTTTAGAAAAGTTAAAAATATATCAAAATAAGAAGTTCTAAAGAATATCTATAGTATCTAGAATTTCCCTAATTTTATAAACTTCTATAATAATCTAATTAATTACTTCTCCAGTTTTATAAACCTCTTATATAGCTAATATAGAAAGGAGTATTATATTATTGAAAAGCTATTTATTAATAAGTATTTATAATATTTATGTTTATATTTATCTTCAAACTAATTATAATTTAATAGGATTCAGAATAATATATAATAATAGAAATAGATTACTTAAGAGTAGTATTAAATAGTTATTTCTTATAAGAAGATAGAAATGATATACTATAACCAATTACTTATTATTTAATTAAACTTATTTTAACTTAATAGAATTATACTATTTATAATAAAGACCTACTAGTAGTTATAATATATCTAAAAATATAATTAGTAGAATTATACAATATAGTAAAGCTATTTATTATTCTCTCTAATCATAAAACCTTAAAATACTTTATAAGCCTTAAATCTATTTCAAAATAATTGTAGTTTATATTAAAAGTTTATTAGAATTTAGTTTTATTTTAAAGAACTATTTAGACTACCTTATAAGATATTTTAATACTTTCTTTTAATAAATATAAAATAATATAATAAAACTAAAACTCCTAATATAGATTCTTCAACCTCTCTAGGTTAACTTTAAGAATAAAAGTTTACTTTTTATAATCTTCCTTAATTATAATATATAAATAGTAAGAAGTTAGAAAGAAGTTATATAGATAGAAAATACCTATTAGTATACTATTAGTAAACTATTATATAGATATATTGTATTCTAAAGTACTATATTACTAATATTATAGAGTTAAATAATTATAATAATATTAGTATATAAAATTCGCCTAGAAACTATCTACTAAGTAGTAAGAATATTCCTACTAGAAGGTTTAATATAAATATAAGTAACTAATTATATAATAAGGAAGAATAGTATTCTATTATATTAAACCTAGATCTAAATCCCTAAATATTAACTACTAATAATTATAATTCTATGAAATAGTTTATAATTTTCTAATTTTGAGTTTTTTTCAATTTATTTAATATTTATAATACTCGTATAAAACTAGTATTAAAATAGTATATTAAGAACTATTAAATATTTTATCTAAATATATAATATCTATTGGTATTTATATAAAACCTTTAAGTATTATTAAAGCTTATTATAATTCTCACTAATTCCTAATAGACTTGAATTATAGATTTCTATTAACTTTATAATAAAACTACTATTTATGAGAAAGAAAAACTCGAAGTTCCTAATAGTAATTATAGATTAGCTATCTGAATATATTTAATTAGAAGTTATAATATTTATAACTATTAAAACCTATAGAGAGAAGTTCTAAATTATTTAGTACTAATTCTATAATTTCCCTATATTAATTATTACTAATTATAATTTAGATTAATTTAGTATTTTTCAAATAATACTATACTAATTAATAAGAATATAATCATTATTATTAAAAAGATTTTACTTTCAGATAGAAAGTAAGATAGAAAGGGTAATACTTAAAATTTAAGTATTCTTATAAATATATATTACTTTTTTATAATTAGACTAACTAATTTACATTACTATATACTAACTAATACTAAATAATAAAAACTCTTTAATTACTAGAATTAGTCTAAATAGGTTTCTAAACTAGTTTAATATTATACTTATGTTATATTCCTAAGTAATAGAATAAACTATTTATTCTGACTTAAGATAAACTTTAGTATTTTTATTTTACCTTAAAGATCGTATTATTATAGCTTATATAGTAATAATATATATATAGTAATATAATCAAATAAGTACTAATAAGATATAATAAATAACTAAGAAGTTCTAAATTAAAAATAAATATAATTATTATTATACTATATAAAGGTAAATGAGCTAAATATAAAACTTAACTAAATAATTTCTAAATATTAAATTATCAATATACTAAACCTACTAGATATTATATTAAATATCCCTATAAATATCTGCTTAATATTTCATATTAATCTTATTAAATAAATAGAGGATAATTTATTACTATCCTAATAATATATAGATATATATCTTAACCTTATTCTTATCTCTACTATATAGATAATAAAGCTTATAAAAAATATAAAATTAATAAATTACTTATAATAAAAGATATTTTAAGATAGAATTATAATTATAATATACTAATTAAATAAAAAAGTTATAATACTTTAATATAAGAACTTTTAAAACACCTTACTAATAATAAAGTTATATTATAGTTTGAATTATGATATAGAAAGATTAGAAGGAATAATGAACTAATATTAAACTACTAATTATATAAAGCTATATAAATTACAAACTAAACAATATAATAACTTATAAGAAATATATATGATTTACTATAAACCTTACTTCTTATATATTAAATAAAGAAACTAAATAAAGAAATTAGTATTATCTTGTTCCCCCTTATATTCCTAAAAGTCGTTTTTCCTTTTACTATTATCTTCTTCCCCCTTCTCTTTATTATTAAGAATAATAATAAATAATACTTATTTAGAAGTAAGGTATTATTAATACTAGTAGGAATTAGCAATTTAATAGTAATAATAAATAAGTAAATTAATATTACTAAAACTAAAGATATAACTATAATAATAATAAAATATAATATAACTATTAGAATATATTATAATACTTTACTATAGATAAATTAGTATAATATAAATAGGAAGGAAGAAGGAAGGAACTTATTATTATTCATATAATATTACTAAAGCTAATAGGGACTTATTTGAAAGTAAGAGTAAGGATAAATATAAGAATACTTTTAATATATAATGAAGGAGTAGTAAGTATAATAGTAATATAAACTAGAAATACTTATTAAATATAATAGAAATAGTTATTATAATATTATATTATAATAGAAAACTCTAATGAAAGAAAAAAGAGTATAATAACTATTATTAATCTTTTTCTTATTAGTAGTAAGAACTATAAGAGTATTAATATATTTATTATATATAATTGAATAATTAACTTATTAGTGAGTAATATATAACTTAAGACTAATAATAAAGCAATAGAAGCTCTACTTATACTTCCGCTTTAACCTCAGATATTCATAATAGGATTAACTATAACCTAATATATAGAATTAAGATAAGCTATTCTTAGTATACTTAGAATAATAGTTAAAATAAAGAGAGATAATTATATTAGGAAGCTAGTTCTCCTTATTATTAAAATCACTTTTAATAATATAACTACTATAAATGTAAATGGTAAGCTTAGAAGGAGTATAATAATAGGAAGAATTATTATTAAAAGACTAGAACTAATAGTAATAGTAATAAATATAATAATACAAAGAATATAGAAAGATAGAATATAAATAGAAAAATAGTAAAATAATACTATAATAATAAGTATAGAATAAGAAGTTATATAATTCTAAACAAAATAAAGTAAAGCTATATAATAAAGGAAGAGAAAAACTTCTTGTAAATTAATAAAAAGAGAAGTATAATATAGGATCACTCAGAATAAATATAATATAGATTTTCTAATTAGTAAAACTATTTAATATTAGTAATATTTAAAGTTTCTTAATAATAGGACTAATTTATATTAGTAGTACTTAGGAGAAGTATTTTGGATAGATTTTTCTAATTAGTTAAACGAGCCTAAGTAACTAGATATTACTAATATATTATTAAAGCTATTAATAGTAAGTATTACTAGAATAATGAAATAGAGAAGTAGTAGGAGGTATATTATAAACCTAAGCTTTAGAATTTATATAAGATATTATTATTAAAGCTCTATATAACTACTATCCCTATAGTTTAGTAAAGAATTCTCACCTTAAGTATGAATTCTTCAAGTTTATCATAATACTATTAAGGTACTACTAAAGTATCTCTCGTAGCTAACCTCTAATATTTACTAATATTTATTATATAAGAGAAGACTTAGGAAAACCTCTTATATAGCGAAATATATTCTATTTATTTACTTTAATAAGCTATCTAAAATAGTATTACTAGATAGTGTTATTATTATAATAGATTCTATACAAATCTATCTATTCTAATCTTTTAAAGAAAGTATTATAGATTTAAATAATATGTAATTGTTCTTTCCTATTAAAATACTTACGAAGTTTAAGAGGATTTCTCATTCTTAGAACCTTTTAATTTCTTAGCTATTCTTGAGAAAATATAATAGTAAAAGTTCCTTCTTAGAATTAATCAGAAATATTTCATCTTAGTCTTTTATCTATAGCTTTATTCTCTGCTTTTCTAATTAATCTTTTAATTAAGGTATCTAATATTAACTTTATACTAATTTCTTATTTTCTCTTAGTTTCTTTGATTGATTATTCTTTCCAGTTTCTTTTTCTTTGAATTGTTTACTTCTTTTCTATTTCTATAGAATTAATATTTATTTATATATTCTAAATGTTATACTATTCCTTCTATTTCATAAGATATCTGAACTTTAGGTTTCCTATTCCTATTTATATTATTTCATTTTATAAGATTCTCTCTACTTTATAATATTAGAATAAATATTAGAATTCCTGTTTTTCTATATTGTCAAAGTCTTCCTCCTTAATGTAAGATACTGTTTATTTATATAAGTCCTTAATAAACTTAGGTATAACATTTAAATCAGTAGTTAGAATTACTATACAAATAGTTATATTTTAATAGTAAGTTGAAATAGTAAGTTAGTCTTTTAATTCCTTTTCATATTTTAACTAGTCTAACTTTGAGAAGAGATGTTGTTCTTAACTTATTTCGAAACACTTAGTAGCTCTTTCTAAATTAAAGGTATATATTTCGCTAGAATAAGTACTACTAACTTTCAGTAATAATTAAAGGCAGGCTATATAAGTAGTTCGATCTATATAATTAAAAAGGATGTTTTATGTTGAGTAATATCACGTAGAATGATTATATTCAGATTAGAAAGCAATATAAGAGAAGAATCGAATTTATATTTGAGTAGAATTCTAATTTGAACTTTAAATATTATATTTATAGAGTTATTATTTAATAAACCTTGTATCAAGCTACTTGATATAATAGTTTTATTTCTAGCTGCCATTAATTAGTTTATGGCAAAAGCAGTAAGTTTGAATCTTATAGTAGATAGCTATAATTGATAATCATAGTCTTTTTAGTTATATAAATTAAATATAGTAATTAGTACTAATTATCAGCTCTTGCTAATAGCTATTTAGAATTAGTAATCATTAATAGTAATTAGTAGGTATTAATAGCTAGCTGATATTGATATTATATAATAATTCTATTATAAATCTTTATATAGTAATCATGAGAGATAAGCCAATACTTTTCTCCTTCAAGATATTTCTATGTTATTTATTAATTTATAGATTGTAAATAGAAGTAACGTTTTACTTTATATTATACCATGTATGAAACTTAATAATATACCACTTATTCTCTAGCTTATTATTTATAATAAATATACTATAGAGATTATATTAAATAATTACTTCTTCTTATAAGAATTTTAATTTTAGTCTTAGAAACTACTCTATTTAACTATTATACTTCTAGCTATCCAATACAAATATCTCTTATGTTAATAACATACTACTTATTTTTTTTAAGTATCTAAATTAATTTTATTAAATAAATATCTATATGGAATAATAAAGCTATTAAAGTCGCATATATATTTAATTTGATATGATTGATAGTCTAGATAGTATTTTACTTTTTTATATATCTATACATATATATCTATTCAATAATACTGATTAGATAGCCTCTAGAAAACTACTTTTGAATTTTAATATTTCTTTTTTATATGATACTATATTAGGCTTGTATTATGCCATGAAATTATCTTCTATTTATTAAAATATTAGCTTATATAATATTACTTATATCAAGAATCATTAATCCTATAGTGAGAATATTAGTATCCTATATTCAAAAACTTTAAAATAGTTTAACTGAATATTAAGTAGCTTGTTTAGAATTATTGAGTAAACAGTAATCTATTAAGACTTATATAATTAGACTTGTAAACTATTCAATTTGGTTACTTTTACTCTATAGCTAGAATAGTATTTAAGCTCTATATTCTATATATAGATGTAACTATAAATCTTACCTAATAATAGTATTTATACCAATACTAGCCTATAACTAGTTAAACTAATAATGAGACTACTTATTATTATAGATTATTATACTTCTAGTTCTAATATTTAATTCTATAATAATGGAAGACTTCATAATAATAATCTATATAAAGAGAGCTTTATTAAACCTAAAGCTTAATTAATATAATTAAAAGTAATTACTAAAGTTATGAAATTAAAAGCTTTTAAAACCTTCTTGAAAATAGAGTAAAACAAAATACTAAAAACTAAGTATTTTATAATCTAATGTCTTTCTATAACTTTTATAATATAATGAAAATCTCCTTGAAGTCTATATAGTTATTTATAAAAAGGTAACTATGAGAGAAAAATGAAAATATCTAATTATAACTATTATAATTTAACCTATTAGTATATTAGACTAAGCCTTAATAAAATCATTCTAAATACTATAACTAATAAATAATTTATAGATATTGAAAAGGAAATTATCTAATTATCCTATAAATTACTATAGTAAGCTAGTAATATTAGAGACTAAGTATTAAGTAAATAATATCCTAATATTAATACTTTACTATAATACTTATTATTAAATACCTTAAAATATTATAATAATATAATTATAAGAATCTTAAAAACTATTTAGCTATATTAGAAGTATCTATATATGTATATATATATTACACATATTTTAGTTATACTTTACTAATATATTAAGGTTATTTATTAATAAGAGTAAACTAAGTCTTATTATATTTCTATAGAGATTATAAGTTAGCTTATATTAGTAGTAGAAAACCTTTATATTAATAATATAAAGTTTTATCTTAGGGGTAAGTAGAACTTAGCCTATAATAGGGATATTAGGGTTATAGATAATGACTATAATAAATATTTAAATGTGATACTTATAATTAGTCGTAACTAAATATCTTGAGATATTTGAATTATATATAATTATAACAATATGAAAGTATGAGGGTATAAGAATATATAGTTATTATAGAGAGACTTATTAGTTCTTTATTATTAAAAAAGTTAATATAGGGTATATATACTAGCTATAGTTATAAGAAGTTTAGTCTTAAATTAACTAAGAACTAGCTATAGTAGTTAGTAGGGGTGAGGAGGCTAAAGTTATACTTTAGGGGATAATATATCTACTAATAGTTATAGCAGAAAGCGAGTTATTAGCTTTTCCCGGAGTTTTAAAGGATAATTAAAGTAATTGATAATATTAGCAATTTTAATAGCCTTTTATTAATCCTATTTATCTTTAAATTATATTAATATCTTTATATACTATTATTATTATTATTAGATATAAGGGGATATATAATATTTATTTAAACAATAATAGAAGAAGTATATAAGACTTATATATAATGTCAAGTTTTAAATATTTTGAATATATATAATAGTCTTTTTATTATATCTATTTATTAATCTTTATTATAATTAGATATATATATCTATTGAGAATATCAAAATCGAATTAAGCTCTTTGGGCTTATTTTAATTCATAGTAAGATATATATTATAGAGATAGAAAGTAAGTTTCATATTTCTAGATAATAATAATTAAGTTATATTATTAGGTTTAAATTAAAGAAAGTAATAATTAGAATCTTTATAATAATAAAGCTAAAAAGAAAGTTCTATTAGAAGAAATAACTAGAGTAGTAATATCTAAAAAGAGGCTAAGATAACAAAGGTAAGTATATAAGAATAATATCTTTATTATAAAGGTTAATCTTTCTAACACTATATATTATAATATCTACTTTATAGTAAAGAAAAAGAAATATTAGTTGAAACTATCTATTACCTTATTATAATATCAACTAAGCTTTGTAAAGAGTTATATATTACAAAATAGAAGACTTTATTAATATAAAGAATATTTTAATATTGAAAATATAAATAAATAACGGTCTTTAACCTTAGATTTCTTGATAAAGTGAACAGAATTAATAAGACATAGTATAGGAAATTATAACTGATTATTAGAAGCTTTCATAAATCGAAGGAAGTTAATATTCCTATATAATTATTAATAATATAAGAAGTTAGCTATTATTTTATACTAATACTATTAATAATACTATAATTTAATACTTCTATAAAGGTCTACTTTTATAATATTACTTAGGCATATATATAAGCAGAAATATAGCTAAACTACCTTATATTAGTAAAGCCATCTACCAATCTATAGTAGTTATATTTAGAAAGTATTATTATTATTCGTACTTGATTATTATATAGTCTTATAGAATTAGATATATCTTAATATATGATATTCTTTAATTATTAGAAAGATAGGCTAAAAAAAGAAACTTTATTATGTACCTTATATTTTATAGTTACTAGGTTAGAAACTTTATATTTTAAGATTATAATCATCTAAATAAATAATAACTTCAGCTTTTACTTATTTAAATTTCATATGTAAGATGGAGGAGAATTGTAATTAGTAAAATGTATAGTAAAGCTAAAGTTAAGATTTCTAAGTAATAAGCTTTTTATGTTTAATAGATATATAATAATTCTTAAAGATAATAATAATATAACTCTTATTAAAAATAAGATAAAATAAGAAGATTAGGTTTACTAACTATATATCTAATAAGAAAAAGTTAATATATATTAAATATTAAATTTAAGAAGTATATATTGCTTCTATATACTAATTAGAAGTATATTTTAACTTTTCTATTATAGTTTAATATTAGGATTTAATAGAAGAAGATATCAAGAGACTTAATAAATATCTTATATTATAGATAAATGACTTAGAATAAAGCTTAATATTTATTCTTATTAATATTAAAGAGATAAAGCTTTATATTTTCTATCAATAAATCTTCTATTAATAATAAAGGTAGAATATTTCAATTAGGATTTTATTCTTTTATTCTTTATCCTAAGGATAAAAGGAAATGATAAAGATAATAATATTTTCAAACTTAAAAGTAATATTACTTTATTTCCTTCTATTAAATTAAAAAGGATTATATAAAATATGTTACTTTTTAAGATCTATAATATAAGTATAGAAGTTATTATAAACCATATAATTTCTACTACTTCTAACTAAATGATTAAATACCTAAACATACTAATAATATTAATAGTAACTTATATTAATTTATATTCCTTTTATAAATACCCTATTCAATTAGACATTATGAAAGAAAAGTATTTTATAATTGATATTATAGTATTCAAATAATAATATAAGTAAAAGAAGATTTTTAAGATTTATTAAGTTAAAAATAAAGATGACTTTATAAATAGTATAGACTTTGATATAATTAGCCCTTCTACCTAGTAGGTAGCCTTATATAATACCTAGTAAAGAATCTCTATAATAGGAAAATACCTGGTTATATATTATAGCCTATATATATCTCTATAAGTAAATATAGTTAAAGGACTTAGTAGTATAACTATTAGTTTAAACTGAGCTTTAATCTTGAAGTATATAAAGACTAATAGACAATAGAGTAATAACTAGGTATATATACTTACTAATATAAGCCTTATAATAGTTAGTAGTAGCTTCGAAGTATTAAACTTGCTATAGTAATACTTATAATATTAATTTATACTAACTAGATACTAATAATACTACTAATATACCTTAATAATACTAGGTATAGATATAAAGAAAAGTAGCAGACTATAGACTAACTGGCTAACCTATAATAGTATCTTATAATAATACTACTAATACTAATACTAATAATAAAGACTACCTATAGACCACCCCTAGCCACTATTACTATACTCAACCCCTATAGGCTCAACACAAATATCAACCTTATAAAAGTTTTTAATAACTATAAGAATTATGATTACTTTTATGAAAACCTAAAAAAGCTAGCTTTATATGAAAATAAATTTACTACTTTCTCTAGCTCCTTAAAAATAACTATAACTATATTTAGCCTTGATATATTATTAGAAGATAAAGCTATCAATAAAGCTGAAAAGAATAAAATCAAAATACTAAAAAAGAATCTAACACCTAAAAATAGGATATTTAAAGATAATTCTAAGTATTTTAAATATATCTTAGAAGTAGCCTTTGAAATACTATCTAAAGGAGTATATATATTAGAATCTACTTATAAGTTATAGAAGTCGTTATTAACTAATAGTAAGGAAAGTATAACCGAAAGTTAAATATATCATAATTTAAAAACTTAAAGTAATTATAACTATAACTATTAGTATAGGATAGATCAAAATATAAATCCTAACTAGAAGCTAAATATTCTCTATATAAAACTGAAAACTTCTTTTATAAATAGTATAACTAAGAAATCTAATACAAAAATCCTAAAAGGATTTATAATAATAAATAAAATAATAATATTAATAGAAATATTATAGAATAGTTTCTAAAGATTACTATCGGGTCAAATGCGGTACCCAGGTGGCTAAAGCCGAAGTAGTAGGTGACTAAGTAGTCGACCTACTTATTTAGGCTAATAAGAGTGGAAGGATCATTATACAGATTTATCCCTATAGTATATAGTATATATATACATATTATAACCTAGATATAGATATTACGAATAAAGACAACTAGTTATATACTATTTATATAATCGATCGATTATAATGTTTACTAGTTGTAAACTAACAATTACATATACGTATACTATTATATATAATTAGGAGGTAAAATCTAATATATATTATATATAACTAAATATAACTATATATACTATACGAAACTCTATTTCAAATAGTTTAAATAAGATGAAACCTATAGAAATAATGCTAATACTTAAGGTTTAGCTAGTATAAACTCTACTTCTTAAATACATTATTCTTAATATACCCCCTTAGTCTTAAAAGCTTTCTTTATAAACTAGCCCTTTTAAATAATACTAGCTAAACCTTCTATTTATATCTTATCAGAAACTCTTTCTATTACTTTATTATTCTTATAAAACTTCTATTCTTGTAATAAGCAGAATTATACTATTTATAAACTATTTAGATACTTCTTATTAACTAGAAAGTACTTCTAATACTTTTAAACTTTATATTTAACCTTATTATTACTACAACGTAGAATTTATAAATCCTAATTAATAATTAAAAACCTTATTTAAATCTTTAAATATTAGGATTTCTTCTTAAAATTCCTTTTCTTATTATAATTTTAAATAGTTTAACTGATCTTTTATATTAATCTAAATAATAAAAGCACTAAATTAGTAACTCTAGAAAGACTATATAAAACTATTAGTTATAAAGTTTCCTAAGAGTATATATTTAATCTTAAAATACCTTTATAAAGCTTCTTATTAGAACTAATAGTTATAAATATCTATATATCATAGTGTTATATATAATTATACTATTTTATTAATTATAAAGTATATTATTTACTAATTATCATATTAGATTTAAATAGTAAGGTGAAATTTATATATCTTACTTCTATTAAATATATCTATTATAAAATCTACTTAGAATATAATAATAAAGTAGCTAGCGAAAATAGCATCTTAAGTAGCTTAAAATATTATCAAAAACTCCACTTTAGTTATTAAGATAGTAATAATATCTTATTTATTAACTTACTATACTCTTAGGCTTCTAAAGAGATATATAGTAAATACTTAAGAGCTCTTTTAACAATTACTCTATAAAATAAGTAGTTATAGTAATAATGAGGCTATCAAAAAAAATTACTAACCTTATAGCCAAATTTAAAGTAGAAATTCTTTATCTCGCTAAAATATTATATTATTTATCTAGCTTCTATATAGTAGTTGTCTAAAAGGTTTTAATTAAAATATAATAATTAGCCTACTATATAGGTCATATCTAGTCTTATTATAACTATAGTATAATTAATAAAGCTAATATCTTATAAGTAGTACTCAATCTCTATATAAGAAGGTTAATTATACTATAATAAGAATCCTTTAGTTTTTAGAAAAGTCTGAAAATATTTAACATATTATATACATTTTATAAAGTACTTAAGAAGCTTTTTAATATATACTACTTATAGAAGCTATAACTATTATATTACTTAATCTCAAATAGCCTTAATACGAAGAAACTACTATAAGCTTTTATTTCTTTTAAATAAGACTTCTATTAAAGATCTACTTATAAAGTAAATACATTAAATATACTTTCTAAAAAGAAAGAAAATATATAGTTATTAATATCGAAGAAGAAAATAAAATACTTTGTAAACTAGTAATATAACTTTCTTATAATAAGTTGAAAATTATACTATTCAAAACCTATTTCTAGATAGTATTATTATAAGAGAAAAGACTTTTAAGAACTATATAATATCTTATTAAAGTAGTAGATCTTACTTAATATTTAGTAACCTAATAATACTTTTATATAAGTAATCTTATTAAGTATTATATATATAAGAATATTCACTATATTATATTAAACTCGCTTAAGATTAAAGCGGTTAGTAATTATTATAAGAATTCAAAATAATATACCTATTAGAATAATTATATAAATCTTATAATTATCTTATAACTATTAGTCTCTATAAATAACTAGTTAACTTTAATTCTCAAGAAGTACTTATACTTAACAAGTTTATAAATTAAAACCTAGTAATATTTTGAAACTTTTAAACTTCTTATAAAAGCCTTATTAATCTTATTCTAAGAATATAATTTAATATAATTCTTAAGATAAACCTATTTAGCTACTATTATAATCTTAATATATAAATAGGTAAATACTACTAAATAAGATATAAGTAATAATAATAGTTTTTACTATAAGACTCTTAGAATAAGAATTTCTACTTCCCTTTATTTTAAATACTTTCTAATATCCAATTCGCTATATAATTATAATTTATCATTAGAAGTTGTAATATCTATATTTTAAATTTTTTAAAAAGGTTAAATCTCTAAGACTTCTTTTTAGTTAACTATTTATACTATTCTCTAGCTATAAATAGATATATCTTAAAATAATAAGAAAGTACTAGTTAAAAATAGCCTTAAAAAGAATCTCCTAGCTATTCTAATATAATACTTTACTTATCCCTTATATTTAATCCTTTCTAAAATATTTAAACTTCTTATCTTTTTATAGTTTTATCTATAGGCATAGGATTATAGAAAAATATAATAAATAACTCTAGAAAAGTTATTATCATAAACTCTATAGTTTGAAATAATATCTTATAAGGTTTTAAAGTAATTACTCAATAGATATAATATTTTAAACTATTATAACTACTTCTTATTTTTAATATAAATTACCTTATTAAACTCTTTATTAAATTTTAAATAAATAGTTGAACTAACTCTTAATAGTTCTATTATAATTATTTACTCTTATAACTAGTAAGAAACTTCGTTAGAATTAAGCTATTTAAGATTATCTTATAGAAAAGTTAAATTATTCTTGAAAAGAAAAGTTTTATTAAAAGGAATATTATAAATTATTATACTTATATTTGAAAATAGGTTTTATACTTAATATTAATTAGTTACAATATTACCAACTAGAATACTAATATAAATATATTCCTTAAAATCTATTAAATAGTTATACTCAAGTTTTATACCCATAGTAATAATGAAGTATTGATACTTATAAATATAAAAGTAGGTTAAATCTAACCTTATAGTATTATCTTTTCAAAAAGCTTTATAAAACTTATAATATAATATTTACTAGTCTAAGAAATATATTAGTTCTTAGTTATAAAGAAAGATTACTACTAATAAAGCTTCAAACTAGAATTTTAAAAGTAATTTACTCTTATACTTTATAATTCTTATATATATTTTAATAGTTACTCTATTATACTTAGTACTTCTCTTTTAATTCTAAATATAGAAAGTAAAAAGCTTCAAATATATACTTTAAGAAATTAAATTATATTTTAAATTCTTATATCTAGAGATCTCATTATTATATTTAAACACCTTAATATTAATACTATACTAATACTTAAAGGATATAATAAAGTCTTTAAATATTCCTATAATAATAACTCTAGTATAATCAATAAAAAAGAATCTTAAGAGTAATTAGTAGTTCTATCTATAAATATTAAAGTTAAAGTATAGCTATTATAGTCTTAATAATAGAAGTAGAAGTTAAAAGTAATATATTCCTTAGGAGGCGCTGATAGCTTACTTTCTACTATAACTATTAGTGGATATATTACTTCCTAAAGTATAACTTCAGCCTTCCTATCCCCCTACTAACTACTATAGCTAGCCCCTAATTAATCTAAAGCTAAACCTCCTATAGCTATAGTAACTAGTATACCTACTCTATATTAACTTTTTTAATAATAAATAACTAATAATTCTTTTTATAATAACCTCACGCCCTCACGCCTTTATAACTATATATAATTTAAATATCTCGAGATATTCAATTACTACTAACTATAGGCATTCTATTTCAATATTCATTATAACCTTAATATCTATAATCTTAATATCCCCCAGACTAAGCTTTATCTACCCCTAAGATAAAACTTTATACTATTAATATAAAAGTTTTCTATTATTAATATAAGCTAACTCATAGTTTCTATATAAATATAATAAGACTTAGCTTATTCTTATTAATAAATGATTTTAATATATTAATTAAATATAATTAATATATAAATAATATTTATATAGATATAGATATAAGTCTTTAACTTCATATAGAGAATATTTAGCTCCCGGCTAGGACTTATACCTTAACCTACCTTATACTAATAGCTATAGCTATAGTTACTTTAGGTTTTTGAATTGTAACATATTTAACCTTAGGTTATACCTTCCCTACTATTAGCTAATGACGACTTCTACGACAGATTTTAATATATATACTTTTTCAGATAGTACTTAATAAGCTACTTCTAAGATATATTTAAAATATTTAGAGTTATCTTTAAATATCCTATTTTTAGGTGCTAGATTCTTTTTTATTACTTTAATTTTATTTTTTTGAGTTCTACTGATAGCTTTATCCTCTAATAATATATTAAGGTTAAATATAACTATAGTTACTCTAAGGGGGTTAGAGAGGGTAGTAAAATTGCCTTTATAAAAAGCTAGTACCTTCAGGCCTTTATAAAAGTAGTTGTAATTCTTATAGTTATTAATAACTTTTATAAAGTTGACATTTATATTAAGGTTGTAGGGGTTGAGTATAGTGATGGTTCTTGTTGTTGTTATTTTTAGTGGTGTTATTATAGGATGCTATTATAGATGGCTGTTAACTTATACTTTAAAGGATAGTTGGCCGGTCTGTAGTCTATTGTTTTCTTTTGTATCTATAGCTAGTATTATTAAGGTGTGCTAGTAGTATTATTACTAATATAAGTCAATATTGTAAGTACTACTGCGGTAAGTTTAATACTTCGAAGCTACTACTAGTATATTAAGCTATAACCTTCTGACTATTATAAGGCTTATGCCGGCTTCTAGGTTAGAGCTAGGTCTAAACTAGTAGCTATACTACTAGGTTCTTTTAACTATATTTACCTATAGAGAAATATATAGGCTATAGTATATAATTAGCTACTTTCCTATTATAGCGATTATTTACTAGGTGTTGTGTAAGGCTACCTACTAAGTAGGAAGGCTAAATATATAAAACTCTATAGATATAAATACTCTTAGTATAATTTAATAACTTTTAAAATTCCTATAATTATATTATTATAATAGTTTAAGATATCTAGTAATTAATATTATAATAATATATTAATATTAGGATATTATCTAATTAATATCTAATTTCTAAAGTTTTTAACTTAATATAGTAGTTTATAAAATAATTAGATAATTATTTTTTAAATATCTATAGGCTATTTATTAATTATAGCTTTTAAGATGACTTTATTAAAACCTAATTTCATAAATTAATAGCCTTAATTATAAGAGTTATAAGTAAATATTTCTATATTGATTTTATATCTTTCTTCTTATAGATAGCGATATAGACTTTGAGGGGATTTCGAATTTATTATAAAAGATATAGAAGACTAATAAATTATAGAATACCTAGCTTTTATAAGTATTTTATTTTATCCTATTTTCAAGAGGTTTAAAAAAGTTCTCAATCCTATAACCTTAGTAGTTATTTTTAGTTATATATATTAAGCTTTAGTTGTAATAATATTCTCTCTAATTATTACTATGAGGTCTTTTACTACTATAGAGTTAAATGTTAGAACTAGGGGTATAATTATCTATAATAATAGGTAATTTTATTATTCTTTTAATTAGTTATAAGCTAGTATTAGTATGAATACTATTATTAGGTCGAATATATAGTTAAATCTATATATAGAGTAAAGAGCTTAGATATTATTCTAGGTATAGAGTAAAAGTAATTAAATATATTCTTTAGAAGTAGTATATAACATTTATATTCTATATACTAAATCTTATATTATACCTTATTAATACTATAAACCTTGTATACTCCTTAAATAAATTAATACTTATTATACTTTAAAGGATTATTAATAATATAAATACCTTATATATTTAAGATAAAGTAATTAAAAGACTTTCTATGAAGATATTCTAGTTATTAATATTAAAATTATTTATTACTTTTTAAACGTCTTGAAATAATATCTATAGTATACTACTAATAGTAGTAATATCTAAGAGAAAACTTATATTATACGAGCTATACTACTAAAATAATTAATCTCTCGTAAAATATATACTATTTTAAAACTTGCTAGTTATATTAAATATTAATAGCTATAATTTTAGAATGAATACTCTTCTATAATTAAAATTAGTAGCTTAGCTTAATATCCTACTAATAGCTTTAGTTTTATAACTACTAGAAAGAGATGAAATTTATAATTAGAGCGATATAGATAGTGATATTATATAAACATAACTTAACCTTCCTATTTTTACTAATTATAATAGAAATCTTAACATTTCTATAGTTTTTAATAAGTATAAACTTTATATTATACTAAATATAATCTCCTATAGAAACCCTTTAAAGGACTACAAAATACCCTATATCTTAGAAGATATAGTTTAAAATACCTAAATTAAAAATAAATAAGTCCTAGAAAAAATACTACTAAAATCCCTCTTTATAATATATTTACTATATAGTAATATAGCTACTTTCGCTAGAAAGCTAGCTATATAGTTATTATTATCTAAAGGTCTAAATTCTTCCTAAGAAGTTTAAATCTAAAACTAGTAATTATTCAATTCTCTCCATAGTTAAAATATTTAATACTTAGTTTTTATAAGCTAACTAAAAATATATATAGTAGTAATATGCTAAAGTATAATTCAATTTATATTTTAGAAAATATAAAAACCTATTTAAACTTTAAAGAAATCTCTCAATATTTCAAATATTTAAAATAGTAATTAAAATTTCTATTATAATATTAAAAGGACTATAGCTAATCTTACTATACAAAAAGCCTTAGAGATATACTATATTATATCTATAATAGTTAAACTAATTTTATCTAAAAGTATAGAGTCTAAAGAACTATAAATTATAAATATATAGCTCTTTATATAAAACTCAATTAATAAGAGAAGTAATAAAATCATAGGATTATAAACTTAAAATACTCTAATAAAAGGAAAAATATAGCTAACTACTTAAACCTTATATATAATATGTTACTACTTCTAAAATTATATTTTAATTACTACCCTTATAATAAGCTATTTAAATTTAAGAAACTAAAATATCTTATAATATATCAAAGTAGTATTTTGGAAGTAGAAATTATCTATAATACTAAACTAATTATACAAATTAGTAGCTTATATTACTATATCTTCTTCTATATAATAATACTAATATTAAAGTACTTTATTTATATATTAAAAATCTGAGTTATTATACAGATTTAGTTTAACTACTTATATTAACTTTCTTAAGTTTTTAAAATATAGAAATTATAAAAAACCAAATAAGCTTTTGAACCTTTCTCTATAAAATCTATAATATCTTTTATATAAACCTTTTTAATAGTGTCTATGGGGGATTATTAGTCTTCTTCATAATTTATCCTTATAGAAATAGAACTTTTAAGAATACTTAATTTAAATATTTTGAAAAGTTATTCATACTTCCTAACTTTGAGAAAGTTACTCAAAAATAGCTTTTAGAAAAGCTTTAAAAAGACTTTAATATATAATTACATTAAGGTTAATATTAAGTTAAATACGGTACTAAGGTAGCTAAAGCTATAGTAATAAGTAACTACGTAGTCAACCTATTTATTCAGGCTAATAAGAATAGAAAGATTATTATATAGATTTATTCCTATAATATATAATACTTATATATATGTTATAACCTAGATATAAATATTACAAATAGAGATAACTAGTTATATACTATTTATATAATTAATTAATTATAATATTTACTAATTATAAACTAATACTAATTAGCAGTATTTTATTACTACTAATACTATTTACTACTATTTAACTATAGATTAATAAGGAATAATCTAAAGAGATAAGATTATAATACTTCTTAAGAAAGTTTATAGAAGTCTATATAGTAAGAATAGATAAACTTGAAATCATTATAACTATATATTATTTTAAAATACTAATATAACCTCTAGAGATCTATATAGTAAAAGTAAAGAAGGAAAACAAACTTATGATAACCTATTAACTTAATATTATTTATATTTATTTTATAATAAAAACTAATAATTTAAATTTTTATTAACTTATTAAGGCAAAGGAATAATAATAAATATAATGAAATTAGTATAAATAAAAGAGAAAGATCTATAGTCAATTACTATCCCTTATTCCTATCTCCTGTTATCTTATCTATATTTAGTAGATAGAGAGATAATAAGAAATCAATTTAATAAGTATAATAATATAATGAACCTTTTCCCAATAATAATAACCTAAGAAATAAAGAATATCTAACTCTTAATCTAATTCTTAGAGTTTAAATTATAACTAATGAGAAAGAAGGAATTTTAAAAAAAGAATTTTATTTTATTTAATAGGAAGATCCTAAGAAGTAGTATAGAAAAGGAAGCAATATAAGAATAAAGATAATATATAAGTTATATTCTCTCTATATAATATATATCTATAGTAAATACTCTATAAGAATATCTAGAGAACTAGTAAATTTATAGTATTATAATAAATAATACTAAAGCTAAGAGTATTATAAAACTATTATCTATTATTCCTATTTTTAAGTATTCTCTAAATATTTACTTTTCTGAGTATTCTGTTATATATTAATAATATTAGAAAATCAACTAATATTCGTTATTAAATAAAATAAGAAGAACTAAATAGATACTAAGATATATTACTATTTAACTAAATATATTACTAAAGGGGAAATCAAAAGGGGAAGACTCTTAATAGCTAATAGTAAGACTTAAAGTATAAAGAAAAAATATAAATATAAGAGATAGTATAAGAAGGGATTATTATATAGTTACTTTTACTCTATACCTGGAATGGTATTTAAGCTCTTTACTCTATATATAGATTTAACTATAAATTCTACCTAATAATAGTATTTATACTAATACTAGCTTATAACTAGTTAAAATAGTAATAAAATTACTTATTGTTATGGATAATTATACCTCTAGTTCTAATATTTAACCTTATAGTAGTAGAAGACCTCGTAGTAATAACCTATATAGGGAGAATCTTATTAAGGCTAAGGTTTGATATATATAACTAAAAATAACTATTAAGGTTATAGGGTTAAGAACTTTTTTAAACTTCTTAAAAATAAGATAAAATAAAGTATTAAGAGTTAAATATTTTATAACTTATCGCTCTTCTATATCTATACTTTTATAATAAATTT
Source organism: Colletotrichum orbiculare MAFF 240422 (assembly GCA_000350065.2). Classification (NCBI taxonomy): domain Eukaryota; kingdom Fungi; phylum Ascomycota; class Sordariomycetes; order Glomerellales; family Glomerellaceae; genus Colletotrichum; species Colletotrichum orbiculare. The sequence goes on from AMCV02000008.1 coordinate 2,802,017, forward strand.
AAAATCCCTTTAAAATCTATACAACTACTTATAAGAAGAGAAGTATATAATAAGTATAGTAATATTTATTTATAATTCCTATAATTAAGGCTATTAGTTTATTAGATTAAGTTTTAATGAAATTATCTTAAAAACTATAATTAATAAGTAGCCTATAGATATTTAAAAAATAATTGTCTAATTATTTTATAAGTTATTATATTAAGCTAAAAATCTTAGAGACTAGGTATCGATTAGATAATACTTTAATATTAATATATTATTATAATACTAGTTATTAGATATTTTAGAATATTATAGTAATATAATTATAAGGGCTTTAAAAGCTATTAAGTTAGATTAGAAGTATCTATATCTATATAAGTATTATTTATATATTAGCTATACTTAATATTTTAAGACTATTTACTAATAAGAGTAAGCTGAGTCTTACTATATTTATATAGAGATTATAAGTTAATTTATATTAGTAGTAGAGAACTTTTATATTAATAATATAAAATCTTATCTTAGGGGTAAGTAGGACTTAGTAGGGATATTAAGGTTGTAGATATTAAGGTTGTAATAAATATTTAAATAGAGTACTTATAGTTAGTAATAATTAAATATCTTAAGATATTCAAATTATATATAGCTATAAAAGAATGAAAGTATAAGGTTGTTATAGAAGAAGTTGTTAGTTATTTGTTATTTATAAAAGAAATTGACATAGGGCGGGTATACTAGCTACTATAGCTGAAAGGGGTTTAGTTTTAGATTAATTAGCAGCTGGCTATAGTAGTTAGTAGGGGGGTAGGAAGGCTAAAGTTGTACTTCAGGGGGTAATGTATCTACTAATAGTCGTAGTAGAAAGCAAACTATTAGTCTTTCTTAGGGATTATTATATATTAATTTAATAAAATAAATATTACTACTCATCTAATAGGTATAATAATTATTATTTTTAAAGCTACTTTCTATAAAATACTAAGAAGAAGGATTACTTTATATATTAGTAATTATATATAATAATAACTTATAGTATTTAGTTTTTATTTCCTATTACTTCTACTTACTATTAGTAGTATATTTATATAGTTATAATATATAGCTATAATTAAAAGAATTAATTTAATAATTATACTATTTTTAATACTATTCTTAGTTCTAACTAATTATATTATTCTATTTGGTTACTTTTGCTCTGTACCTAGAATAGTATCTAAGTTCTTCACCTTATATATAGATTTAACTATAAATTTTACTTAATAATAGTATTTATGCTAATACTAGCTTATAACTAGTTAAAATAGTAATAAAATTACCTATTATTATAGATAATTATACCCCTAGTTCTAATATTTAACTTTATAGTAGTAGAAGACCTTATAGTAACAATCTATATAGGGAGAATTTTATTAAAACTAAGGCTTAATATATATAGCTAAAAATAACTATTAAGGTTATAAGGTTGAGAACCTTTGTGAACCTCTTGAGATAGAATAAAATAGAGCGTTAAGAGCTAGGTATTTTATAATCTATTATTTTTCTGTAATTTTTATAATAGAACTGAAATCTTTTTGAAATCTATATAGCTATTTATAAAAAGATAACTATAAGATAAGTATAGAGATATCTAGCTATAACTATTATAACTAAGGTTATTAGTATATTAAACTAGGTTTTAATAAAATTATTCTAAATATTATAATTAATAAGTAGCTTATAAATATTTAAAAGAAAATTATCTAATTATTCTATAAGATATTATATTAAGCTAGTAATATTAGAAACTAGGTGTTAATTAGATAATACCTTCATATTAATATTCTATTATAATATTAGTTATTAGATATTTTAGAGTATTATAGTAATGTAATTATAGGGGTTTTAAAAGCTATCTAGCTATACTAAAAGTATTTATATCTATATAAGTATTATTTATATATTAGTTATACTTAATATATTAAGATTATTTACTAATAGGAGTAAGCTGAGTCCTATTATACTTATATAGAAATTATAAGTTGGTTTATATTAGTAGTAGAGAACTTTTATATTAATAATATAAAGTTTTATCTTAGGGGTAGGTAGGGCTTAGTAGGGATATTAAGGTTGTAGATATTAAGGTTATGATGAATGTTTAAATAGAGTACTTATAGTTAGTAGTAATTAAATATCTTGAGATATTTGAATTATATATAGCTATAAGGGTATGAAGGCGTAAAGGCGTAAGGTTATTATAAAAAGAGTTGTTAGTTATTTATTATTAAAAAGATTAATATAGGGTAGGTATACTAGCTGCTATAACTACAAGGGGTTTAGCCTTAGATTAACTAGGGGCTAGCTATAATAGTTAGTAGGGGGGTAGGAAGGCTGAAGTTATACTTCAGGGGGTAATATATCTACTAATAGTTGTAGTAGAGAGCGAGCTATCGGCCCCTCCCTTATATTATTCTATATATATTATTAAGTATATTATTAAATATAATAATTAGATAGAGTTTACTTTAAAGGATTCTTAAGAGTTTGAATTAGAAGATATATATAAAGTTCTATTAAGAAGAGATTTCTATTTAATAGTTATAATTTATCAAATAAGTATATATATTCTAAAATTATAACGTTTAGAGAAATATCTATAATTAAGATATAATAAAGGTATACTAATTATAGATATTCTTCTAACTTATTATTGTAGATTATATCTTTTTTTAAACCTTATTAATAATTCTAAAGAGACATAAAATAATTACAATATAATAATTTATATTAACAAGTATAAGAAAGTATTCTAATAAATTAAGATAGAGATACTAGTTAGTATATATTAGAAAGTAATATTTAATTAGTAGGGAAAACAAGTTATACTTTCTAATAAAAATATAAATATTAATAATATATATATTTACTATTATATATAGATAAAGAAGGAATTAGACTTCTATTTTAAGGATTTATAAGATACTTATTAAAGAGCTTTCTAACATTAAAAAAAGTATATTTTAATATAATAGAAAGAAGAGTATTATAATTACTTAAGAAGTATCCTATTAATAGAAGAGAATATTTCTTTATAAGTAAAAAGACTACAAAAAAGAGGTTAATAGAAGTATTTGATAAGAATATATAAATTTAATAAATAGAAGAAAGTTGTAAGGTTAATTAGAAAGATTATTACTTTTTGAAATAAGAGATTAAAAAGAATTTAAAATATATTAAATAAGTTTCAAAAATTAGAAGGTTTATGCTTATGAAGATATAATAACCTTTTATACTGAAAAGCTTAAAGGTAGAAATAACTTTAGTATAAATAATATTATTAAACTTAATTATCAAGAATATACTAACATTTAGTTTATAGCTAGTTGAATTAAATACCTAGATAATGATTCTCATATAGAGTTTTACTATAAGAAATAGGTCTAATTAGAAATAATAATAATAAATAGGATTATAAAGACCCTTAAAGCTTTATTTCTATCTTAAGGGAAACTATTAGATATTCCTAAAGTAGAATGTTATTTTTAGCTAATTTTATACCAAAGTTAAGATATTTATTTAGTAAGATATACTAATTAAATATTAAATATATGAAT
>AMCV02000008.1:2823521-2841235 GCA_000350065.2 Colletotrichum orbiculare MAFF 240422
AATAATATAATATATATTACTATCTTAATAAATATTCTCTAGAAGTCTTATAATAAAGTTTATGTTAATTTCTTAAAATAACATTTTTAAGATAAATAGAAATTATAACTAATTATATAATTTATATTTTAAAATTCTAGTTCTTTAATAAATCCAATATAATATTATATAGTCTTATATATCTATAACTATATTACTCTAATAGAAGTTTTATTTTATACAATTATAAATTCTATTAATATTTAAATAACCTATCTTATTTTTATCATAATATAAATAAATACTTTCATATCTTAAATATTTATATTACATATAACTAGTTTTCTTTAGAGAAAGAATATCCCCTCCATATTTACTAGATATTCTTTCTAATTACTAGCTATTCTCTAGGCTTTTTCTATACATATCTAGTAGTCTTTATTATAAGTCTATAACTTTTTCATAACTTATTCTATATCTTTAGAATCTTTTATAATATATTTTATTTTATATTTTATAAAACTCCTTACTACTAAATATAAGATATATTATATTTGAATAATAACTCAAGCTTCTTATAAGTTCTTTTTACTTGCTAGTATTTATTAAGTATTCCCTTATATTTTATATATCTCTTTATTATAAATAACCATAGTTATAATTATTATTATATTTCTAATATCTCTAAAAGAATAATATTTTAAAGAAGATAGGTATATTGTACTTCTAAGTCTAAGTTCTATATTAAGGTATATTTCTTATATTTAAATTATTTAAATAAAAACTTTTAATTACTTAGAATTCCTCTTAATTTTAATAACTTTCTAATAAGTATCTACTAAAACAACTTAATATATTATACCTTATTCATAAAGATTAGTAATATATTATAGTCTTCTACTTCTCTTTTTATATAATCTAACTATCTAAATAGTCTATCTAATAGGTTAATAGCTTTAAGTTAGTATTTTAAATTAAAATTCAGTATTAAGAGTTTATAAATCTAATAAATAAGCTTTCCCTAAAGGTTTTATATTAATACTATAATAATACTTATTAAAACCTGATAGTCTATTAAAACTATAGATTTCTTTAAAAGTCTTATTAAATAATACTCTTAATAATTAAAACTTTCAATAATAATAGATAGTTCTTATTAGCTTACTCTCTACTACTAGTCTACTTTATGAAACTTCTGAGAATAATAAATAACTAATTACGATTAGGTTTTAACTTTTTATAGTAAGATACCTAAGATTACGTATTATAATATATCTATTTTTATTTTAATATTCCTAATAAAGTCTTAATACTAGAGAATAATTACTAAGTAAAGAATATCTTGTAATATTAAGAATATAAATTTTATATTTCCTAGTTATAAAAAAACTTTCTTCTCTATTCTTTTATAAGGAATATTATAAGTAATATTATTACTCCTAACTAATTAGTAATAAATTATAATAGAAATTATAAAAACCTAAGAATACCTAAAATTCCTTAAATATTTCTAATTGTTTCTATTCAGTAATAGGTTAAACTCTTACTAGATCTATTTTAACTTCTTTCTAAATAATTATATAATTTAAGAAACCTATCTTTTCTATAAAGAAATTATATTTAGAAAGTTTAGTAAAAAGATACATTTCATAGAGCCTAATAAGTATTTATAATAATACTTAAATATAGTTTTTCCTAATACTCACATATATATAATAATATTATCTATATATATTATATAATATATATTAATCAAACTAGTAAATATATAATTAATATATAACTAGAAAGTTATTGGTATACTAATAAGATTAAATAGTATTATTATATATTTATAGTAATTATATTATATTTTTAAATACTATATTCTAATAATCTTCTAGTTTAATCCTAATATAGTAAAGATTATTTCTATAATCAAGTTTTTAAATTTATTTTGTTCCCTAAAGTCTATCTAAAGGTTTACTAATTAGTAGTAATAAGTAATAGTTCTTAATCATGATTTTATTAAGACTTTTATAATTAATATAGAAGTATAAAGAACTATCTTTCTTTAAAAAAAGAATTAGTATGCCTACTTTACTTATAGGTAGCTATATATATTTATTCGCTAGGTTTTCTATAATATCTATTTTTAACCTTTCTAATTACTACTCATTTAGTAGATATATAAACTTATAAAGCGGCTTTTTACTTAGTTTGAATTTAATATTATACTTAGCATATTTGAGGATTAGGATAGATTTTACTAAAACTTTATTAAATATTCTTTACTATTAGTTTATCTAGAGGGTAATACACACTATATATAATCTTACTGTATAAGTATAAAGTGGTATTCTAGTTATTTATTGTTATTATCATTACATTATATAGCGCGTATTATATATATAGAAATAGGGCTTATATATCCTATATAGCTATATAGCTAGTATAGCTACATAATATATATAAACTATACGGACTAACTATTTACCTAGTAATACTATAATATAGCAGCCTATAATAAATAAACTAATACTACTAACTTTTTATTTATATTATAGTCATATTATCTAATTATAAAAAGACCTGAATAATTAGCTAAAAATACCGTCTTTTTCAATAGCTTTTTTTACTACTAAACTTATTACCTATTTATCCCTCTATATAATTATAATAGTAATATTAATTACTAGGATCTCTTTAAATAGATATTAGAGATTGAAGAAGTATAGAGCTCTATTTAAACCTAAAGCTATATAGCTATATAGCTATAAGCCTATATAGCTATAAGGTCTATATAGCTATATAGTTATAGAAGCATTATTTCAAAAGGGTAGTAATATTATATACCCTCTAGTAATCTCTAGAGTTATTATTAGAAGTTATAGGAGAAAGTTCTTATTATAAGCTATACTTCGAGAGGTTAGTATAACTATAGTTTTTATAAAGCTTTAAGGGTTATAGGAGAGGGGAGTTATTATATAGTATTACTATAAGAGGTTAGTATAGCTATATAGCTTTTAAGAAGCTTTAAAAGCTATGAGAAAAGGCTTTTATTATTTTAAGCTATATAGAGGGATTTTAAGAAGCTATATAGATTTTTGAATATATCTACTAAACGTATTCTATACTAATACTAAGAATCTAAATAGAGTTATATAGAATATCTTATTTTAAAACTATATTAAGCATAATCGTTAGTATCTTAATAATAGCTATCTATCAGGAGTTTAATATATAATTTAGGATCTTAATAGGAATTAGAGAGAATCTAAAATATCTATAGGAGATTAGACATACTATAAACTTTAGTAACTAAAGAAAGATTATAAGATTGAAGAGAGTTATTATATTTATTAAATATACTCCTATAAATAAAAGTTAAAAATAGCTATTAACCTCCTAGTAGTAGCTATTAGGGAGTATTTTATTTTAACATTAAATTAAATATAATTATCAATATCTTGATATTAACTTCTTATAAGGGATTAATATATAGTTTCAAGTTTCTTAGTAAGATCTTAATATAGGGAGGGTTTGAAGTATTTAAATAGAATCATCTTATATTCTTTTTATTTATAAGCTTTAGGTGAAGTTATAAGTATTTCTTCTACTGGATACCCCTTACTAATCTATAGTATAATAATATAGTAAAAGAATTAACTATTAATTAGTATTAATTTATCTAGAGGGTAATATATACTATATATAATCTTACTATATAGGTATAAAGTGGTATTCTAGTTATTTGTTTTTATTATTATTATATTATATAATATATACTATATATATAGAAATATGGCCTATATAGCCTATATAGCTATATAGCTAGTATAGCTATATGGTATATATAGGCTGTATGGGCTGACTATTTACCTAATAGCGCCATAGTATAGTAGCTTGTGACGGATGAACTAATATTTACTCATTTATAAACTCTTGAAAGATATCTGTAATTATAATAACTTTATCTCTTTTTCTAAATATTTCTATATAAGCCTTAAGATTCTCTCTTATCCTACTAATATATAATATATAAGTAATCTTATTATTCTTAATAATCTCTTAAATAAATACTTCTAACTTAGTAATAGATATTTACTTATAGTATTAAGTATTTATCTAGATACTCATTATAATACTTTTTCAACTTATAAAATACTACTTTAATAAGAAGTCTATATAGTCTTCTAATTAGTAAGTATTGATAAATAGCTAGGATAATTTCTATAAGTAATTATTTTAAATCTATAAAGAAGAATATTAATTGGTATGATTTCTCTAGTTTTAATATTAAATTATTAAATCATTTTAAAATAGGTATAGTCATTTCGGCTAAGAATAATCCTAGTAATATAACTAGTTACTTACTAATAAGGTTTACTTATAAATATAAGTCTATATCTATTATTATTTCTTTCTCTTTCATACCTTTAAGAATAATTATTAAGTTCTTAACTATCTTTCCTATAAAAACTAACTCTTTAATTAGTATAAAGACTATTAGTTCGATCTCTATACCTATTTATTTCTCTAGATATTCTTAATATAAAGGTTAGTTTTCATAGTTTATACTAAGGTATAGGATTTCATAATATTCTGCTTTTGAATAACTATTAGTATCCTATTTATACCTACTTTATTCCTATAGTTTATAACTTTATATTTAATCTTACTTTATAAGAAATAAATTCATATAATCTATAATATAACTAATATATATATAGTTTTCTAGCTTAAAATAGGTATACTATTACTTAATCTACTAGTATCTTATTATTGATTATTTAGTATTAATAGAATTAATAGTCTTATTTATCCTACTAATTATAGAAATAGGGGGAATTAGAAAGACTATAGGCCTATATATAAATACTTATATCTTCTATTTCATATAAGTTTACTAATATAGTACTACTAGAATTCCTATAATCTTTTAGCTTCTATTATAATATTTCTAACCTTTAGAATTAAGACTTTGAGTTTCCCTATTTCTTTTTTTAAACCTAGGCGTAATTGGTAGAAATAGATAAAAACTTCTCTTTTATTTTACTTAAATCTAAATATACCTAGGTTTTAATATAGTACTAATTACTTACTATAATACTATATAAGTAACTAGTATTCTTCTTATTATATTTCTTCAAGCTTCTACCTATATAACTTTTCTTATATTTCTAGGTTAATATATTGTTAGTAAATAAATATAAAAAAGCTAGTTTAAATAGGGTTATCTTCTAGGCTAACTTTATAATTTATCCATTCTATCTGAAATTAGAATACTAATTCTATAAATAACTGATAAATTTATTAATTAACTATATCATTTAACCAGATTGAATAGCTATTTTTAATAGTTATAATTTAATCATTAATTTATTTAACTATAAACCCTTCTCCTATTATTCTATAGTTATATAAAGGTAGTCTTTTTTAGTTTTTAAGTAGTCCAAATATTACTAATTATTTAGCTAACTATTAGATAAAAGTTATAGTTTACTCTTTATAAGCCTCTTAATATTTCTATATTTATTCTCAATATATTACTATTTAAAACTATATAACCTTAAGTATTTTACTTATAGAACTTACTAAGTCTAGTCTAAATAAGAAGAATAGCTATAATAATACTTAAAATTGTTCGTTAAATCTAAATATTAATTGCTAAGGACTTAATAACTATTTAGACTTAAGAAGTATAATAGAAGTTATTCTATTTCTTCTTATTATATTAAGAAATAGGTATTTGTTTCCTTAAGATATATTATATATAAGGTTATTTAATAAGTATCTCTTTTTAACTTCTTTAGTATATTATTAGTAAAAATCTATATTAATATTAACTTTTAATCTATTTTAAATAATATATAAGAAGTATCTCTCTTTAGAAGTATCTTTCCCTAGGATTACTATTTTATTATTATTATTATTTTACCTATTTAATTCCTAATAATAGTATAATATAATACTAGTAGTCTTATTATATATTTCTACTAAGTCGAATATTAATTATTAAAATTAATTAAAGCTTATATTAAGTCTATCCTTATAAAGCGGCTATTCTCTATACAAATCATTACTACTTAATATCCTTATTTATACTCATTACTTAAAAGATTAAATAGAAGTAATCGAATTATAAGAATATAACTAAAGGTTTTAACTAGGAAAGATTTAAATATATAAATAAGATCTATATTACTATATAGACTGTTATCTAAAAGATCTAAGTTATAATCCTTCAGCTAAAACCTCTTTCTAATATTTTAGTAGTTATAACTAGCTAGTTACTAGGTATACTACGTAGTCTTATTAATATATCCTTATAATAAAGCTATTATAATTAGAAATCTATTATATATTATAAAGTTATAGTTACTTTATATTCCTTTTACTAAAAGTATTATAAAGTAAGAACTATTCTATTATTAAGTAGAATAATACTTACTATATATATTTTATTCATAGAACTCTCTTCTATTAATTTAGAAAAGCAAGAGCCTTAGGCTTAATAATAACCTTTTTCTTCAATTTCTTCTTATTAAATATATTATCCTTATCTAATTACTGATTGGACTAATCAGATAAATTAGATTAGTATATAATTCTTAGCTTAAAAGTAGAGTAATTATAATAATTTTATTATTTCTTAATTACAGTAATTACTATAGCAGTTAGTACTATAGCTATTACTATAGTAACTACTATAGTAATTAACCCCATAGTAAGTACTATAATAATTAATATCGTTAATACTGCTAATTATATATAATGCCTATAGCAGTCATACTACTTCTACTAAAAATAGTAGTTATACTTCTATGCGATTAATATAGATACAAAGTAGTAGAAGTTATACTTCTATATAAAGTAAAGATAATATTAGTATTAGTAGTACTAATACTTGCTTTCTATATAGTTAGTATGTTTATAATAATAATTATAGTACTAACAATCATAATAATAATAGCCTAAGACCCATCTTTACCAAAGGGGCATATAACTCTAAAAGCTCTAATAATAATATATCTAATACTTCTAAAAGTAATATTGATAAGGTGAATATTCGTAACTATAATATATCTGATAACTATAGTAATAATAATACTTCTAAGAACTTTAATAACTATATTAGTAATAATATAGTAAGTATTAGTAATAATAGTAATGACTCAGAATATGATAACTCAGACTAAGAAGGTAAACCTATAAAGGCGTAGCTTCTTTTTTAATTAGGAGTAATTATTATAGAATAGTTTCTAGACATTATATAAGTATATATAAATATACAATTGGCTATCTTATTACTATAAAAACCTATAAAAAGTACTTATATATAGAAGCCTTCCTTGCTTATATATCTATATTTATTATATAAAACTACCTTTTAGCTACTTATAATATTAAAAAACGGTTTGCCCTATTTAAAAGGGTAGTATTAACTACTTATTACTACTTACTTCGTAATAGTACAAGTTAAAATGGCATTCTAGTCATTTATTATTATTATTATATTATATAGCATGTAGTATTATATAAGGCTTCAGATCTATAAGATAGTAATTACTTACTGATTGCTATACAATTAGCTTTAGTCAGTATAAAGTATTTAATACTTATTACTAGTAGGGTATAGAAAGCATATTACTATATATATAATAATACATATAATTACTAAATACTTTATAGTATAGTACAATTAATATTAGCAACTTTGTTTTTGACTATATACTTTAATACCTATCTATTAATATATAAAAGAATATTCCTAGTAATTTATTCCCTTTTGCTTTAATAATACTTAAATACTTATTTATTTATTCTATTCAAATTACTTATCTTTCTATTTGGAGAATTATATAATTTAAACTGATAAATCTCTTAAGAGTATGATTTAATATGCTTTTTGTGAAAGTATTAGTAATATTACTATTTCTAATAATTTACTACATTTTATAAAACTTATAGTATTTATTAACTCCCTTAATACTATAATATTATTTATAAGGTATTTCCCTCTAGTAGTTCTGAGTTTTATAAAGTACTTATACAGTAAGTATAAGTTAATATGTATAATAATTAGGATTTAAAGGAGGTTTTAATATTGAAAGATCTTCTTAAGTAATACAATTATAATATCAATAAGGTTTATATCAATTATTCTAGTACACATCTTTAATATAAGTATATTCCTAATGATTATCTTGTTTTTAATAGAAGAATAATGGATAAGGTGATTATAGAAGTTGAATTGGCTATTATTAGTAGTAGTCTCTTAAAATAAGATTATTATAAATCCTGATTAAAATAAGAAATCAGTATCATTAGTAAATAGATTATTAATAAGAATATAAGATATATTTCAACGGAATTAGGTAGTAGAAAGCTGGAGTTATAATTAGAATATTTAATTTATTACTTGAGATATTTATTAAATATAATAACATTACTACTTAAAGATTATTATCCTTATATTATATAAGAGAAGCTAAATAATACTTCTAATTAGTACATAAAGGTAAAATATACTTTATATATATATATATATATATATATATATATATATATATACTTTCTTAACTCCTTTAAAGATTATATATATATTAATAAGAATTAAGTTTTACCCTTAGTACTTTGAATATAAGTAGAAGGTATTATTATTAAATAATAAGATACTTCTATTTAGCTACTTCTTCTCTATACCGAAAATAATATCTAAGCTTCATATTCTATATATAGATTTAACTATAGATTTTACTTCATAATAGTATTTATATTGATACTGACTTATAATTAGTTAAAATAGTAATGAAATTACTTATTATTATAGATAATTATACCCCTAGTTCTAATATTCAATTAGTAGAAGACTTCCCAGTAATAATTAGGAAGAGCCTTAGTAAAGCTAAAGCTTGATATATATAGCTGATAGTAACTACTAAAGTCGTAGAGTTAAGAATCCTTATAAACCTCTTGAAGATAGAATGAAATAGAATACCTATTAGAGCTGAATGTTCTATAATTTATTACTTTTCTATAACTATACTTTTAAAATAAAACTAAAATCTCTTTAGAATCTATATAACTACTTATAGAGAAATAACTATAAGATAAGTATAAATATATCTAATTATAACTATTATAACTAAGGCTATTAATATAGTAAATAAGACTTTAATAGAATTATTTCAAAGATTATAATTAATAGGTAGCCTATAGATATTTAAAAAGAACTCGTCTTATTATCTTATAAGTTACTATATTAAGCTAGTAAAATTAAAAACTAAGTATTAATTAGAAGATATCTTAATATTAATACTTTGTTACAATATTAGTTACTAGATACTTTAGAATATTATAATAATATAATTATAAGGACTTTAAAAGCTATTTAATTATACTAGAAGTATTCATATCTATATAAATACTACTTATATATTAGCTATATTTAATGTATCAAAATTACTTATTAATAAGAGTAAGCTGAGTCTTAATATACTTCTATAAAAATCATAACTTAATTTATATTAATAGTAGAGAACTTTTATATTAATAATATAAAGTCTTGTTTTGAAGATAGGTAAGACTGAGTCTAAAAGACGTGAAAGTTATAAATATTGAAGTTATAATAAGTATTTAAATATAATACTAATAGTAAGTAGTAATTCAATATCTTGAGATATTTAAATTATATATAACTATAAAGGTATAAAGGCATAAGGTTATTATAGAAAGAGCTATCAATTATTTATTATTGAAAAGGTTGATATAAAGTAGATATACTAACTATAGCTATAAGGGATTTAGCTTTAGATTAACTAAAGGCTAGGTATAGTAGTTAGTAAGGGGTAGGAAGGGTGAAGTTATACTTTAGAAAGTAATATATCTACTAATAGTTATAGTAAACAGCGAGCTATTAGCCTTTCCTAAGATACTTCTATTAAATATCAATAATACGAATTTTAAGAGGATTGTTTTGATTTGACTTTAGATAAAAATCTTTAAAGATTTTCTTTTATAATATAAGAGGGTAATATTTAAAAAGCTAAGAGTATTATTCACTTATATATTCTTAAAGCTAAAGATATTGGTGTTAAATTATAAAATAAAGAGGTATAAATTGTATGGTAATATTCCTATTTATGAGTATTCTTTATAACATTTAGAATACGTTATTAATTAATTAATAAATAGTAGGAGAGGGGCTAATAGGTTGCTTTCTACTACGACAATTAGTAGATATATTACCCCCTAAAGTATAACTTTAGCCTTCCTACTTTCCTACTAACTACTATAGCTAGCTCCTAGTTAATTTAAAGCTAAAATCCTTATACCTTTAGTAGTTAGTATATCTACCTTATATCAACTTTCTTGATAATAAATAACTAATAACTCCTTCTATAATAACCTTATAGCTCTTAACTTCATATCTTTATACTTTTATACTTTCACAGCGATTTATATATAATTCAAATATCTCAAGACAATTAATTACTACTTACTATACTCTATTTAAATATTCATTTTAACCTTAATATCTATAACCTTAATATCCCTACTAAACCCTACTTACTTTTAAGACGAGACTTTATACTGCTAATATAAAAGTTCTCTACTACGAATATAAACTGATTTATTATTTCTATAAAAGTATAGGAAGCCTTAGCTTATTCATATTAATACATAATCTTAATATATTAATTGAATATAAGTGATATATAAATAATACTTATATAGATATAGATATTTTTAACATTACTAGATAATTCTTAAAACCCTTATAATTATAATATCACAATATTCTAATGTATCTCATAACTAGTATTATAATAAGATATTAATATTAAAATATTACCTATTTAATATTTAGTTCTGGATATTATTAGTTTAAAATAGTAATTTGTAGAATAACTAGATGATTTGTCTTGAAATATCTGTAGATTACTTGTTAATTATAATACTTAGAATATTCTTACAAGACATAGTCTAATATAATTCCTAAGTCTTTTATTTAATTTTATTATTATCATAATCGAAGATTTATAAATCCTAATTAATAGTTAAAAGTCTTATTAGACCTTTGACAAATTAAAAGATTTGCTTGATATTCTTCTTCTCATTATAGCTGGAAGTAATTTAATCAGTCTATTGTATTAATCTAAATAGTAAAAATATTAAATTCATAGTTCTAAAAAGACTTTATAAATTTATTAATTATAAAGTTTCCTAAAATATATTTTTAATCTTAAAATAGTTTTATTAAGTTTCTGATTATAACTAATAGTTATAAATATCTATGTATTATAACTTTAAATATAGTTATATTATTTTGGTTGTTATAAAATATATTATTTATTAGTTATTATATTGGATTTAAGTAGTAGGGTAAGGTTTATATGTCTTGTTTCTATTAGATATATCTTTTATGGAGTCTACTCAAAGTATAATAATAAGGTAGTTAGTAGGAATAGCCTCTTAAATAACTTAAAATAGTATCAAAAGTTCTATTTCAAATATTCAAATAGTAAGAATATCTTATTTATTAGTTCATTATACTATTAGGCTTCTAAAGAAATACATAGTATATATTTCGGAGTTGTTTTCACTATTACTATTATCTATAAAACTAATATCTATAGTAATTATAAGGCTATTAAATAAATGATTAGCCTTATAGTCAAACTTAGAGCAGAAATTCTTCATCTTACCGAAATATTTCATTATTTATTTAGCTTTTATATAGTAATTATCTAAAAGGTCCTAATTAAAGTTTAATAATTAGCTTCCTATATAGATAATATCTGACTTTATTATAATTATAGTATAATCAATAAAGCTAACATCTTATTAATAATACTCAATTTCTACTTAGGAGGTTTGATTATATTGTAATAAGAATTCTTAACTCTTTGGAAAAAGTTGCAAATATTCGATATATTATATATATTTTATAAGGTATTTAAAGAACCCTTCAATATATATTACTTATAAGAATTATAACTATTATACTATTTAACTTTCAATATCTTTAATACTAAGGAATTACTATAAGTCTTTATTTGCCTAAAATAATATTTCTATTAAAGGTCTATTAATAAGATAAATGTTTTAGAAGTATATTTTGAAGAAAAAGAGAATATATAGCTATTAATATAAAAGAAGAAGATGATATGCCTCTTAAGTTGGTAATATAACTTTCTTATAACAAGTTTAAAACTAAAATGTTCAAAGCCTACTTCTAAATAATATTACTATAGAAAAGAGACTTTCAAAAGTTATATAGTATTTCATTAAAGTATTAAATCTTAGTTAATACTTACTAACTTAGTAATATCTTCATATAAAAGGTTTTATTAAATATTATATATATAGAAATATTAACTATATCATATTAAAATAACTTAAGATTAAAATAATTAGTAGTTACTATAAGGATTTAAAATAATATATTTATGTGAGAATAAGTATAGTATAATGTCTACCAGGCGGCTATACTAGATTATATAAAGCCTAACCGCTCTACTAATACACATTCAAATACTTCATTCTACCTTAAATAGATTATATTTTGTAATAACTTATATTCAGAGAATATACCGTATTATTTATTTATTATAATTATAAGCCTAGGATTATTTCATGATTTTTTAAACTACTTTTAATTAATAAATAGAGAAGAAGTCTTTTTTAATTTATTATATTGATTTTTGAATCAACTACTTAGAAATAGCTTATTCAACTACTAGTAGCTTTAATATAATAGTTAAGCTGTCTCATAGTTCTAATTTTAACTATTAATATATTATAATATAATTCTATATAACTAGCCGAAATATCTAGAAATACTTTAATTTAGATATCAAACTAAATCTTAATGCTTCAAGACTAATTAATCTATTTAATTTCAATAAATAGCTTATTCAGGAAAATACTATTTAATAAATACCTAAAGATATTAAACTTTTTACATTTCTAATTAAAAGTATTTTTAACTCTTATATAATGAACTTTAAATTTTAAGTAGTCTGACAATCTAATTATAAAGAAATAAAGAGATACTATAATACAATTTAGATCTAAGTCGATATAACTATTAATAATAACTTCTTAATATTTATTCAAATAGAACTACTTAATAAAAGTAATATCTTCCTTTTAGCTTTTCTAAGAGTTCTAAAGTATTAATATATTGAAAGATATTTAGTTTTATAATAATAAGTTAGAATAGAATATAAGAGAATTCTGGATAGAATTAATTTAAGTATCTTTATTCTAATATGGTATAATAAGTAGTATACTATCTATCTTTAAGTCATTATATATTAGATTCCTAAAATCTAGGAAAGCCTTTCTATTGAAAAGTAGTTTTAAGTATTAAGCTAATATATTTTACCTAATTAGGCTATAATTTAGTATTAGAATATTATTAAAAGAGGAATTCTAATTTTAGAAATTAATAATCTAGGTAAATATAGAGAAGTCGATCTAGCTTTACTTTATATTAATAAAACCTTTATAAACAAACTATAGTAAAATACTCTCAGCTTTAATTATTTCAATAAGAAAGTTAGATAAAATATCTTAGCTTAAATTAAAGTATTTATATAATTTTAGAAGTTACTTATAACTTTTAGAAGACTATAGGTAAGTTAAATATATTATTCTAAGTTTATATATTAGATTCCTATATATTTAAATAATAGTTACTACTTAGAATAGTATTATAAATAAGGTAATTAATTTAAAACACCATTTTTTCTATTAGAAATTAGTAATAAAAAGATGGCTGAATTCTAAGAAATATATTAATAAAACTAAAGAAGTACTCTTAGACGTCTTAAAAGCTCAAATAATTCCCTTAAGTAATAAGTCAAGTAGTAATAGCTACTATCTTTCTAATTTAATATATATAAGTATTAATTCCTTTTTCTTAAGAAGTTAACTAAAATCCCTCTTAAGATGTTCTTAACTATTGAAAGATCTTACTTATATCAATTAAGTATAGTATTTACTAGTTATAAAGTAGTTTATATTATTAATTGAACAAATTTTCTTAAGAAGAGATTGTTTAAGTTAAATAAAAGAATATATATTATTTAATAGAACTTAGCTAACTTCTTTATAATTAGATAGAATAAGTAGGTAAACAGACATATCTTTAAAAGTTTAATAAAGAAGAATATATTAGATTAATATTAGATAATATAGCTTATATTAGAGATTTCTATATTAATATTATATTATAAGTTCTACTTCTTAATAAGACTAAAGTTTAATATAAGAGTTCTAATTATACTTTTAGATTTAGCCTAGTTAATTGATTTATTATCATAAGATAGTTATTTAGAAAATATAACTATATATTCTTTAAATATCAGCTAGTCTTAAACTGTCTTATAGTCTATTTAAATAATTTGCATATTATTCTCAGAACTTCTAAATACATTATTTTCTTAAATTTACCTAAGAATAGTTTTCCTAGAGGTATAGCTCAATAATACTTATATATAATACTTTTTAATAGGATATTTTAAATAGAATATTCTTAAGTATTTAGTTTCTAATATTTAGAGGGTAACAATTATAAGATTAAAGTAATGATATTATTCTTATTATATAAAAGCTTATTCTTGAAAAGATATCTCTAGATAAACTTTAAAATTATATTTAATCTACTTATTTTACTATATTACTTAAAATCTATTGAGCTTTCTTAAGACCTTTATAGGTAATATAAGAGTATAGCTAAAAGCCTTAATTAAAAAATGTTTAGATATATAAATAGGGTCTATATTACTATGTAGACTATTATTTAAAAGATCTAAGTTGTAATCCTTTAGCTAAAGCTTCTTTCTAATACTTTAATAGTTATAACTAGCTAGTTACTAAGTATATTATATAATCCTATTAATATATCTATATAACTATCCACCCTTCTAAGAACCTTAATCCTTAAAACTATAATTATATACTCCCTAATATTTATTATAAAACCTATATATAATTACTAATTATTTATTATATGAAGTACTTCTTTAATACTAGTAATTATTCTACTATAGTACTATTATTGTTAGTCTATCCGGAGGGTAACGTATGCTGTATGTGATCTTGCTATATAGGTACAAAGTGGTATTCTGGTTATTCGTTATTATTATTGGTATATATATAGTATATGGCTATATATATAGAAATAAGACTTATATAGCCTATATAGCTGTATAGCTAGTATAGCTATATAGTATATATAGACTATATAGGCTTACTATTTACTT
Source organism: Colletotrichum orbiculare MAFF 240422 (assembly GCA_000350065.2). NCBI lineage: Eukaryota > Fungi > Ascomycota > Sordariomycetes > Glomerellales > Glomerellaceae > Colletotrichum > Colletotrichum orbiculare. The sequence continues at coordinate 2,838,761 of AMCV02000008.1, forward strand.
AAAAGTACTATAGTATAGCAACTTATAATAGATAAACTAATACTAACGACTTTTTATTTATACTATAGTGATATTATTTAATTATAAAAAGCTTAAATAGCTAAGTATGAAATATTATCTTTTTTAATAGCCTTCTTTTACTACTAAACCTATTACTTATCTATTTTTCTATATGATTATAGTAGTTATAATAATTACTAGGATTTCTTCAAGTAGATATTAGAGATTAAAAGAGTATAAAGCTCTATTCAAACTTTGAAGCTATATAGCTATATAGCTATAGGGGTATTATTTCAAGAGGTTAGTAATATTATATATTTAGGCTATATAGCTATATAGCTATAGAAGTATTACCTCAAGAGGTTAGTAATATTATATACTTTCTAGTAGTCTCTAGAGTTATTATTAGAGGCTATAGGAGAGGGTTCTTACTATAGGCTATATCTTAAGAGGGTAGTATAACTATAGTCTTTATAAAGCCTTAAGGGCTATAGGAGAAGGCAGTTGTTATATAGCGTCGCTATAAGAAGTTAGTATAGCTATATAACCCTTAGGGAGCCTCGAGGGCTATAGGAGAAAGTAGTTGTCGTATAGTGTCGCCATAAGAGGTTGGTATAGCCATATAGCCCTCAGGGAGCCTCAAGGGCTATAGGAGAAGGCTTTTGTCTTTTTAAGCTACATAGAGGGGTCTTGAGAGGTTGTATAGGTATAGGTTTTTGAATATATCTACTAAACACGCTCTATTTAGCTATACTAAGGGCCTAATTTAGTAGAACTATATAGAATCAGGGCTTTAATAGGGATTAGAGAGGCTCTAAAGTATCTATAAGAAACTAGAGATACTATAAACTCTAGTAATAAGAAAAAGGTTATAAAGCTTAAGAAGTATATTTACTAAATATATTCTAATTAGTAGTATCAAAGGTTTTAAATAAAAAAGCTTCTTATTTTTAGGCCTACTACTTAAAGTCCTTAATATACTATAAGGAGTATCTTATTTTAAATTATAGTAAAAGTATATAATTAACTCCTTAATAGTAAGATCTATAAGAAGTTAGTATATAGTTTAGAAGCTCCTAACTAGAATGTTAAAATAGGGAGAATCTGAAATATTTAAATAGAATAATCTTATAATCTTTCTATTTATAGGCTTTAGGTAAGGGTTATAATTACTTCTTCTATTAAGATATATCTTACTAACCTATAGTATAATAATAATTAGGGGGAAAGGTTAACTACTAATTAGTATTAGTTTATCTAGAGGGTAATATATATTATATATAATCTTGCTGTATAGATGTAAAGTAGTATTCTAGTTATTTAATATTATTATTAGTATATATATAACGCGTAGCTATATATATAGAAATAGGGCCTATATAGTTTATATAGCCATATAGTCAGTATAGCCACATAGTATATATAGGCTATATAGGCCGACTATTTACCTAAGGGCGCTATAGTGTAGTAGCCCATGACGGATAAACCGACAATTATTCATTTAAGTGATTTTCTATAGTTTAAATAATAGAACTAATTACTATTATAATTATTATTAGGTTCTTATTTATTTCTTTTATTATTTATTACTATACTTATTATTATCTTAATAATATATCGACACCTTTAAACTTTATAGTATTATTCTAATAAGAATAGTTTTTTGAATTCTATTATAATTCTTTATATTATTTTACTATATATTTAGTAAGTATTATCCTTTTCTCCTATATATATCTCGTTATTCTTTATGTTTTTAATTATACTATTTTTATCTTTCTAATATCCCTCCATATTATCTTACTAGTTTTTCCTAGTTCATTGTTTTTCTCTTTTCCTTTTTCTTTTTCTTTTTTATTATTAATATACTATACGTTCTATGAAGATATCTTATATTACTATTATTACTACTATTTTTTAGGTATTTATCTATAATAATAAAAAGGCTATTCATAAGAGTTTCTTCTATTTAAAGCTTAGTAACTATTTGCCTTATTTTAGTTATCTATTTTTACTTTATTTCAATATAGAAAGGCTATTCTCTATTACTAGTAACTATATATTAAAATATTTCTTTTCTAAAAAGAATAAGTAGAAATACTATAGTATAAGTTATTCTTCCACTATATACTTACTATTTATATTAAACTTTACTTTCTAAGTTTTATATAAGTTATATAATACTACTTAGGTAATATAGAACTAGACTATCATCTGTTACTAGATATATAAATAAAAAGCCTTAGTTTTTAAATATAGAAATAAGTTATTTTATATTCTTACTAAAGTTTCAATAAAGTAGTAATATATAAGTAATATCATTTATAATTTTCTTATAAGCATATAGAAAAAGAAGCTTAGTTTAAAATATCTTCTTTTTAAGAAGTATTAGTTATTTATAAATATATAAATATTATATATCTTATTACTATAAGTTCGCTAGATACTTATCTTATTATTACTACTAATTAATAG
>AMCV02000008.1:2841376-2855453 GCA_000350065.2 Colletotrichum orbiculare MAFF 240422
AGAATAACAATTTATTTGTTTCCTCAATATATCTTATTATACTTTAGTATCTAAAAATATTAAAGTTCCTACTATTTTAAAACTACTCTAATTGAATAATAATTTTCATTATTATCTTACTAATTATTTTGAGTATAATATACTTGAATATTCTATTACTATGACCAGTAGTTACTTTATTCTTTATAAGTCTAATATTACTATAAGTTATAATATATATACTCCTAGCTTACTATTATTTACTACTAATAAAAATAAGGATAGTAATAATAATTAGGATATTAATAATAAGAAGAATAGAGGATCTAAGGCTATAAAGACTTTTTTATAACCCCCTTATTATATTAATAGTAATATTAATATAACTATACTTATTATAAATGATTATACCCCTTTTACTAAAATCTACTTAATAAATCCCTAGTATTACTTTATTCTTAATAATACTATTATACTTAATGTTAAAGAAAAGTCTATAGATAATAGTATTTAAATAGAAGGACTTCTTATTAAAGAACATAAAGTTTATTCAGATACTATTATATCTACCTTTATAGCTTTTATATCTACTAGCTATTAATCTACTACTAAAGAATCTATTACTGCTAAAGCTACTACTTTTAAGAAAACTATAATTATAAAAAAGGTTCCTACTACTAAGAAGGCTACTATGCTTTTAGTACTTATTATACTTATGGTATTTATTATTCCTACTATTTCTATAAAGAGAAGTTAGGGATACTTTTATAAGAATATATTTAAGTTTTAAACACAAAGATTATATTACTTTATATATACTAGCTAAGCTGTTACTAAAATATATCAGTTTTTCTAGTTTAGGAATATATTTCCCAGAATAATATTGAAGTTATAACTATCTAGTAGTTATCTAATTCAAAAATATATCTTTTAGAATAATATTTTAGATTATCTAAATAATTAATAGAATTACTTCTCTTTTCTTTATAATACTATTACTAAGTATTTAGTATTAATATTATACTAATTATCTTACTTTTTATAATATTAGATTATCTATTTTTCAAATTTCTAAATAGTTTCTTATATATTACTTAGGTTAGTTATAGTCTACTATATATTATATTCTTTAGGTTATTTAGTTTATTTTATAAAGAAATATATATTATCTCTATCTCCTTATTTCTCTATAACTCCTTCTATTTTCTATTCTATAGGATTATTTTCTAGCTTAAGGAGAATAATCTAATTATTAGTATTCTTTTACTATTCTATTTATAGTTTAAATACGGAGATAGGGAAGATATTATATATCTAGTAGTATTATTCTAATAGATATACCCTATATATTTATTCCCCCATCCTCTCTACTATTAAGTTAATATATTTTAATACTAACTTCTTATATTTAAACTTAAAGTTTTTTATTAATAGTTTTATAACTATTCCCTAATTATATATATATAGTTAATATTTCGAGTTATATATTTTTACCTAGCTTTTAACTACTATTTGCTAATATTCTACTATTTAGTAATATATTTAGCTAATATAAATAACTTATTCTATAACACTTTATACTACTAGGTCTTCTTTTACTATATATTTAACTATTGTTAGGTAACACCTATATAGCTTTTCTATTAGTAAGTACTTAGTAGTACTATATCTACTATTATTATATATAAATATAGTTTCCCTTAGTTATACTACTTAAATAGTGAATAAACTACTAGTAAATACTCTGAAATAATACTTTAATATTTAGTATATTTATTCTATTTAACTATCTATTAATAAGTAATATATTATTAACAATTATTACTTAATTAGTTATTCTACTATAAATTCTTCTTAAAATTAACTTATGAAGAATTTATCTTTATTACTAATAATATTTTCTAAAATACTAAATTAATATTCTACTTCTTTATAGAGTATTATTACTAGATCTATAACTATTATCTTCTTTATTATTAGAATAAAAATTACAAACTTTATAAACTTATTTATAATAATTAGGATAGTATTATATATACTACTATTTTAGTAAATATTCCCTAAAAGTCTTATAATAAAGTTTATACTAATTTCTTAAAATAGCCCCCTTAGGATAAATAGAAACTATAACTAACTATATAGTTTATATTTTAATATTTTAACTCTTTAGTAAATCTTATATAATATTATATAGTTCTATATATCTAGAATTATATTATGCTAATAGAAGTTCTTTTTATATAATTATAGGTTTTATTAGTACTTATATAACTTACTTTATTTTTATTATAATATAAATAAATAATTCTATGTCTTAAGGACTCTATATTAAGTATAACTAGTTTTCCTTAGAAGAAGAATATCCCCTCTATATTTACTAAGTAGTTTTTCTAACTACTAGTTATTCCTTAGGTTTTCTCTATATATATCTAATAGTTTTTATTATAAATCTATAACTTTTTAACAACCTATTTGATATTTTCAGAATTCCTTATAAAGCCTCTCACTACTAAATATAGAATATACTATATTAGAATAATAACCCTAGCTTCTTATGAGTTTTCTTTACTTATTAGTATTTGCTAGGTATTCTCTATTATCTTACATATTTCTTTATTATAAATAATTATAGTTATAATTATCGCTATATTTCTAGTATTCCTAAAGGGGTAGTATTTTTAAGAAGTTAAGTATCTTCTACTTCTAAATCCAACTTTTATACTAAAGTACTTTTCTTATATCTATATTATTTAAATAAAGGTTTTTGCTAATTCTAAGTTTCTTTTAGTTTTTTTAATTCTCTAGTAAGTATCTATTAATAATAACTTAGTAAGTTATAGCTTATTTATAAGAGTTAGTAATATATTATAACATTCTACTTCTCCTTTTATATAGTTTAATTATCTAGATAGTCTATCTATTAGATTAATAACCCTAGGCTAGTATTTTGGATTAAAATTAAATATTAAAAACTTATAAATCTAATAGGTAAGTTTTCTTCCAAAATCCTATATTAATATTATAATAATACTTATTCAGGCTTCATAGTTTATTAGGATTATAAACTTCTTTAAGAATCTTATTAAGTAATACTTTTAATAGTTAAAGGTCTTAATAATAACTAATAACTCTTATTAATCTATTTTTACTTCTATTCTATTTTGCTAAGCGTCTTAGAGTAATAGTTAACTAATTACTATTAGCTTTCTATTTTTTGTAATAAAATACCTAAGATTACTTACTATAATATATTTATTTCTACTTTAATATTTTTAATAGAGTTTTAGTATTAGAAAATAGTTATTAAATGGAAAGTATTTTATAGTACTAAGAATATAGATTTTATATTTTCTAATTATAAAAAGACTTTCTGTCTTATTCTTCTTTTAAGGAATATTATAAATAATCTTATTATTCTTAAGTAATGAGTAATAAACTTATAGTAGAAGTTATAGAAACCTAAGAATACTTAAAGTTTTTTTAAATATTTCTAGTAACTTCTATTTAGTAATAACTTAGATTCTTATTAGGCTTATCTGAATTCTTTCTTAAGTAATTATATAGTTTAGAAAACCTATTTATTCTACAAAGAATTTATATTTCGAAAGTTTCGTAAAAAGATATATTTTATATAACTTAGTAAATATTCATAAAACTATTTTAATATAGTGTTTTCTAATACTTATTATATATATTATAATATTACTTATATATAGTATATAGTATATATTAATTAAACTAGTAAGTATATAGTTAATATATATTTAGAAAGTTATTAATATATTAGTGAGATTAAATAGTACTACTATATATTTATAATAACTATATTATATTTTAAATACTATTCTCTAATAATTCTCTAATTTAATCCTAATATAGTATGAAATATCCTTAAGGTTGATTTTTGAAACTTATATTACTTTTTAGAGTTTATCTAAAAGTTTGCTAATTAGTAATAATAAGTAATAATTCTTAATTATAATTTTATTAAAACTCTTCTAATTAATATAGAGATATAGAAAGCTATCTTTCTTTAAAATAAAAAAGATTAATATACTTATTTTACTTATAGATAGTTATATATATCTATTTACTAAATTCTCTATAATATATACTTTTAATTCTTCTAATTACTACTTATTTAGTAGATATGTAATATTAGGGATAGAATAGTAACTAAGTAATAGATCTATATAGGAGCCTTAATATAAGTATAAGGTTATTGATATATTTAAATCTGACTCTTCTAATTAAGATCCTAGCTATTATAGCTTAAATATCCCTCTTTATATATAACTAAGTAGTAGTCTAGCTAGGAGCTAGTTAGAAGCTACTATTACGTCCTAATATATTCCCCCCCCTTATAGATTATATCCTTATAGTCTCATACCTCAAATAAAGCTATTCCTAAATCCCTCTCCTATAGTATATATCCTAGCCTTCTTACTAGCCTTCTAGTACCCCTTATATTTAAACTAGACTCCTAGTACTTTTATTAAACCTCTATTCTTATAGTAGGAAGAGTAGTACTATTTATAGAGTTTCTTGAAAGCTTCTTATTACTATAGCTTTTTATATACTACTAGTTTTTTATATGCCGCTTTAGTTGATATTACCTCTTATATACTACTATACGCTATTATTATTGCTTTTGTTATATTAATATTATTACTACTACTAATATTACTACTATAGATAAGCTACTGTTTTTCTAGTAATCCTCCTTCTTATTTAAAGCTATGCCGTAGCTTCTAGTTACTAAAAACCTCTTATATACTACTAGCCCCTTGTTACTATAGTTTTTTATATGCCGCTAGCCTTTTTATATACTACTTATTAATTATTATTATTATAGCTATACTGCTGCTCTACTAGTAATCTCTTTATAAGGTTTAAAGCTATATTATTACTATTATTTCTATTAATTTAGCTTCTTATTGATATGATTTCTTATATATTATAAGCTTCTTATTAATATGACTTCTTATATATTACTTATCTCCTTATATACTACTATTAATATTACTACTGCTACTATGCCGCTACTCTTCTAGTAATCCCCCTCTCGCTTAAAGCTATACTTATAGCCTCTTATTATTATAACTTCTTATTGATATAGCTTCTTATATACTACTAGCCCCTTATTACTACCTTCTTATTAATATAGCTTCTTATATACTATTAGCCTCTTATATACTACTATTACTATAGCTTTCTAATATCCTTCTAATAATCCTTATATTAAAAATTATAAAGTCTATAGTTTCTCTATAGATTGTTAGTAGTATTAGCTGCTATATAACTACTTTAGCTAATATACTATAGATAGTATAATATTTATCTATAGTAAATAGCCTTATAGCCTTCTAGTAGTTATTATCTCTTTTTTAAAAAGCTATACCTTTATAACTTTAAAACTCTTATAGTTTTAGAACTAATACCCTGCTATTAAGCCTTAGTCTACTATATCTTAAATCTCTATAGCTTAAGAGACTATAGAGATCTAAGCTATAATTAGGCCTAAAGTGCCAGCCTCTAGCTAACCCTCTAGTCTTTTATACTCTTATAATAATACTCTTATAACCTAAGTAGAAGGTTCTTTCTACTACTATTAGGGTAAGTAAAACCTCCTTATATTCCCTAGTATTACTAATTACTAGCGATATTACTAGAGGTACCCTAAGTATCCCTATAGTAACCTTTTTATATTTATAACTAATAGTAGTTATATAACTTATATCCCTAAGCATTCTTCTTTATAATAACTACCCGTAGTAGCTATCTAAAATATACGCCTAAACTTTTAAAACTCTTAAAACTATCTATTTACTTAATACCCCTCTATTAGACTTATATCTATCACCTTATAGAGATTATATATATTGAAATCTCTATATTTAAATACCCCCCAGGTTATCTCTTATAGTATTCCCTAATTATAACCTTTTAATAGTAGCCTTATGGGTATTATATATTAAAATCTCAATATCTATATACTCATATAAATATACTAGTACCCCTCTAGTTAGCCTTTATCTTTGAATAGCTTTAATATTAGTAGCCTTATAGTAGTAGCTTCGTTATAGTAGCCTTATAGGCGTTATATATTAAACTCTTATTATCTACTATATTAGTACTATACTAATGCTTCTCTTATAATAGTTTTATTAATACTATATATATCGAAATCTCTATACTACTATACTACTATACTAGTACCCTTCTAATATACTTCTTATAATAGTCTTAATACTATAGCCTCTTATAGTAGCCTCATTAATACTATATAGTTAATATTATTATTTCTGCTATACTAGTGCTATATTAGTGCCCCTTTATTATACTTCTCTTAATAGTTTTAATACTAGTAGTGTCTTATAGTAGCCTTATCGCTATAGTTTTATTATTATTATATATGTCGAGGTCTCTATATAGTATACCTATATATATATATATATTAGTACCCCTTTAGTAGTTCTTATTGTTTTAATTGCCTTAATATTAGTAGTATAATCATACTAAAGCTTTTTGGGTTGTTTTATATTAATATTATATTAATATCTCTCTTATAATAACTTTATTAATACTATATATTGAAATTCTTTATTTTAACTATACTAAAGCTATACTAATACTTCTCTAGTATGCTTTATATAATAGCTTTAATACTAGAGCTTCGCATAGTAGCCTTATTATAGTAGTAATACTTCTCTTATAATAACCTTATTAATTACTATATAGGGATTATATATATTAGAATCTTTATATTTACTATACTACTGCCTTTCTAGTGATACTTCTTATAATAGTCTTATTAGTATAGCTATATATAGTTTTTTATTATTAAAGTCTTGATATCTATATACTTACGTATATATATACTGAAGTCTGAAACTACTAGCTATTATACTTCTACCCCTTATATAACTTACTAGTTAGAACTTCTAAAGATAAATAGAGATTTAAATATATTAGGGATAGAATAGTAACTAAGTAATAGATCTATATAGAGGTTTTAATATAAGTATAAAGTTATTAATATATTTGAATCTGATTCTTCTAATTAGGATTCTAGCTATTGTAGTCTAAATACCCCTTTTTATATATAATTAAGTGGTAGCCTAGCTAGAGGCTAGCTAGGGGCTACTAGTGCGTCTTAATATATAAGTTTATAAAGTAGTTTTTTATTTAGTTTTAATTTAATAGTATATTTAGTATCTATTAGTTTATCTGGAGGGTAATGTATGCTGTATGTAATCTTGCCGTATAGGTGTAAAGTAGTATTCTAGTTATTTATTGTTCTTATTCCTATATTATATAGCGTGAGGTGCTACGTAAGGCTCTAGATCTATAGCATAGTAATTACTTACTAATTACTACGTAATTAGCTATAGCTAGTACTAAGTACCTAGTATTTATTACTAGTAGGGTATAGAGGGTATACTACTATATATATAGTAATATGTATAATTACTATATATTTTATAGTATAGTATAACTAATACTAGTAACTTTTCTTTTTACTATATATCTTAGTACCTATCTATTTATACGAAAAATAGTACTTTTAGTAATCTATACCTTTTTATTTTAATAATATTTAAATACCTATTTATCTATTCTACTTGAGTTACCTATCTTTCTATTTGAATAGTTATATAGTTTGAATTAATAAATTTCTTAAAAATATAGTTTAATATGTTTTTTATAAAAGTATTAATAATATTATTATCCCTATTAATCTACTATACTTTGTGGAATTTATAGTATTTATATAACTATTTTAATATTATAATATTAATTATAAGGTATTTTTCCTTAGTAGTACTAAGTTTTATAAAATACTTATAGAATAAGTATGAATTAGTATATATAATAGTTAGGATTTAAAGGAGTTTTTAGTACTAGAGGATTTTCTTAAGTAATATAATTATAATATAAATAAAGTTTATACTAACTATTATAGTATAAATTTCTAAAATAAGTATATTTTTAGTAACCTTTTTACTTTTTATAGAAGAATAATATATAAGGTTACTATAGAAGTTAAACTAGCTATTACTAGTAGTAGTCTTTTAGTTTAAAATTATTACGAATTCTAATTAAAATAAGAAGTTAGTATTATTAGTAAATAAGTTATTAATAAAAGTATAGAGGTATACTTTAGAGAAATTAAGTAGTATAAAGTTGAAGTTATAGTTGAAGTGTTTAATTTGCTACTTAAGGTATTTATTAAGTATAGTAGTATTATTACCTAAAGGTTATTATTTTTATACTATATAGGAGAGGTTGAATAATATTTTAAGTTAGTATATTAAGGTAAGATATATCCTATATATATATTATTTAATATATATTTTTTTAAATATTTTAGGTGTTATATACGTATTAATAAAAGCGAGCTTTTACCCTTAATACTTTTAGTATAAGTAGAAAGTATTACTATTAAGTAATAAGATACTTCTATTAAATACTAGTAGTATTATTTTTAAGAGGATTATCTTAGGTTTAGTTTTAAATAAGGTTTTTTAGAACTCCTTATTTTTATAGTATAAGAAGGTAGTATTTGAAAGGCTAAGGGTGTTATTAGTTTGTATACCTATAAGGCTAAAGGTATTATTTTTAAAGTATAAGATGAGGAGGTATAGGTTATATATTAATATCTCTATTTGTAATTACTCTTTATAATACTTAGAATATATTATTTATTAGTAGGTACTAGTTTTAGTAAGGCTATATAGTAATTTAATAATAATTATAATAAAATTAGGGGGGTATTAATCCTTAAGGTATAAGAATAGTTTAGTTATAATATATTTTGTGAACTTTATTTTAGCTTAAGTATAAACTTATATAATATTATAAAGCTATATTATTATACTAATATACTAGAAGAGAGTTAGAACTATAGCTAAGATTAACTACTAGCTACTTTATTAGATTATTAGTAATTATATTAATATTTCAAATTTGCTATTATTTCTAAAGTTTTAAATTATAAGTTTCGACTTCTTATATATTTTATTAGTATTTTTATTCTTAACTTTATTAATAATATGGGACTTAAAATACTTGTAATTTTTATAGAAAATAGGGTTATACTAGATGATCTCTATAATACTATTAGTAATAATACTTTCCACTTCCTTTTTAATTAACTTTTTAAATAGTAGTCTAAATATTATAATAATACTTTTTTTATAGAGGTTAAGTACTAATACTATATTAGACTATTTTTTAACTATAAGGTATACTATAAAATAAAGTTTTTAGTTAAAATCTTAAGAAAGTAAGCTACCCCTATAAGTTATATAATTTAAAGTTAGTTTGATTTGAAATATTTAAAGTTAGAGTAGTAGATTGCTAACTACTTAAGTAGGGGGGGGATTACTATTATTAATAGTAATAAGATTACTATTATTTATAATAATAGTAGTTTATAGTATTTACTAAGTATTCTAAAGTTCTATAGGGATAATTATAGATGAAATTAGAGTATTACTATAAGGGTATATATCTCTATATAATATTAGGTTTCCTATTATAGTAGTATTAGTTCTTATAGATATTTTATAGGTATTTTTAAGTATTAGTATTCTAAAAAGTATTAGTATTTTATTAATATAACTTAGTAAGATCTCTTAATTATTATTCTTAAAATATAGTTTTATAGCTATAAATTAAAATTCTTAAAAGCTATAAGGGAGCTTAAGAATATATATCTCGCTATATATAGTAAGGAGGTAGTATAAGCTTTATTAGTTATTTTTCTTTCGCTATATATATACTAGGGATTAGAGTAGGAAAGTTATAATATATAAAGTATCCAGGTTATTATATATTATTAAAGTAGTATTAATAGTATGTTTAGTATATTTTTAGTAGATTTCTTTAGTAGTTTTATATATAGTATAGATTTAGGTAATAATATCTAAAAAAAGAGCTAAACTTTCTATAAAGTAGGGATATATTCTAAAAATAAGTAGAGTAGGTATAAGGTTATTAGGTTTAGTAATATTATTAATTACCTTATATACTACTTGAAGAAATACCTCTTAAATAGTAGTAAGTACTTTATTATAATAAATCTTATATATATAGTAGAAGAATATATAGTATTATTTAACCTTACTAATACTATTATATATTTCAATTAGAATAATATAGACTATTAATCTTATTATTTTTACTTTTGATCTGAAGTTTTTAAATTGAAATATTATATTTATATTAATTATAATAAAATTAGGAAGGCTTTAGTATGTGTCGATTTAGTATGCCTTAAGAGTTTCTTATATTACTTTTATAGAGATATTTAGTAAAATTCTAATAGTATTAGATATTATTATAATATTAATAATATAGAGTATAGGGTAGCTATTGATATAGATAATATTAATAATAATTTTAAAGTTGAAGTTAATATTACTATAGATAGTAAAATAAAAGTATAAAAAAGTTATATTATATATTTAGTACTAGTAATAGTATTTCTCGAGTATTTTAAAGGTATAATATTTAACTAGATATCCTGTCTTATTAAGGATATTATAAAGGCGTCTAACGGCTAGGTATCTAAAGTAGTAGTAGAATCTCTATATTTCTACTTCTATAAGGTATATAGAGGTAATTATTCTCTTTTTATTAAAGAGTAACTATAGATACCTCTATTTTTAAATAACTAAGATGACTTTTTTATTTTAGTAGAGCTAGTTATATATATTATTAAATATAATATTAAGTTGATCTATATTTATAAAGTAGAATAAGAAAGAAGTATTATATAATATTATATAAAATATAATAATACTAAGAAGTATAAGAATATTAATTATTCTAAGTATAATAATTAGAGAAGTTTTACTAAAGTATATTATTACTAGTTTACTTTATAGAAATATGAAGATTATAGAGGGATTAATAGTTTACTTAAGTATAGTAAATTAGGAATACTTAGTAGTTAAGAAACTAGTTATACTTAAGTTAGATAAAATATTTTAAAGAATAGTATTTAAATAATAGCTTTTAAATATAAATATAGATATAGGGGTTATATTACTACTTTTCTTATTAATTTTACTACTAGAAGTACTACTTTAAGTAAAAGTATAAAGCGTTATTTAGTCTTAGAGGATTCTTATGATTTTGCCTCTATTGAGGGTAATAGGGTTTTTATTAAAAAATAATATTAAAAGCTATTTAGGGGGAGTAGTAGTTTTATTTTTAAAGTTATATTATGTTTAGTATTATATAATAGTATTATTAGGTTTGTAATCTTATAGGGGGTTTTTAAAGTTATTACGACTATTAATATTTTTGTAATCTATAAGGAAGGTTTAATATATTATTATAGAGTACGTTTTAGGGTTGATATTTAATTTATATTAATTAAATAAGGTATATTTCTCCTTAAGGATATGTTTTATAGACTAGTAACCTATTTTACTATATATATAGTACTTTTTATTTAAATAGTTATATATAGCTAGATAAGGAAGATTAGTATTATTTAGAGTAAGTAGTTATGAGTTTTATGAGGCTATATGAATAAGATATTAAGTATTATGTAGTATGGTATTTTAGGGGTATTCTTAAGGGGAGTTATATATATAGTTAATTTAAAATTAATTGTTAACTTACTTCTAACTATTACTTCTATTATCTTAAATATATTATAACTTTTAGAGTAATATAGTATTACTTATAGCTAATTTTAGCTAGTTATAAAGATTCTAGGAAATTACTATAAGGTTGAAGAAGGCTAATTAGTATTTAAATATATTGTGATATATACTTATAAGTTAGAAGTATAGTATTATATCTATATAGAGGTTTAGTGGGAAGGTTTTCTAGATATAAGTAAGTTTGAATATAAGGGCTTTAAGAGCTTCTTTTTTATTCTTCTTAGGGTTCTTAGTTATAATATTTTAAAATATAGTATTTTACTAATTAGAGAAATATAGCTATTAATATTTATTATTTTTAAAGTAGTTTTTAATATAGCGAGTTATCTATTTGAATTATAAGTTAAAGCTAGGGTTACTTAAGTATTTAAAATAATACTTAAAGGTTTAATTTTTTAGTATAATTGAAAATATGTTAGTTTATATATAATGTGGGATATTAAGCTTAAAATAATAATTATAAAAGATGTAGATCTTTATCTCGAATATATTATATAGGTTTCTATTATATTTTATATTTTTATTATATAGTTTTATGAGGTCTATAGTATATTTAGTTAAAATATTATTAAAAAGAATAGTAGAAGTAAGGTGTGAGGTATATTTATAATATCCTTTTTAATATTAGAAAGACTTTAAGATAGTTGAATATAGGGTTAGTAAGGTTGACTATTATAATAGAAGTCTCCTATCTTATACTATAGGTATATAGGTTACTTAAGTTAGCTATAGGTATTTTTTCTCGACTTCTTATTATAAGAGTATTATTAGTGTTATATATTTAACTTTAAGTTAAGTATTATAAAGAAATAGAGTAAAGTCTAACTCTTTTAATATAAGGTTGTTAATTTATTTAAGGTACTTCTTAAAGTAATTTCTAAAGTTAATATAGTATTTCAGAATTTCTTAAAATTCCTTATAAGTCTATAGGGTAAATTCTTATTATTAAGATAGTTGGCAGAGTATTATAAAGATTCGATTGCTATCTATATTAATTTTAATACTATATATTATAAAGTAGTTTCTAAAATAGTATAATATAGGGATATTAGTAAGTTATTAAGTTGCTAGAAGTTAATTTTCGAAGTCGCTTTTAAATATTTTAAAGAGTTTAAAGCTATAGAGTCTTATATAAATATAGAAAGCTACTTAGTATACTATATAGATAGAGACTCTTATAGAGTTTTTATCTATAATATTCTTAGGGTTAAGATTGGAGATTTAGCTAAAAAATATTAACTTAAAGTATTAGTATAGTTTTATAGGGATAGGGATACTTAAAGGTATTATTATTATAAGTATAGGTATATTTAGGATAAGTATCTTATTTATAAGGGTTAATTTAGATATTATTATAAAAGTAGGAATATTAAAAGAATTTTCAAAAAGCTATATAAGTCTCTTAAAGGTTTGAAGCTAGAGATATTATAAATCTCTAGTATTAAATCTCTAGTAATAATTTGAAGAAGATTATTATATTTACTAAATATATTTTTATAAATATAAATTAAGAGTAATTATTAGCCTCTTAATAGTAGTTATTAAGGGGTATTTTATTTTAAAATTAAGTTAAGTGTAGTTATTAGTATTATAATAATAGTTATCTATAAGAAGTTAATATATAATTTAGAGATTTCTAGTAAAGTCTTAAAATAGGGAAGGTTTAAGATGTCTAAGTAATAAATCTCACGATCTTTTATCTTATATAGATTTTAGATATAGGGTTTTTATAATTACTTCTTCTATTATAATAAGCCTTATTAATTTGTAGTATAGTAGTATGATAGAAGGGTTAACTACTAATTAGTATTAATTTATCTAGAGGGTAATATATATTATATATAATCTTACTATATAAGTATAAAGTAGTATTCTAGTTATTTATTATTCTTATTCCTATATTATATAGTATGAAGTACTATATAAAACTCTAGATCTATAGTATAGCAATTACTTACTAATTACTACGCGATTAGCTATAGCTAGCGCTAAATACTTAGTACTTGTCGCTAGTAAGGCGTAGAAGGCATACTGCTATATATATAGTAATACGTATAGTTACTATATACCCTATAGTATAGCGCAACCAACAGTATCCTTAAGAATTAAAATAGACTTTATTATAATCTTATCAAATACTCCCTACTTATTTATAAGTTCCTTAGGGATATCTATAATTATAACAACTTTATTTCTTTCCCTAAGTACTTCTATATAAGCTTTAAGATCTTCTCTTATCTTATTAATATATAATATATAAATAGTCTTATTTTTTTAATAATTTCATAAGTAAATATTTCTAGTTGAATAGTAAATATCTATTTATAGTACTAGGTATTTATCTAGATATCTATTATAATACCTTCTTAGCTTATAGAATACTAATTTGATAAGAGGTCTATATATCCTTCTAG
>AMCV02000008.1:2855787-2877227 GCA_000350065.2 Colletotrichum orbiculare MAFF 240422
TATAAATAATTATTTAAGTCTATAAGGAAGAATATTAATCAGTATAACGTTTCTAATTGTACTACTAAACTATTAAATCCTTTAAAAGTAAATATAGTTATTTTAACTAGGATTAATCTTAGTAATATAACTAGTTATTTATTAATAAAGTTTATTTATAAGTATAAGTTTATATTTACTATTACTTCTTTCTCTTTAGTACTTTAGAAAACAATTATTAAGTTTTTAGTTATTTTCCCTATAAAGACTAACTTCTTAATTAGTATAGAGATTATTAGTTCTATTTCTATACTTATTTATTTCTCTAAATCTTTTTAATATCAGAGCTAGTATTAATAGTTTATATTAAGGTATGAGACTTTATAGCGTTTTATCTTTAAGTAGCTATTAGTATCCTATTTATATTTATTTTATTCTTATAGCTTATATTTTTATATTTAGTCTCATTATATGAGAAATAAGTCTTTATAATTTGTAGTATAGCTCTATATATATAGTTTTCTAGCTTAGGGTAAGTATAATATTACTTAACCTACTAGTATTATATTACTAACTATTTAGTATCAATAGAATTAATAATCCTATTTATCCTACTATCTATTAAAATAAGAGTAGTTAGAAAAACTATAAGTTTATATATAAGTATTTATATTTCCTATTCTATATTCGCCCGCTAGTATAGTACTATTAGAGCTCTTATAGCTTTTTTGCTTTTATTAAAATATTTCTAACTTTTAGGATTAAGATTTTAAATATCTCTATTTCTTTTTTTAAACCTAAGTATAATTAGTAGAAATAGATAAAACCTTCTCCCTTATTCTATTTAAATCTAAGTATACTTAAGCTTTAATATAATACTAATTATTTAGTATAATACTATATAAGTAACTAGTATTTTCCTTATTATATTTCTTTAAGTTTTTATTTATATAATTTCTCTTATATTTCTAGGCTAATATATTATTAGTAGATAAATATAATAAAGTTAGTTTAAATAGGGTTATCTTCTAAGCTAGCTTTATAGTTTCTTTATTCTATCTAGAGTTAGAATATTAATTTTATAAATACTTATTAGATCTATTAGTTAACTATGTTACCTAGCTAGATTTAATAGCTATTCTTTATAGCTATAATCTAATTATGAATTTATTTTATTATAAATTCTTCTCCTATTATTCTATAGTTATATAAATATAGCTTTTCTTAGTTTTTAAGTAGTTTTAATACTATAACTTATTTAGCTAGTTATTAGATAAAAGCTATAGTCTATTCTTTATAAACTTCTTACTATTTCTATATCTACTTTTAGTATATTACTATTTAGGATTATATAATTCTAAGTATTCTACTTATAATACCTATTATATAAGTCTAAATAGGGACAATAACTATAATAATACTTAGGATTACTTATTAAATCTAAGTATTAATTACTAAAGACTTAGTAACTACTTAGACCTAAGAAGTATAATAGAAGTTATTCTACTTTTTCTTTTTATATTAAGAGGGGAGTATTCTTTTCCTTAAGATATATCTTTTATTAGGTTATCTAATAGGTATTCCTTTTTAACTTCTTCAGTATATTATTAGTAAGAATTCATATTAACACTAGGTTTTAATTCGTTTTAAGTAGTATATAGGAAATATCTCTTTTTAGAAGTATTTCTTCCTAGGGTTACTTTCCTATTATTATTATTACTTTACTTACCTAATTCCTAGTAATAATATAATATAGTATTAGTAGTCTTACTATATACCTCTATTAAATTAAGTATTGATTATTAAAGTTTATCAAGGTTTATATTAGGTTTTTACTTATAAGGCGGCTGTTTGTTGTGAAAATAGTTATGATTCAATATCCTTATTTATACTAGTTATTTAAGAAATTAAATAGAAATAATAGAATTATAAGAATATAGCTAAAAGCTTTAACTAGGAAAGGTTTAAATATGTAGGTAAAGTTTATATTACTATATAGACTATTACTTAAAAGATCTAAGTTGTGATCTTTTAGCTAAAAGCTCTTTTTAGTATTTTAGTAGTTATAGCTAGCTAGTTACTAGGCGTACTATGTGGTCCTATTAATATATCCTTATAGGTAACTCCTAGGTACTTATTATTAAAGATAAATCTTTAGGTTTCTTTTTATATTTATATTAGTTAATAAAACTTATAATTTAGTCTTTTAAATACTAAAGATATCAGAGAATTAGGTAAAGTAATAAAGAAGTCTTTTAATATATAAGATTTAGAAAGATATTAAAAAAGCTATAATAGTAGTTAATAGAGAAACTAGTTACTAAATATAAGTAATAAAGTAGAAAAGTAATTATAAGTTATCTCTTTCTTATATTAAAAAGCTACTTAAGATAAGTAAGTATATTAGAAAAGAGACTAGGTATTTGAAGAATATAGATATATGAAATTATAAGATTACTATTCAAATTCTAAGTAGAATTAATTCAAATAATAGCTATATTATATAATATATATCTTAATATTTAAAATAATTAGAGATTTATATATAAAGTTAAAGAAGTTTAATTTGAATAGTGTTTATTTTAATAGGTATTAGAATATACTTTAAATGTTTATTAAGACTTATAATCTTATTAAGAATAGATTTCTATTAATAAATATTAAGTATACCTACTTAATAATCATTATAACTAAGATGTTATAGAAAGATTATTTAAAATTAAATCTAAGAGATATTTTAAATACTTAGTAGGTTATATTTTAAAAACTTATAATTTCCATAAGATTTAGATTCCTATTTTGTAAAAGATTATTATTATTAAACATTTTATTTTTAATTAAATAAGACTTTACTTAAGATAGAATTTCTATAAAATACTTATAGAAGAAATTATAAAACTACGGATTATATTAATTATTAAAAAAAGAAGATTTTATTCTTAAAGTATTTCAAGATTTTAAAATAATAACAATACTTAATAAAAAGGCTTTTTTTCTACTAGTTATCTTATTAGTATTAGAAGTAGCTTAGAATGTTAGATTAAGTTTAGAACTAGTTTTAAAGACTAATAAAAACAATTTAATAATATGTAAACTTATATTTAAACTATTAGGATTAATCTAAGATTCTAATTAGTTTTAATAAGCAGAAGTAATTCTTCATAGTAATTTGAATTTAGGAAGTATATTAATAATTAGAGAATCAGATAGTATATTTCAAATTAGAAATCTAATTAGTTAAGAGGGAATATCTATTTTAAATAAATATAGAGGTAAATATTCTCAAATTCTTATTTAACTAATTTAGAAAAGACTAAAATATAGCTCTAGGCTTTAACTAATTAGAATAATAAGTTTAACTATTTAGGAAATACGTTAATAATATAAAAATAGATAATAATAGTATTTTTAGCTAGAAATTGATATTAATAACTATGTAATATTCTTAGAAATATATAATAGTAGTATTTTATACTTTATAAAATATAAATAGGATAGTTTTATAAGTATTTATTTATCTTATTAGTAATAGAAGCTTAATAAAGGTACCCTTAACTTTTTGATAGTATTCCTTATTATTTGGAATATAATATTAAAAAAGAAAGATCTTTCTACTAAAACTTAAAATATATTAACTAACTACGTATACTCTTAAAGACTTAGAAAGATATTACTAACTTATTCAAAACCACTATAAAAGTCGTTTATTAAAATAATAAAACCTATAATTATAAAGCTAAAAGAGAGATATATCTAGTGAGACATAAATGACTAAGATATTAAGACTAAACCTCTTCTTTTTAAACAAGTTCTTACTTATAAGATAGATATAGATAGTATTAGATTTATTCTAATATATAAAGAACTTCTATTTCTATTATTCTAATACAAGTAATAAGGGGTTATATAATATTGCCAAATAATTAAATCATATATAAATCGCTCTATAAATATATACTTATTTTACCTTTTTACTTCTAGTAGTTCTTAAGTAAATGAGGTAAAAGCATAGAAGTTTACTTTTTATAGGGTATTAGAAGTAATTCAAACTATATATACTATAGTTATAATATTTTATATATTACAGCTATAGTAGCTAATATGCTATAGTCATACTATAACCTATACTACACTTTAGCCTATATGCTATAGTTATAATATATTATATACTATAGTTATAATAGCCTATATACTATACTAAAATATATACGCTATAGTTATAATGCCTTATATACTATAGTTACAACATATTTTACGCTATAGCTACAGTAGCCTATATACTATATTAAAATATATATATTATAGTTATAATGCCTTATATACTATAATTATAGTGATTTATATATTATATCTATATCTAGAATTCTAGGAATATAGCTAGAACTCTAGTAGTATAATTAAGACTCTAAAGTAAACCTTCTATATAAGGACCTTAATATCTCTATAAATAATATTTAGAAATAGTCAATTATACTATCCATTAAATGACTATTTCTCTCTCTATTTGACTATTATTATCATAAATATTTTAGATAAGTCTTTATATTAAGAAAACTACCTTTACCTTATTAGATTTCTTTTAATTCTAAAGTAATCTATAGTAATAACTTAACTATCAATTTGCTTACCTATCTATTTATTCTAATAGGTTATAAGTCTAACTCTTTTTAACCTAAGGACTTTATACTCAATTTATTATAACATTATCCTTCTTTTTGATATATAAAAATTAAATATTATAATAAAATCTATAAAGTCTCTACCTTTTAACTACTTTTATAGAAACTAAATACCTTATTAGAATTACTTTAGTTTTATAAAGAAGTAATTTTATTTAATAAAGTATTTTGATATTTAGAAATCTGATTTTTCTACTGATGTTAATTCTTTTTAATTTTTTAGATATTCGAGATGTATTTCTAATCAACTACTTCTTTAAACGACTTTTAAGTCTATTTCCTCTTCAGTTTCAAATTATTTTAAAAGTAAAAAAGTTAACTTATATAGAAAATCAACTCTTTTTATCTTGAATTTTACTTTAAGTTTCTATTAATCTTACAAAGAACGGAAAGTTGAATCTATTCAAAAAGGAGAAGGAAAATACTAAGATTTAGATCTCTGATTTTTAGATTTACTCTTTAAGTTATATCTTTATTTCAAAATATTAAGATTTAGATTTCTGACTTTTAGATTTATTCTTTAAGTTATGTCTTTATTTTAAATAGAAAAAAAGACTTTAACTTTTAATCTTTATCTTTTTAGGAAATACAATACTACTTTATATTATATATTATAAGACGTTTATTCTTTTTTAGAGAAACTCTTATAACTATATATTATAAGTAATTTATTTTACTTTAATAAAATAGGTGATTTGAGAAAGATTACTATTTCTAAATTAGTCGGAAATAGTAATTATAAAGTCTAGTCTATTTCTATTACAATTTTGCTTACTAGTAAAGATTCTTTCATAGATATTACTGAACTTATTACTTCTAAGAATAAGGATAAAAATAAAAAAGCTCCAGAATATATATAATTATACTATAAAGATAGTTTCTTTCAATTATAAAAGATAATATATATATCTTTTAAATATTTAAATATTTGGAAGAGCTCGATAAGCCCTTAGGATTTACTAATAAATTATTAATATATAAAGACTTTTTTAAATATTACTTTAAATAATTTTATCATTATAGAAGAATTTGTAAGTAAAATTAAAGAATTAACTAGTAATATATCATAAAGTAAATTAGAATTATTTAAATAGGTAATTATAATATATATTCTGAATACTTTTAAATTCTAATTATAAAGGTTTTATTATTTCCATAACTTAGAACTTTAAATTCAATATAAAAGCTTATACTTTAGATTCTTTACTTTCTAATTTATTAGATAAGTCTAGAAGAAGAAATAATAATTTAATTAATTATACTAAAGGTATTCAGAAAAGGAAGAATTTTAGAACTAGTAAAAAGTCCTATAAAAGATAAAATGAAATCTTTTATAAACATTATAAGACAAATAATTATACTAAAGAAAATTATATCTACTTTTATCTAGAAAAAGCTTGAAATTAATAGAAGATTATCCTAGCTAAAAATAGTAATAAACTAAGATAGGATTTAAAAAGAAGAATTTAGAATCTATTGATATTACTTTAGCTAGAACTAAAGAAATTAATAAAATAAAAGATATATTATTAGAAAATAAAGGAAATTCTAAATCTAAAGAATTCATTTCTAAAGATATAGATCTCAATATACTTTCTAAAGAAGATAATAATTTTAAAGATATAAGGTTTATCTAAAAACCCCTTATAAAAAGAAATAATAATAGTAATACAACTCTAGGAATTTTAATAATTTAATAAATTATTAGAAATTCTAGGAATTTAATTGAAAGAGAAGATTATAGGATATTTATTTTTATTTAGAAATTACTACTATTATTTATATAGTGAAAGATAAATCAATTTTATTTAATATAAAACTAGTTTAAGAATAAGTTAAATAGGGAAGTACTATATATCTTATAGCTAGAATAATAAGAGAATTAAAAATGTCTCTAAAAACTTAAACCTTTGTATTAAAAGAAGTTTATTCTATTCTAGAATTAGGTGTTAATTTATTATCTTAAAATAAACTTAATACTATAGGAATTATATTAATCTTCTAGTAAGAACTTAAATTATATAATATAGAAAAGAATTCTACTTTAATAGTAGGATTTAAAAAGAAAAAGTTATATAAATTTAATATTCCTTTTTTATAGAAGGATAATATTCTTTCTACTATTATATTATAGAGTATTTAACTTTTTTATAACTATTTAGATTATATTAATATATAAATAATAAATAGTTTGAAAGATAATACTTTAAACTTATCTTATAAAATAAATAAAGTAGATATTCTTTCTATTTATAAAGCTTATATCAAAAGAAGCTTTACTAATAATATTAATAGAAATATTAAGAGATAAAAACAAAATCTTTAATATTTAGATTATATTGATTTAGATTTATATAGACATATAACTTTTATAATATATAATATATTTAATAGATTTATTCCATTTATTAATAAATTAACTAGGTTTACTAAGGGACTTCTATTAAAAACTAAATTAGCTAAAGAATTTCTAAAGTCTTTCTTGAATTTAAAGAGTTAGTAATTAATAATAATAATAAGAGAAAAATAGAAGAATTTAGTACTAATAGAGGTAATAAATTTACTAATAAAAGAATAAAAGATATTTAGTCTTATTCTAATATCATTCATATTATTAGACTTCTTTATATTTATAAACTTAATAGCTTGATAGAAAGAGTAATAAGGATTCTAGTTAATAATATCAGAAAGCTTTTTACTTTATATAGAGAATATTTAGTACCTAGTTAGGACTTATACCCTAACTTACCCTATACTAACTGCTATAGCTATAGTTACTTTAGGTCTTTAAATTGTAATAATGTTGTGTTGACGGTATATAATAGTATGATATTTCTAAATTTAGGTTATCTTAGCTTTCCTGATTGTTAGTTAATAACTATTACGGATTTTGATATATATACCTTTTTAGTAAGATGAAGTAGTACTTAACGAGTTATTTCTAATATATATTTGAAGTATTTAGGGTTATTACTTAATACCTTATTTTTAGATATTAGATTCTTTTTTATTTTTTTGATTTTATACTTCTTAGCTATACTGATAGTTTTATCTATTAGTAATATTTTGAAGTTAAATTTAGTTATAGTTATTTTAAGAAGGCTGGGGAGGGTAGTAAAATTACTTTTATATAATATTAGTTTATTTAGGCTTTTATAAAGGCGGCTATAGTCTTTATAGTTATTAATAGTTTTAATAAGATTAATATTTGTATTAAGGTTGTAGGGGTTAAGTATAGTAATAGTATTCTTATTATTATTATTATTGTTATTAGTAGTAGTATTATTATAGAGAGGGTTAGTCTATAGTAATCTATCGCTTTCTTTTATCTATAAGGCTAGTATTATTAAGATATACTAGTAGTATTATTAGTAGCTAGCTAGTATGAGTTAATATTATAAATACTACTATAGTAAATTTAATACTTCAAAGCTACTACTAATACGTCAAGCTATAACTTACTATAGAAACTATTATATAGCTTATACTAATTTCTAAGTTAGAACTAGGTTTAAACTAAATATTATACTACTAAGTCCTTTTTACTATATTTACCTATAGAGATATATATAAGCTATAGTATATTACGAGGTTTTCTTTATTATAGAGATTTAATACTAAGTATTATATAAGGCTACTTACTAAGTAGGGGGCTAAATATATAATATACTAATAATATTAGAGTTTAAATTTATTATTTAGATTTATTATATTATTTACAAGGGAATACTTCAATAGCTTCTATATATAAGTATATGTAATAGAATTCCTTATAGTTCTATAAATTCTAAGACTCCTTATAAATTAAAAAATAGAATAAAGCTTAATATTAGTCATATTAAGATATAGGGTAGCTTTTTTTATTATACAAATAAAGATTTTAATATTAAAAAGTTAATTATAAGAATTTAAAAAGAAGCTATTATAACTTATAGAAATAATACTTATAAAATTTAGGGTTTTAAAAAAAGAGAGCTATAAAGTCTAGAGATATAAGAATCTTAGAAATTATTTTTCATATCTTAGAAAAAGAGTTAATTTTATATATTAATTCAAACAAGAACTCTGATAATTATAGGTCTAGTTAGCTTAATAATAATCTTATTTTAAATCTAGATAATTCTACTTCTGATATAGATTAAAATAATAATAATAATAATGATAGTTCATCAATAAGTCTTATTACTAAAGTCTAAGAAATAGTTGGAATAATCCTAGAAGAAAGTTCAAATATTGATATAACTGAAAATAATGAAATATCAGAATTCAATATAGAAAGTAATAATAATATTCAGGGAAAGTCTAACCTATATATTGATTTACTTATTATATCAGAAGAAGTTAGAATAAACTATAAAACTTATGAAGAGAGTATTTTCTTTACTATTTTAAACTATTCTAATTTAAATAGTTATATAGAATTATATAAAAGTACTAATGAAAATAATTAAGTTTTATATATTTTATTAAATAATACAATAGAAGAATGTACTTCTTTTATTCAAGCATTTAAATCTTCTAAATATAAAAACTAGGTTTTAATTATAATTAAAGAAATAGAATAAATAAGATCTATAAATAGTTAGAAAGTAATACTTCTATCTACTATTAATAGTAAAGATATTAATATTCTAAATAGTAGATAGGTTTATAAATTAAAAGTTAATAATATAACTAAAGAAACTATATATGAGGCTAGATAGGTAGCTTAAAGTTACAATTAATATTTAAATATTAATTATTTAGAAACTTTTGATACTACCTATAAACCTAAACGTTAGAAATATATAATAATTCTTTCTATTTATTTAGGATGGATTTTAATATAATATAATATTACTATAGTATTTATCCATACTAATATTAATAAGTCCATATATATTTATCTACTAACTAGATTTTATTTGAATATACAGAAGAATTCTTTAGGATTTAATCTAAATATAAATATGAATACTTCTAAAATAATAAAACCTATACTATTATTTATTTATTAAATAAAGTATTATATAATTTAAAATAAAGTCTTAGACTTTAGTATAATCATCTTGAAAATATTCTTTACTTAGTAGGATTTATTACTTCTCCTCATAATAAAGCAGTTTTTATTTTAAATAAAAGACTATATATAGTTATTTTAACTTATTATATAGACAATATATTACTAGCTACTAATAATCAAATAATAGCTAATTATATATATAATTCTTTAAAATAGAAATCATAAATTCAAGACTTAGGAGAACCTTCTGCTTTTGTTAATTATGATTTATTTATAAACTAAAAAGAAAATAATTACTATTAATCAGGATATATATACTGAGAAAATTATTAAAATACATATAAGAAAACTATTTATAAATTTAAAACCCTCATAAATAATAATCTTAAGTTATTTAAAAATAAAGAAGAAGCTTTAAAAAAGAATATTTTAAAGTTTTAATAAGAAATAAGAACTCTATTATATTTAACTTAAAAAAAAGACCTCATATTACTTTTATAGTAATACCTTATTCTTAATTTACTTATATTCTAAGTAAAAACTGTTTTTTAATTCTTAACTATATATAGAGTTATTTAAGGAATACTAAAGAGTATAAATTTACTTATAATTATAGAGATATATCTTCTATTAAGAATATTATAAGATATATTACTTCCGATTAGATAAAACATCTAAATAATAGAAAATCTATTTCTTCTTATATTTTCTTTCCAAGAATACATAGTAATATTATAAATTATTCTACTATAAAATACAAAGTAGCAGTTCTATCTATTTATAAAGCTAAATATATAGTTCTATTAGACATTTACAAAAGAACGACTTATTTATATTATAATTATAATTATATGAATTTAAAACTAGGATTATCTTAGGTTAAAAAAACCTAAGACTTTTATAGATGATTTAGTAGTAAAGAAATTAGTTTAAAGTCCTGAGTTTTATAAGAAAGTAAAATATATAGATATAAGATATCACTTTCTAAGAGATTTTATTACAAATAAAAATATCTTTATATATTATATAAATTTAAAAGATAATATAGCTGATATTTTAATTAAGCCTTTAGGCTTAGTGAAACTTGAGCGAATTCAATTTACTTTTGAGAAAGAATATCTTAAAAGTCTCCTTTTTTATTTTTTATAGTTTTAGGTTTTGTAACTTAATATAATTTTTCTCTTTTTACTTTCTATTAGGTTTTATAAGTTTTTATATAAGTAAGCTATCTTTTAGTGAAATATACTTTATAGGGGGCAGAGTATTTCGAAATAATACATATTATATTACAAATATATATTACATTACATATTACATATTACAAATACAGATATATTACATGTATTAGTATTGTATTAGGTATTAGTTTCTAATATATGTATTTGTATTTGTAATATTTGTTATATATTATATATTATAGATTTTAAAAGTATATCTTAAATCTACTATACTTAACTTAGAATATAAATAATATATTAATTATAATATAATATACTAGATATATTATAATAAATATTATTATTAGAATAAAGTGTTAATATATTATATATATATATATATATATATTTCTCTAATAGATATATTAGTACTTAATAAGAATAAGTATATTAGAATAAAGGTTATATATACTATATAATACTATAATATATATATATATATATATATATATATATACTTATATATATTATACTTTATAATAGTAAGTTTACATTTATACTTCAATCTAACAATATTCAGAAATAGTTAAATATCAGAAGTATATAATATATTATCTCTATTTACATATAAAAATAATATTATAACTCAAGTTAATACTTTATTAGAATATTAAAAATAAAATATAATAAGATTTATTAAAATATAATTAATTTAATAATAAATCAATAGATTAAAATAATTATTAAACAAACACATCCTTTATTAATTTACTATTCAAGCTAAATTAACTATATTCTCTTACTACTTTAATTTCAATCATTAAGTTTACAATAAACTAGCTAAATAAATAACTAGTTTTATTTTATATTTATAAGCTATTATCTTTAATATTAATATAGTCTATTACAAACTATACCTTAATATAACTATCTCTCTTAAAAACAACCTACTAATTAAATTAAAAAACTTTGTCAAATTAATAAATAGGCTAATAAAATCAGAAAAAACAAATTTAGAATTAAAATTCCTAGAAATTATAATACTTATAATACTATAATAATATCACTAGAATTTAGATTTCTAAAATATTTTAAACTTATTTATATTACTTTATTTCCCACTTTAATATTAATATTAGAAAGTATCTTAAAATCACTTGAAATTCATAATAAATACTTTACAAAAAACAGATTCTAATAATGCTACTTTTTTTATCCTAATACTTCTAAATAGTTTAAAAATTAGATTTATTTTTTATTTATAATAAATAAATAACATAGTATATAGTCTAAATATAGGTTATTGAAAAGTATAATCTATTCAAATTAGAATAAAGTACTTAAATATGTATAAATAGAATAGTTAAGCCTTACATAATCCCTATATAACTACCTAGCAGACTCTATACTATACCTATTCTCACACACCCCCCTAGTAGTAGAGCTACTAGAGATAACCTTATATTTTATAAAATATTCTAAATAGTATACTATTATAAATAAAAAATGGGTTAATATTCTTAAAATACGTTTTGGAGTATTTGAACAAAAGAAATCCTTCGTTATAATAAACCTATTATAATCTATTATATATTTAACTATCTTTTATTTTATTTTTGGCAAGAGTAACTAAGTCGCTCTTTTTAATATCATTATTTATTCGATTTTTCAAGTATTATAAATAATTATTTCATTATTTTTTTACCTACTAATTTCTTTCTTCCCCTTACGTATTAATATTTTCAATAATTACCTTCTCATACTTATTAGTAATACGTATTAATAAAATAACTTCTATATATTAACTTCTATAATAACAATTTTCAGTTTTTACTAATATTCTAATTATAATCTAACTCTACTAAAGCTTAAGTAGTTAATAATAATTTATTCAATATTACTATCGATTTCCTAACATACTTCAACTTAAATATCTTAGTAAATAACTTAATACTAGTTTTTTCTTTATTCATCCTTAAGCTCAAGGGGATACTCGCTAACCCTGATTTGAAAAATATTTAGAAATCATACTTTAAGATTATAATTAGTATTTTTTATCCCTATTCTATTATTAATAATACCTCCCCTACTTAAAATACTCTTTTTTATTCTTTTTAAAAAGCTTATTTTATTTAGAGACTTCTTTTAGATTATATATTATTTAATTAAATCTGAAATTACTATTTTTTTTATACTTTTAAATATTAATACTCTTATTAATCTTATTAATTTTATTTGTAACTACTCGATTTTTAAAATTTAAAATTAGATTGTTAATACTAAAAGTATTTATCTAGTTAAAGTAGACTTAATATTTAAATAATAATATAAAATAGAAATATATTAACTTAAGTTATTTACTTAATCATATTTTACTAAATTTCTTAAATTACTAAAATGCTTAATACTTTTATTTTTACCTTAAGTTTCTAAAATACTTAAGATTAGTAGTGTTAAGGTTAGTATTTCGAAGAAGATTACTACTATAATAAAGAAGCTAGTTAGAGTTAAATACTTCTAAAGATATCCTAAGAAAGTTCCTACTTTTTTTCTACCCTCTAAAGATAAAAAAGATAATTTACTTAGTAATCTTTTAATTACTAAAGAAAAATAAGAAGAAATTAAACTTAATATTAAATCTATTAAGAATAAAGAAGATAATATTAAGGATACTATTAAATATCTAAAGAAGTATACTAAAACTACTTTTAAATTTATAAGGAAGTCTACTTAAATTAGAAATTAGGAAACTTCTTCTAAAATAAATAACCTTAAGTACTAACTTAAGAATATTAAGTATTAATTAGTTAATTTAAATAAGAAGTCTACTATTACTAAACATATTCTAATAAAATTTATTCTTTCTAAAAAGGATAACTTAAATAAAGCTATAGAGGAATACAATATTTAACTCCTTAAAATAAAAATTATTAATAATACTCAGCCTATTCAAATTATTTTTTATACTATTTATTACTTAAACTTTATATTTTTTTATAGAAGTTATCTTTATACTATTAGAATTAATAGCTGAGATTTACCTTCTGACTATTATTATTAATATAAGACTAACTTAAAGGGTTCTTATATTCCCCTCTCTAATAGAACTTATAAAAATTTTAAGAAGTTTCTTATTACTATCTAGATTTCTAATAATAATAAAATATATAATTTAGCTTATATTTTAATTCTAAATCTAGTTTTTTATAATTAAAAAATAAGAAAGGTAGTAAAATAAAGAAACTGATTTAACTTAAGCTTTAATCTAACTAGTAGAAAGATTTCAAATTAGTTTTTTTTAAGAATAGAAGTATTTCTAAGTCTGCTATTAGAACTCTAGTTATTATATAACCTATTATTATTTAGTTATTTTAGATATTACTACCTACTTATCTTTCTACTATTAATCCTATTTCTAGTATTTTAATTACTTTAACTAGGTTTCTTATTAACTAAAAGTTTATATTTTAGCTAGTTACTAGAAGATTTAGAAATTAGAGTTTTAGATTTTAAATAATTCCTTGTAATTTTAGAAGTTAGAATCTTAGTTTTAGTATTTTAGTAATTAGTTTTAATAAGTTTTTCCTATTTCTTAAATAAATACCTATTTTAGCTCTTTTCTTTAGAAAATATAATTAATTTTCTATACCTCCTTAAGTTAATTTTTATATGCTAATTATTATATTTCGCCTACCTATTTAGAATTCTAAATTTAAATAGTTTATTTTAAATTAGATATAAGTTTAGATAGAAAGTTTTATTCTTTATAAATAGTTTAAGGAATTCTACTATCTTCTAACTTTCTATATAAATATTATTAAGTTATTTTATTAAATAGTTAGACTTTAGGAATCTAGATTACTTATATATATTATTTAAGTAGTTAGGAATAGTTCTAAGAGGTTTATTTATCTATTTTAGTTAGTCTTAAAAATATTACTTATAGATCTATAAAGTTAAGAAATATTCTAAGTTATTTAAACTTTATTTAAATTAAGTTTTTTATAAGTCTATCTATTAGTATTATATCTATAAATATATAGACTATTTTAAAACTCTTTTTGAATATTTTTAGTATAATTATATTTATTAAATATCTATATATTAAAACTTAGTAAATAGATACTTACTATTTAAAATAATTAGCTTAATAGTTTAATAGTTATTATAATAGATTTTCTAAATATCTCTAAAATTAAGTTTAATATCTTAAAATAGCTTCTTTAGTATTATAACTTCTTTTAAAATATATTTAAAGCTAAGAAGTTCTATTTTAGTTATTAATATTATAATAATATTTTATTAAGTAGTTTTCTATTAGATTAATCTTCTAAATAAAGAAATAATATAATTATAATTTAATTTTTAAGTTTCTTTATAATCTATAAAAGAAGTATTTCTAGTGATTAGGAGTGTCTAAAGTATCTTATTAATACCCCCTAAGTTTTTAAACTATAGTACTAGGAATCTTATTTTATAAAAATACCGAATTATATAGTTAATAATATCTTAGTATACTTAAGAAGGATTTATAAAATATCTTAAAAGTAGAAAGTATATAAATAAGATATCTAGTTATACTATAATTAATATATAAAGAATTAAACCTATTTTTATCTAATATATATAAATTTCTTAAAATATAATTTAATTACTATTTATAATAAATAATACTACTAGAAGTAGTATTATAAGTATTAATCTATATTTAAGATTGAAACATTCTACGATTTTAGCGATATATATATTATAAATTAAGTAAATCTTCTGATACTATTAATTTCTTACTATTTAAACTCCTAAAAAATAGCAAATAAAACCTTATTTTTTAAGTTTATAGGTATATTTTATACTTATAATAAGCTTAAGAGTATTTCTTTTAGCTATTTTATAATCTAAGAGAAGAATATTATCTATATAGAAAAAAATAGATATTTGAATTCTTATTTTTAAATAGATAAGGTTTCTCTAGATATAGTAAGAAGCCTAATAATTTAAAAGTAATATAAAAAGCTTTATACTAAAAGAAGGGTATATTTTAAAGCCTATAAAAAGCTTATTTGAGTTCTATATATTTCCCTATAACCTTAAATCTATCTAGTAGTTTAACTATTATTAGAAGTCTATTAGAATTTCTTATAGTATTTAGAAATATATTAATAATATCAAACTATAAGATTTTAAAGTTAAATTATACTATAATTACTATAGCTATCTGAAATATTTAGGTAGTTAGTATTACTATATATATAGTTTATAATAGATCGACTAGTTATATATCTCTATATATGTAAATTCTTACCTTATACTACTTTAAATAACTATCTATATCTATTTTATAAGTAAAAACCTATTTGAGAGGAAGGGGTTTAGTTTTAGTATTTTAGTGATTTATTTCTTACTAAGTACTTTTTTCTTTCAGCTTTGTGATTTTAGCTTTAGTTATTTTAATAAAAAACTTTTATAGTAGTTCTAGTATATTAGTAATATCTTTCTAAGTTTTTAGTAGTATAATTAGTTAATTAATATATATTTAAATCTTAGTAGAAGGATCTTTCTTTTTTAATACTATATTTTGAATAATAAAGAATACTATTAAAAGGTTGAGACTATTTTTATTAAACTCTTATTACTAATTAGGTAAATAAGTATTAGTAAAACTATCTTATTTATATTCTATTAGATATAAAATACTATTATTATATTTTTTTAAAAATATTATATAATTATTAATATTAATTTCTAGCTAAAGTTGCTGTTGTTATTTATTCTTATGTTATTAACCTATTTCCTAAGTAGTTGAACTTATTATTCTAGTTAGTTGAAGTCTAGAGCTATACTTTAGTTTTCCCTAAGTTAGCTAAATAGGGGTTTTAAGGTATTTATTTTTATACTTATTTAAAATAAGTATCCCTTCTTAGTTAGTTAGATTCCTAACTTTAAGTATACTGTTTAGTTTTCTAGTTATTAGTATACTTCTTAAATTCTAACTACTTCTTAAAATTACTTTTTCTAGCTAAGTTTAATTAGAATCCTAAATTAATTTTAATAGTTTAAGTATTAGTTTAGAAGTAATTAAACCTTTTTATTAGTTTTTAAAACTAACTCTAAGTTTAGCCTAATATCTTAAGTTACTTCTAGTACTAATAGGACTACTAATAGAAGAGAAACCTTTTTATTAAGTATTCTTACTGCTTTAAAATCTCTAAGTATTTTAAGAATAAAGTCTTTGTCTTTTTTAGGAATTAACTTAATTAGTAGTTTTATAATTTCTTTTATAAGTATTTTATGTAAATCTTATTTTAAGTAGAATTTTATCTTATTAAATTTAATATTTTAAGTAATAATAATCCTCTAGAAAGTAGGGATCTAGATTTTATAGAAATTATAGGTGTTTAGACTATAGCTTATTAGGTATCTAATATATCCCCTAGGTTTAATTTTAAATACTTTTTTTATAATATTTTATTTATAATATTTCTTAAGTAAGTATATTTGATATCTATAAGTATAAATCTATCCCTAGTAAGGTTATAAGTCTTAATAAAAGCTTAAAGTATACTCTAGTACTTATTAATGAAAATACTATTTAAATTAGGTTTTTTTAATTTTATATAGTAATCTCTAGTTATTTTAAATTTTTAGAGATATATTATATAGTATAGTTACTATTTGAATTGATTCTACTTAGAGTTTAAGTAGTAATCTTATAGCTTCTCGTATTTTTATTCTTTGGGTAATTAGTTCTTTTCTAGTATACTTACTCGCTCTAACTAACTTTTTAATATAAAAGGAAAATAGTTTGAAATTAATCCTTTACTTTATTATTTATATTTAGTAACTAGTTTCTCTATTAATTACTATTATAGCTTTTTTAATATCTTATTGAATCTTATATATTAAAAAACCTCTCTATTATTTTACCTAGCTTTTAAATGTTTTTAGTACTTAAAAAACTAAATTATAAGTTTTATTAAGTAATGTGAATATAAAGAAAAAGCCTGAAAATTCGTCTTTAATAATAAGTACTTAGGAATTACTTATAAAAACTCTAGGAAAGTCGAATAGATCTTAAGTAATATAGTAAAATAGGCGAATTAAGTATAACTCTAAAGTTTGTCTAGAAATAACTTATTAAGAATAAATTATTATATAGTAAGAATAATCTAGTTATTTTAGTTTTATAATTTTTACCCCCTAAGTATTAAAAATTAAATACTTAAGAGTATTCTATTTAAAATATCCCACTTAAAAGTACTATATATAAGTATTATCTAACTACACTTCTAGAAGAACTATCTTTAGGTAAAATTAAGAAAATAATATACTTAGAGATTCCGCAATAATATCTAAACTATTTAAATAAACTATAAGATAATTTAAAACTAATTTATATTTAAAAAATACAAAGTTATACTTTCTAAATAACTATCTTATAATAATAGATTAGTTAATTAGGCTAAATCTAAAAATATAATTAAAACCTATATATTAAATTTTAATCTTATTAAGAAGTAGAGTTTCTAAAATAATATTAGTATAAAAGTTTTTAATGTAAGTTATATTATCTAATATTAAGTCTAATATATTCTTCTTATTTAGACTATTAAAAATATTCTTAATTACTTATTTACTTTATCTAACTATAAGGAAATTAGCCGAATTGTATTAAACTATATTTATCCTATTATTTAATTTAAAAGATCTTTTTTTAAAAAAATCTATTAAATTAATAATATAAACTACTTTATAACTATTAAATACTATACTTACTAAAAATAAATAAAGTTTTTAAATAGTTAAGAAAATCCTAAAGGGGGTTTTAATTAATTTTTTAAAGAGGGAGGGGTTCATACTAATATATATTAAATTAGAAAAGTAATAGTTGCTACTACTAGACTTACTACTTAAAGGAGTTATTTTAACTTTTAGGGTATCTAAAAGTACTTCTTTAGTTTTATTAATATATCTTTTAGAGTTTAGCTATCTTTTTAATACTAGTTTCTAATAGAGAATATGGAGTTTTAAGTTATTTATCCTATTTATAATACTATTTTAAATAGTAATTATTATCTAAATATATAAGAATCTAATGTATAAACTTATAATAGTATACTTAATATACTTATAGTCCTCTAGAAAGTATAAGTAGCTTTTGAAATTATATAGGTACTTCGGTTTTAGTTAAGATACTTTATCTAACTTCCTTATAGGAATAATTAATATAGACAGTATTTTACTATAATTTTTTATTAAGATTTTATTAATATAAAATAAAATAGAAAAGATCTTTCTATATTTAGTTAGACTATTAATATCTAAGTTTAGAATTTCTCTCTTAATAATATTCTAATACTAAGTTATAACCTAACTAGGCGAAATATATTAGCTAAACACTTAAAACTACTCTTTAATAATAAGAGTTCCCTAAATTTCAGGAATTTTATATATAACTACTTAAAAGTAGATAGTATACCACTTATTATATTATATTAGATTTAAGATATTCAAATTAGCTTTCTTAAAGATTTTCTTATATTTTATTCTAACTTATTACTATATAACTAAATCATTCTAAATATACTACTATTTTAGAACTCTTAGGAAAACTTAAAAAGAAATATTATTATTATTAAGTAGTTCTATTCAAATAAGTATTAGAAAGCTATTATTAACTATAGTATCAACTTATATCTAAATTATATTATAATATTTCTTTATCTCTTTATAGTTAAATTCTCAAACTACTTAAAACTTAAGATCTACTACATAGTAGTTAAAAATACCTTTGGTTAAAGGAGTAAAAAGTTTAATATCTTTAGTTATTTATTAAGTAGTATTCTCTCGGACTAACTATTTATTGAAGTTAAGTAGATTAATTAGTTTTAATATATTAAGAGCTAGTTTAATATCTAGATTAATATACTTCTAAATATCTCGGCTAGTTATATAGAATTATAATATAATATACTAATAGTTAAAATTAGAACTATTAGACAGCTTTACTATTATATCAAAACTACTAGTAGTTAAGTATACTATTTTCAAACAGTTCATTAAAAAACTAATATAATAGATTAAAAAGGATTTCCTTTATATTTATTACTTAAAAGTAATTTAGAAGGTAATTAAATATTCCTAGGCTTATAACTATAATGAATAAATAATATAGTATATAGTCTAAATATAGGTTATTAAAAAGTATAATCTATTCAAACTAGAATAAAACACTTAAACGCATATAAATAGAGCAGTTAAGCTTTACATAATCCTTGTATGACTGCCTGGCAGACTCTATGCCGTACCTATTCTCACATTATTTTACTACTTTTTCCTCAGCTTTCTTTAGCTTACTAAATATAAAGAATTAGACCTAGGCTTATTTAACTATAAGTAGCATAAAATACTATTTACTTAGAACTAAGGAGTAAAAAAGAAATCTTTATAAATACTTAGAAAAGTCTATATATATAGTACTACTAAAAGCTTATTAAAATTCTATTTAAATAGGAAGATTATTAATAGATACTTAAATATAATTCGAACTAGTTATTTAAATATAACTTATAATATTACTTCTTTTTTCTCTAGCTACTATTTAGCTATAAGTTATAAGCTAGATTCTTATTATTATTTATTATTAGTTTATATATCCCCTTATACTACTTTAATATTACTATATTTATAATAATATTAACTAGCCTTTATATAAGATTTATATAATCTTCCTATTTAATAAAGGTTTCTTAATAATACTTTTTACTTATTTAGTATATTTATACAATAAGAATATTTTTAATTAGTTATTTAATTTCCTTATTATTATTTATTAATAGTAATAACTAGCTATTAATAATTACTTCTTTAGATAGGGGATTAGTAGTAGTCCTTTAAAAGATATCTATAAAAAACTATAAGTAGATAGATTTTAGTATACTTAATTTAATAATATATAGTAATAAGACTTTATTATTATATATTTATAATATAATTAAGTTAGTTTCTAGTTTAGTTTTAATAATTTATAGTTAGATATATTTAGTTATATTTTATTACTAATTTAGTATTAGTTTGTAGGAGACTAGGTTTCATTTACCTAGGTTTCTAATTTCTACTAGGTTGTTACTATTTTAGTATTGATACATATTATTACTAATTATATTCTTTAACTAATTTATAAGTAGTATCTTTAGTACTATTAAGTAACAATACTACCTCTTTAACTACTAAGATAAATTTAATATAATAACTATAGTTTATAAAGAATAATATTATTTCTATAGTATTATACTACTAGTTATAAAAATCAAGTTATATAATAAGTAGTAGGTTGTTCTAATTGTCTTATAATTAATATATAAATACCTTTAAGACTATTTAGATCTCCTAATTATACTATCTTATAATTCTATCTATTTAAAAATAGTAATTAGTATTTAATAAGTATATAATATTTATTAAATAATAGAATTCTTTTTAGAAGTAACTTATTTAGTTAGAACTTCTATTACTTATAATAGAATGTAGTATATTATAAAACCTATAATAATAACTAAGAAATTATTAAGTATAAGCTTCTATGTCTATAATATCTATTTCTTCTAATATAAAAGTTTTACCTAG